>JAGDYQ010000205.1:1104568-1405863 GCA_021962125.1 Bulinus truncatus | reverse complement strand
GTAACAACTGACAAAGTTTTGTTACCTAACGCAATGGCTCCAATAACTTTAGTGAAATCTTTAAAAAGAAAAAAGAAATCTGGTTACATGTCTTACGCTTTGGTTACAGAGAGATTCATTTTTTTTGTGAGGTTATATTTTTTTTTTATTATTTTTCACCTGTATCAGCTTTGACATGTACTTTGTCTTTTGAGCAACCAAGGGAAATAATTTAATTAAAAAAATTTGCTTCCTAGGTGCTGTCCCCTTTATCTAATGATCAAGCCATTGTGGAGTCACAGACCACCGCGGCGTCATTCACTGCCCATCAGCCCACAACAACTGCAAGAAAAGACTTGACTCCACCGACCACACGGATCTACGCCAGTCTGGTCAACGGAGGTCTTGACCATCGGTCAACCGAGCCGCCCACAGACCACAGCACCGCTGACCACAGCACCGCTGACCATTACTCCGAGCCGAGAAACGGCAACGCGAGTACCGCTGACGTCACCGCGGTCAACCCCGACCAGCCAGCGCCATTGTACTGGTCAAACGACACCTCAGAGACGAAGGACTCTAATCGTCTAGTCTCCGACCCGGGGGAAGCACAGCATGCCGCCATGATGAACTCCTCAGTAACGGCGACAACATCCGCCATACCATCCACAGCACGGAGCGTCACCATGACAACCGATGTCCGGACCGTTGATCCGGAGGAGAACTCTTTTAGCACACAGATGCAGACCAACTGGTCATCATCATCATCTTCTTCAGGACAGGCGGAGCGGCCAGCATTCACAGTGGACAGTGGCAGCGAGTCGGTCAATGGTAGTAGTTCTGGGTACAACGTCACAATGGAAGATAACAGCACCACCAGAATATACGTGGCTAATGCTTCAGGCAAGTAAGAAGTTTATTTACATTAGTCTCTATATAAAGTCTATTTATTTATTTGTTTCGTAAAAGCACAACTAATTTATTTTAAATATATTGGGCAAACGCAGTGAGGTCATTACAGGTGAGGGTGGTATTGACATCATTATAGGTCATCAAAAGCCAGGACTTGGGAGGCGGGGGTAACATAAGAGGGAAACATTATTTAAGTAAGCACCCCCTTCGGCCCCCTCCAACCCCATCTCCACCCAGCTGTCAGCGACGCTATTGGGTAGGTGGTGCGATCACGGACTTCAAGTGGCAGGGTTCCATTCCGTCCTGGTCCTGTGTTTACGTTTTGTTTACCCACGAAGTGTGTTGTGGTCATCTAACATTAAGTCAAGGAGTGTCGGGGAGGCTGTTAGAAACATGATCCGACCGACCTCTCACTACTCTTTAATAAGAGATTTTTTAAATTATTTTATTGCTAATCAAAGATTGATTGGTTTTTCCATAACCTATCTTTCAACTGGTGGACGTATGTGTGTTGTATGTCTTCATGCGTGAGTGAACTCTGTATTAAACGTAAGGGGGGTCGGGAAGGGTCAGTTGGTGGACTGTACATAATCTTGATCTATTTGTGTGTGTGTGTGTGTATGCGGGTGAGCGTGCAACAGAGTTTAGTAACTTTCCAAAGGTCGACAAAGTCCAGTTTGAACTTAGGCGTATAGTGTGAATGAAGTGAAAGATTATTTTTAGGTAGGGAGGTGATGAATATTGCTGTTTAATTTTGATGAGTACCGGAAATAGTTGTGTTATCTAGACAAGGGAATCTTAAGGACATATTTATTTGCTGTTTATGAAATCAAAGATATCTTTCAATTATTTGACTTTCAAGTTATAAATATATTTTGTGACATTATCACAAAAAAGTGTAACCAATAACGCATTGAAAAATTGTTTCATGTATATATTCTTGTTATATTTTTAAAAAAAATGATATTTGGACCCCAGTTACGGTTTGCCAAAAGTAGTGCTGGGTCAACCATTAGGCTAATAAGGCAAGGTCCATTAGGCTAATAAGGCAATGTCCGTTAGGCTAATAAGGCAAGGTCCATAAGCCCTAAACGAAATATGGCCTTCAAATATCAGCTTATCTCACATTTATGACATTAGATGTCTATTGGTTAACAATATTAGGCCCTGTTTTAGGTAACAAGCCTTATGCCTACATTAGTCTTATTAAGGCCCTTAACTTATCAGTAACTTTGACTGTTTTCACCTACAGATGCGTCTGTGGACAGGCCAGTCCAGACTAACGTCACGGTGACCAGTACCGGAAGTAGCAACCCAACGCCTGCAGGGAATGTGGAGGATCCCGCCATCGATCTACCAAAGCAAGCCTCGCCTGGCATTTAGGTCTGACCCCCAATAACCGCACCGCTGATCCCAAACAGTGGGACCCGGAGGTCAGCCTGAATATGATTCACAGGGGCGTTGTCTCGGGTCTCGGCCCCGGGGGTGGGGGCGATGAGAGTCGGGCAGACACGTTTAAGCAGAACCTGGTGGCCGGCATCAAAGATCGCCTTATGGAGGTGGCCGCTCATTCCAGTTCGAACAGATCCTTGACCGGTAGTGACGTCACATCCACCGCTCTGAACGGACCCCTTGACAATTTATCTTTTGACGCCAGCTCCGGCACCGGAATCATGGTGTCATCTCCGTCCGAAACAAATCACATTTCTCAGGCGCCTTTCGGTCAACTCGCCCCGGTTCCGCATCTCATGATGACCATCCTGTGGTCAGCTGCGACTACACCCTTACCCGACTCAGAGGTAACCCAGAAGTCTACACACGCCGTCAATTTCACGAAATCAGTTATGGCGTTGGTGCCATCTTCGCGTTTCGCTTCTTCTTCTTCGTCGGAGGCGCCGCACGACAAATCATCATCTTCTCTCTCATCTAAAGAGAGATTGTTTTACGACAAGTTAAAGGGGGGCCCACCATCATCAGCCAGCAGCGGGGCCGTTCATTTAGGTAATGCCACAGTCAACGGCCCTGATCAATCAATTGGTCACCATGAAGGGGCAGACCAGTTGAGGCATGGTCAAGGTCACCTGGATGTGTTCAGCAGCAGCTCTGTGAACGGCGCCACCCTGATGACCAGAACTCTCCTTCTGGTCTCCCCTTGTGGGAGGTGCCCTCCTCCATCATTCTGTCAGAGTCTTTAACAGGGGACGAGACGCCCTCGGGCAAATCACGTGATTCAGGCTACCAGGCCAGGTGGTGGCACGATGTCCTGACGCCCCGCAACCCCCACGCCCTGGAGGTCATGGACTACGCGGTGAACTGGCCAGCGGGCGATTCTCCTCCTCCCCGGTCCAGTGACACCCACAAGTCACCGCTGTCCGTCAATCAGCCCACCCAGGAGCTCGCAGAACGGTTGGGTCCTATAGCCCATAAGGTTGAGATCATCTCATTTCAGCCTCACTTGAGGCGGTTCTTTGAGGAACTGACCTCTGTAGACGCCTTGTCCACTAGTTCACAGTCGGGCTCTTTGACCACAGCTGAACCAGACCGCCAACGGTTCTTACCCAATTGCAGGTTTCAGTGCGTGTTTTATAGAGAGCTGACCGGTCCAACCAGCTACACGTCTGGCCAGTTTACTGATTACTTTGTTAGAGCGAGGTCAGATTCTAATCAGATGACGTCATCTTCACAGACAGAGCTGCCCGGCTCAATTGGTAACCGAGGATCGTCGAACACTATACCGAGGCTAGTGGTCAGATAGTGACCAGTCATAAAACAAACACGCAAAAAACTTATGGACTTTGGTTTGGTGTTGGGAAAATGGATATAACTTATAATTCATTTCATTCCATCCGGTAAAATCACGCGTGGGTGAGTCTTCTGTAAGACTTAGTGACTGGCACACTAAAATATGACAGGTTGACAGACGAGTTGTGACAGGTTGACAGACGAGTTGTGACAGGTTGACAAACGAGTTGTGACAGATTGACAGACGAGTTGTGACAGGTTGACAGACCAGTTGTGACAGGTTGCAGACCAGTTGTGACAGGTTGCAGACCAGTTGTGACAGGTTGACAGACTACATTGTGACAGGTTGACAGACGAGTTGTGACAGGTTGACAGACGAGTTGTGACAGGTTGACAGACTACATTTTGACAGGTTGACAGACTACATTGTGACAGGTTGACAGACTACATTGTGACAGGTTGACAGACGAGTTGTGACAGGTTGACAGATGAGTTGTGACAGGTTGACAGACGAGTAGTGACAGGTTGACACACTACATTGTGACAGGTTGACAAACGAGTTGTGACAGGTTGACAGACTACTTGCTGTCCATCGTTAATGAATGACATTCAAAATGCGCAGCAATCGACAGCTGTGCAGTCAGTGAGATGGGAAGAAAACGTCTTTCCAGAAAAACTGTGTCAGCTGAATGTGTCCCTGGGAGATTTCGACACCGGAAGGTGTGTCATTGGTCAACGCTGTCACTGGCTAATTGGGTCAAGTTTGTATAATTTCACAGCCAAATGTCTCAGCTGATTTTTTTTTTTTCATTTTTAATTTTTTTTTTTCAACTTTTTAAATTACCAAAATAAATTATTTCAATAAACCAATATTGTTTATTTATGTATTCATTTGCGTTTCAGCAGTTTACTGACTTGCCTTGTTCTTAATTTTGTTTTGTTTCATTTTAAATATAAATACTGAATTTTTATATATTATACGTTTCACGACCTTTACCCTTATTTTGTTTTCTGTTAAAGTGTGTTATTTTTTATTTCTAAACGAGATGAGTATATGTATATATATATGTTGGAGTACTTTCACAGCACTTCATTTGGAGTACTATGTATTGCATATTAAGAATTAGAAAGTAGCACATGTAATTACTAGACTAAATCAATGGATTCGTTATTTGATTTATTTTTAAAAATAAATCAATTCACTTTCTATTAAATGCGTGACATGAACTCTGTTGAAAATAATTAATTTTTCAAGTGTCCGATATAAATGACCGACTACATGTAAATAAGGGGGACGGGATGGTAGTATGGTAGAGCATTGGTCCCCAAACTTTTTCTCGCCGCGGACCGGTCAACTTGTGATACTTTCGTTGTGTCCCGCTAGAGGTGGGGTGGGGGTGGGGGGGTGGGGTGTGTTGATTATTTACATTTATAAATAGTTTTGATTTACACAACGTCTCTGCCACTCATTCCCCCCCCCCCCGATTAACCTCTCCTCCGTGGAAAGTCGCACAATCCCGAGAGAAACACACACACACAGTAAATAAAAAGGAAATAATTTATTAATATTTGTTTGGGTGGCCAAGTACCTTTGGATCCGGTACCGGTACGCGGCCCGAGGGTTGTGGGGACCACTTTGGTAGTGCACACCACCGGCGAACGGAAAGTGGCGACTTAAATCTCCGGCGAGTGCATTATGTTTGCTGACGAAAGTCCGGGCGGCTGGGCATTGCGTAATATCCCACAATCCCGCAAATTCCCGCACAAACCCTTAGAAAAAACACTGGCTACAAGGGGGAGTGGGGAATGCCCTTTTTCCCCTATTTTGAGATAGTTATATTCCCCTTTTTTTTTTTGCATTTCTGGCAACGGTGTTTTGGCTATTATGGTTCCCCCCACCCCGCCACCGGGCCCCTAGGAAAAAAGTAGCAATCTAAGGGGTCCAGAAGGAAAAAAAAAAACGAAGAATGGAAGTGTTAAAAAGAGGGAGAAGGGGGGAAGAGGGGGGGGCGGGCACCCCTCTTCCCCCTAGGTGTTTGGCCCCAGTCAAGGGCTATTAAAAGTGAGTGGGAGGGGGCCGACCGAAGCCCGGCCAAAAGGGGGCACCGGGGGGCGCGCTGGCGGGGGAGCAGGGAGCACGGAGGGCAGAGAGTGTTGTGTGGGTAGGTACCCACTACCCTACGATAGGAAGGGCGAGGGGGAGCCGGGGGCGGCCACGGGCGGCAAATATCAAAATCACTCTCTCCCATAGCTGAAGGAAAATTAAATAATGTGCAAATCACAAGTTAAAAAAAAAAATATATCGGCGGCCCAAAAACGGCCGATCCGATAGTTAACCGATAGTGCCAATATCGGACCGATACCGATACCGATCCGATTATCGGTCGCTCCCTAGTAATTATCAGGTTATATTGGCTTTATTCGGGCACATTTCCATTCATTTAAAAATAAAAGATATGGGGGGAAAAACAGATATTATCATTGTTATAAAAAAAACCTCTCACCTGTGTCCAGTCAATATTTATGCCATTCAAACATTTCAATCAACAATATTTTCTCGTGCAAAACAAAAAAAAATCATAGAACAATTCTTTGAAATCTTAACATTTAATTTTTATTTTGCACAAAAGGCAAGCTAGGACCAAAATGGCGTAACAGTAAGATTAGAACTTTTAAAAGATTAGAGCTTTCATAAAAATAGAACTTTCATAAAATTAGAACTTTCATTAAAATAGAACTTTCATAAAATTAGAACTTTCATTAAAATAGAACTTTCATAAAATTATACCTTAAAAAAGTTTTGAGCTTTCATAAGATTAGAACTTTTATAAGTTTATAAAAGGGTCGCTGAATGATTGGGCTAGTATAATGTCATGTAATGAAAGGTATCTCTTGGCAGTTCCACTTATGAACTGGTCAACTGCATGAATGGCCTGCTCAATAGTGGTGACGAACTTATTAATATCAAAACCAATGTCCTGTTCTCGTTTGCTCATGACCATAACTTGATATAATTGTGGATATTGCTGTAAGAGTTGTGTTATGTTCAAGTTTTGAACTTCTCTCTTGGCAGTTCCACCGACAAATTGGTCAATAACATGGACGACTTGGCCAATTTGGCCCAGAATGGATGTAATGTCGAAATTTTCAGTGTCTCTCTTGGCAGTTCCACCGACAAATTGGTCAATAACATGGACGACTTGGCCAATTTGGCCCAGAATGAAGTTGTAATGTCGAAATTTTCAGTGTCTCTCTTGGCAGTTCCACCGACAAATTGATCAATTACATGGACGACTTGGCCAATTTGGCCCAGAATGGTTGTAATGTCGAAATTTTCAGTGTCTCTCTTGGCAGTTCCACCGACAAATTGATCAATTACATGGACGACTTGGCCAATTTGGCCCAGAATGGTTGTAATGTCGAAATTTTCAGTGTCTCTCTTGGCAGTTCCACCGACAAATTGATCAATTACATGGACGACTTGGCCAATTTGGCCCAGAATGGTTGTAATGTCGAAATTTTCAGTTTCTCTCTTGGCAGTTCCACCGACAAATTGGTCAATAACATGGACGACTTGGCCAATTTGGCCGAGAATGGTTGTAATGTCCAAATTTTCAGTTTCTCTCTTGCCAACTGCGCGTCCCAACAAGTCAAAAATGCTTGGGATTGGGGTGTACTGGCCAGGGCTGAATATACTGATAAGGTCTCGTCTACTCATCAACTGGCTAATGTAGGGAACAATGTAACCTGGCAGGGCAGTAATGTCCAAATTTTCAGTGTCTCTTTTGCCTGTTCCACCTATGAACTGGCCAACAGCATGAATGGCCTGCTCAATTGTGTTGACGAACGTATTAATATCAAAACCAAAGTCCTGTTCTCGTTTGCTCGTGGCCATAACTTGATATAATTGTGGATATTGCTGTAAGAGTTGTGTTAGGTTTAAGTTTTGAACTTCTCTCTTGGCAGTTCCACCGACAAATTGATCTATGACATGGACGACTTGGCCAATTTGGCCCAGAATGGTTGTAATGTCAAAATTTTCAGTTTCTCTCTTGGCAGTTCCACCGACAAATTGATCTATGACATGGACGACTTGACCGATTTGGCCGAGAATGGTTGTAATGTCGAAATTTTCAGTGTCTCTCTTGCCAGTTCCAAAGACAAATGGGTCTAAACATGGACGATTTGGGCTTGGTCTTTGCCAAGAAGGGTTGTAATGTCGAAATAATTTTCAGTGTCTCTCTTGCCAACTTCCGGTAAAAAAATGTCTAAAGGTCTTATTACATCGGTATCTCCAAGGCTGATTAAAGGTGTGAGGCCTCTTTTACTCATCAGCTGATTAATGTAGGGAAGAATGATATCTGGCAGGTTCCTCTTTAGGCTAAACCCGTTGAGTAGATCGACAATGTTCGTAATGGGAAGAATGAAGACATCTTGCTCTGTGCTCCTCTTCAGGGTTAAGTTCCAACTGTTGATTAAGTCAATTAAGTTTTGATTCAATGGTAGGAAGACGTTGTCTTGTTGTGTTGGGTGGACAATGGCCGCGGCGGATGCAGTGGCCACTACGGTCAGTAAGAGAAGGAAAATCTTCATCTTTAACCTGTTGATATTTTGAAATACATTGATAGTAGTACAAATACATTTCATGGACCGATAGACTTTACGTAGGCTTAATAGATTGAAAAGCTTACATTGGTCTCAATAGACCGATAGATTTACATGATAGGCTACGATCGGTCTTTGTGTGTGTTTACATTTATTTTACGTTAGATCGATAGATTTATATATAGGACACACTAGATCAATAAATTTACATACAGGACACACTAGATCAATAGATTTACAAATTGATATCTGTACAGTGTTTTGTTTTTAGATATTTACTAATACATTAATGTACATTGCAGCCACTAACACTGTGAACCTACCTGTATATTGCAGCGTTCAGGTGTGAGCGAGTAGAGCTGAAATCTGTGGGACATCATGTTTGACTTTTATATACTGTAGCACACGGTCAACTTTGTGACATTTTGATTTTTTTTCTAATTCAATCAGTCTCGTTGGTTCTATTTTTACCTGATTAGTTCTAATTCCAGACATTGATAAGAATGGATAGAAAAGTTTGGTGAATGCACAGGCAGTCAACACATGCTAAATATAGACCTGTCAAATACATCAGCACACGATATTTGAAATAGTGGAGTCATAGACAGATAGACAGACAGTCAAGAGTTTTGACAGACAGGCACGCTGACTAAAGGACAGACACAGACAGACAAACAGAAAGAAAGATAGACAGACAGACAGTCGAACGGTCGGACCATGGATGGATTGATAGATAGATAGATAGATAGATAGATAGATAGATAGTAATAGATAGATAGATAGATAGATAGATAGATAGATAGATAGATAGATAGATAGATAGATAGATAGTAATAGATAGATAGATAGATAGATAGATAGATAGATAGATAGATAGATAGATAGATAGATAGATAGTAATAGATAGATAGATAGATAGATAGATAGATAGATAGATAGATAGATAGATAGATAGATAGATAGTAATAGATAGATAGATAGATAGTAATAGATAGATAGATAGATAGATAGATAGATAGATAGATAGATAGATAGATAGATAGATAGATAGATAGATAGATAGATAGATAGATAGATAGATAGTAATAGATAGATAGATAGATAGATAGATAGATAGATAGATAGATAGATAGATAGATAGATAGATAGATAGATAGATAGATAGATAGATAGATAGATAGATAGATATTCCACTTAAATGCGTTATGTTTCAAATGAATGCATTACATTTCCAACATGGCGTGTTTTGTTTGTTTTGTATCTCTTCCAGTGAAGAGTACATCAACACAAGGTTAGATAACTCAGTCATTTGATGTATAAAATAAAGTTAGTTAGTTCCCCTTTCACCTTTAGCTGGAATGTTTATGTATGTTACATAACAGGTGGACATGCCGGGAACAGTGGACATCAATATTAACTGGGTCATAAGTAGTCCAGACCTCTCTCTCTCTCTCTCCCTCTCTCTCCCCTCCCTCTCTCTCCCCTCCCTCTCTCTCTCACACTCTCTCTCTCTCTCTCACTCTCTCTCACACACACACGCTAAATCTTGTTATTCAACTAACTAATGTGCAGGTGTGTATAGTATCGTTCCACTCTACGAACTAGAGACACGGGCCCCCCCCCCCGTCGCCGTCATGCATTACAAAAAGAGATGAGGCGCAACGGTCAGTACATGGACCTGTCTGTGTAGGTCAGGTGGCTAGTGGTCGCATTGGTCGCATTATTAATGTTCAAGTGTTACAGCTAAAGTACAACAGTGTGTGGGTGTGGGACGCCCCTGTAAGGATGACATGAAACCTCTCAGATCCTATAAACCTTTAACGGTTTTAGCTGTGCCCATCTCTCATCCCCACCCTAGCCGGAAGTGCAATGGACATGGAGGCACCAGTAGCGTCACTAGGGGGTGCGGGGGGGGGGGAGAGGTGCGCGTAGCACCGGGTGACACCAAATAGGGGTGACACCAAATAGGGGTGACACCAACATAGGGGTGACACCAAATAGGGGTGACACCAACACAGGGGTGACACCAAATAGGGGTGACACCAAGATGAATAATTATAAATTTCATAACAGAAATAACTCAGTCTACTCGGGTTTTATAATCGATAATAGTTAAAAACATGAGCAATAGCACAGGGTGCCACCATGCAGAGCAAGTAGCAAACGGTGCCACCATGTAGAGCAGTAGAACACGGTGCCGCCATGCAGAGCAGTAGCACAGGGTGCCACCATGCAGAGCAGTAGCACAGGGTGCCACCATGCAGAGCAGTAGCACAGGGTGTCACCAAGCAGACCGTCTGGAGCTTATGTATATGAATGCAATTTAAAACTGCTCGCTTCAATCTCGAGTTATTAGCAAACGCGCTAACAATGACGCATGTAGTCACGTGATATCTTGATATTGGAGACGTAGTCTACAAACGCAGTTTAATGAAAGTTAAAGTAGATTGTGTAATTAGTTTTTTTTTATCTTATGTCGCTAAAACTCATCAACTTTTGGACCAATCGGACGGACATCACAAACATTACAATCATAGATGATTATCTTTGGTCTAGTGCAGGAAAATTCTAAATATTTTCATGGTGGAATTCTTGATTTGTCCGCACCGGGTGACACCAACCACAGTGACGCCGCTGGTAGACACCACTGAAGATTTGGAGGAGACTTTAACCATGACCTGAAATATCCATTGGTCCTCTCCGGATATCGAACCAGGGACTCTCATATAGACAGTTGAGCGCTTTACCCACACGACCATCAGTCCCTGAAAGTACAACATTTTTTAAGTATTTTTGAAGAAGTAATATACTAAATTGTAGTAACAGTACTACAGTAGAAGCATTGCATAAGAAGTATTTTAGAAGTATTAAAATACAGGTATTGGGGTGAAAGTATTACAGAAGTAAACATATACTGTAGGTATATGAATTGATAATTGTGAAAAAAAAAACATTATAAGGGGAAACGGGCGGGTTTCCAGGTTGACAGACAGTGTAGTAGAACATCCATGGGATGGACTAAGCTTCGTAGGTCCCCCGGGGAGGGGGGGGGGAAGTAGTGCACGGCTGAATCCTCTTCTATTGAGAAGCAGAACACAACTGGTACTTCAGCGTACTCCGACGTGGGGAATCAAATCTTCAGATGGACCTTACTAACATAATCAACTAGCTCCACCCCTCGGAGCAATGTTTTCATGTTGTGATGACTATTGTGTACTTGTTGTCATTCATTCATCAAATTGTGTAGGTTTGTCTTTTTGTTTGTTTTATTTTCCTTATCTGTGACACATTTTTTTTTAATGTTTAGGTTTCTGTGAGAATGCGCAGCCGTTAGTCCAACCAATAAAAACATTCATCATGACAATTTTTTGGCCTAGTTCTGTAGAATTGTCAAGGTTGATAGCAGGATTGTCATTGTGTTTTTTTTTTTGGTCAAAGTTTATTTTTTAATCAACCACATGCCTTTTTTGTCCTGGAATTGAATTATAAACGTAGCAGACTAGGGTAGATGAGCAGACGATGGTAGACGAGCAGACGATGGTAGATGATTAAAAATGTAAAAATTATTCTGTAATATATGTTGATGTTGGCAGCAATCTGAGCTAATATGTAATTAATAATATAAGGTTACTAGCTGTACCCTGCAAAACCTTTGCGTAGAGTTATATCCCTTTAGGTTTGATCAGTAGGTTAGGTTATTTTTGGTTTCGGGCAGATCCGATTTCTTCATGATTTTTATTACAATTTCAAGAAACAAATACTTAAATGGAATTATTTCACATTTTAGCCTTTATGTTTCATGTTTAAAAAACCGCAGAAACAATTCAAGACTAGATTTACAAAACAAAAAAAACATTTATCGAATCGAGACTCCGACAAAAAGCCATTTTGAATTCTTCATTCCTACTTTCGATCTAACGCAGACGTGAGACTGCTATTGTTTATATAGATGCTCCTGAGACGAAATATTGAGTCAATATTTAAGAATAAAAAGCTTAGCTCCCGAGTAACACGTTATAGATACTTAATAGGTATGTGATTGGTATGAAATATACACGTCATAGATACGTAATACACTAAGTGTAACAAACCAAAATAAAGATAGTTAACAAAAACTATTATGAGGAAAAAAAAATCGCACTCAGTAAATTTCCAGCTGTCTGAAATGTTATTGTAAAAAAAAATAATAATATCCAAATGTGAGAAAGAAAAAAATTAATGATTTAAAGGGAAGTAAAACGTAGATATATTACAACTTTAAAATTTTCACAGTTATCTTTATAAAAAAAAAAGAAAAAGACGTTAGTTATACTTAAAATATTGTTTTAAATTAAATAAAGTCTACAATAGAACAAAAAGAAAAATACCTGTAAAGTTGGATTTAAGAATTGAACAAAATAGTTGTACTATGTGTAATGCATAAAACATGGTATTAGTTTTTTCCAGCCGAATATATAATTTCCACCAGTCTAAAATCAATTACGCCGTGGCTGAAATATATTTAGTGGGAAATTCTTCTCTCGCAAATTAAACTTGAAGTTTATGAGATATAGGTTAAAAAGCATAAAATACTTCTACACATTAAGAATGATATAATTTTTATACTTTGATTCAATGCGGTATTTGTTAATTAATGCGTATTCCCATAATTTAGGTAAATTCTTGGCACTCATTCTTATTAAAACCTTAGATTAGCCAGTATACAAAAAAAAAAAACACACACACACACGGCAGTAGAGGTGGCGTGGTAGACTATAGAGGGCGGTAGATGGAGTCATCCATATTTATGTTTTCGATAAGGGGAAGATAATGATGTCAGGGAAGGGGGGGGGGAGAAGAAGAAGAAGAAGAAGCTCAGACCCAAGCGCGCCATGATTTGGCAGAGGGTTTTTTTTTTTAAACGGTCAGAAATGGGATCAGGGTCTTCTGCGCTACTGAGCGCCTGTCAAGATTAGCGAGGCTGTATCTGTCCTGACGTGCCGGGGCAGTACAGAAGGTAACGCTTCATAATAAGGGGCTGGAACTTTGTACGGTGCGCCGTTGGTGTCAGTGCTTCTGTAAACTTTGGATTACGTGTACAACAACCCACACCTGTGTAGCGTGAACTGCTACAACATGAAGGAACATATGTTCTTACGGATGGACAAACTATGCTACTATATAAGTCTAACTAAAGGGCCTACTCCCGTATTATGTGTAAATCTAGTACTAATAGGGCCACCCACTTGTCTAGCCTAGAGCCGTAAAATAATTTATATCTGTGAGGCTCTTCCTATGCCCCTCGAGAAGTATGAATGGCTCTGCCTGGAGGATGGGGGGAGGGGTTATAATAATTTTTGATCGGGTCAAATGGGCCCTATATGCCAAGGGTCATGTTCGTCGTTAGCCCTCTCTTCCAAGGGCCCTGTCTGTCATATGCCATGTCTGCCAAGAGCCCTGCCTGTCATGAGCCCCCCTTCTGCCAACGGCCATATTATGAGCCCTCTCTTCTAAAGGGTCGTTACTTCAAATGAAATACGTGTAAATCAGATGCGGCCCCTGTTGTCAAAGAATTTTAGATTCCCGAGCTAGGCAAGCAGCGGCCTGAACTTTAGAATGGCCCGGACTTTGTACATGAGTACAAGTCCACTTTAGTCCAAGAGTTACGTGTTCTAACAATCTATCTATAGATCGAAAAGGGGAATAAGCGAAATCTCAAAATATTACTTAAGAGTGGTGTCCCTTGTAAATGAATAGGGGACACACAATATGTTTTGTATACGGACAGAAAGCTTTCCTCCCAGCGCTACCAATCTGGATATTTTTTTTCAAAATCCAAATCTATATATTTTTTTAAGAATTCTAGATGTATTAAAATGCTATCAAATAAAAAGATTTGAATAATTTTATTTGGTAATTTAGATGTAAAAATGTAATTATGTGCGATATATTTAGTATAATCTAGATATTTTTCATATATTTTCTGGATAATTCTTAACGAAAATAGGTTACGTAGCCCTGCCAACTCCCACCTTACCACGAGTTCTTTTTTTTTTAGAAATGTTAAAGAAAATCGTTGAAAGAAAATGTTAACAAACAAACTGTTGTACTGCGAATGTTTACACTTCACCCGACGACTGCCTGGACAAAGGATGGTTTAACGTTAAACAGTCGTTGACATTCAAGAATGATAAACTTCAATGCTGTCAAAATGTACATGACATGACAGGCTCATATTGAGTACGTCATCTTACAGTGCTGTATGACGTGTACACATATAAACTACACTAATTGACTGGCGCACGCGAAATGGCGTCATCATTCTATGGGGGGGGGGGACTCAATCCTCCTCGGGATTATTTTGAATGTATTGTGTCCTGGAATAGTTGAGTACAGACATGGGTGACCATGGCCCGCGGACCAATACCGTCCAGCCAGTCTATTTGATCCAATCCGCCAGTCTATTTGATCCAAGCCGCCAGTCTATTTGATCCAAGCCGCCAGTCTATTTCATCCAAACCGCCAGTCTATTTCATCCAAGCCGCCAATCTATTTCATCCAAGCCGCCAGTCTATTTCATCCGTCCCGCCTGTCTATTTCATCAGGCCCGCCAGTCTATTTCATCCGTCCCGCCTGTCTATTTCATCCGTCCCGCCTGTCTATTTCATCCGTCCCGCCTGTCTATTTCATCAGGCCCGCCAGTCTATTTCATCAGGCCCGCCAGTCTATTTCATCAGGCCCGCCAGTCTATTTCATCAGGCCCGCCAGTCTATTTCATCAGGCCCACCAGTCTATTTCATCCAAGCCGCCTGTCTATTTCATCCGTCCCGCCTGTCTATTTCATCAGGCCCGCCAGTCTATTTCATCAGGCCCGCCAGTCTATTTCATCAGGCCCGCCAGTCTATTTCATCAGGCCCGCCAGTCTATTTCATCAGGCCCACGCTCTACTCATCTACTCTCGTTTACACCTACGCCATTTACATTTAGTTAATATTATTTTATATGAACGCTCCATCTATAAGCTCTATGGTCTGGCCGTTCTGTCAAAGTTGAGAACCCACTGTGGCCCTCGGTTCAAAAAGATTGCCCACCCTGGGAAGCCATTTGTCTATCGTGGAAATAACGAAAGCATTTCTATATGTTTAAATACAATGTTTAACTGTAAGTGTTATTACAATATTTAACTGTAAGTATGTATACAATGTTTAACTGTAAGTATTAATACAATGTTAAACTGTATGTATTTATATAATGTTTAATTGAAAGTGTTAATATAATGTTTAACTGTAAGTGTTAATACAATGTTTTACAATGTTTAACTGTAAGTGTTAATACAATGTTTTACAATGTTTAACTGTAAGTTTTAATACAATGTTTAACTGTAAGTTTTAATACAATGTTTAACTGTAAGTATTAATACAGTGTTAAACTGTAAGCACAATATTCCCACATCTGTTCACGTGCAGTGTAATGACAAAGAGAACTTTGAAATGCTGGTCTCCATGTACCGCAGATTAGCCGTGATATGACGTGTCACAGCTGGTTGTCTCTGACTCGGTATAGACACTTAGCTGACAGTTTGTAGCAGCTGGTCACGCCATGTACAAGTTGACTGACACGGACCCAGTGTACATTAAATATGTTTATGTGGACCTGTGTATGTGGACGTATGTACGATGAAGCGTGTATGAGGACATATGTACGATGACGTATGTATGATAACGTAAGTGTGTACGTATTTTTGTGGACGAATTTGTGTGAGCGTGTTTGTGTTGACGTTTGTGTGTTGACGTTTGTGTGTGGTCGTGGTTGTGTGGACCTTTGTGTGTGGACGTGTATGTGTAGACGTTTGTGTGTGGACGTTTGTGTGTGGGCTTGTGTGTGAACGTTTGTGTGTGGACGTTTGTGTGTGGACGTATTTTTGTGGAGGTGTGTGTGGACGTTTGTGTGTGGACGTTTGTGTGTGTACGTATGTGTGTGTACGTATTGTTGTGGCGTGTGTGTGGACGTGTGTGTGGACGTTTGTGTGTGAACGTTTGTGTGTGTGTGCGTATTTTTGTGGAGGTGTGTGTGAACGTTTGTGTGTGGACGTTTGTGTGTGTACGTATTTTTGTGGAGGTATGTGTGAACATTTGTGTGTGGACGTTTGTGTGTGTACGAATTTTTGTGGAGGTGTGTGTGAACGTTTGTGTGTGAACGTTTGTGTGTGGACGTTTGTGTGTGTACGTCTTTTTGTGGACGTTTGTGTGCGGACGTTTGAGTGTGGACGTTTGTGTGTGTACGTATTTTTGTGGAGGTGTGTGTGAACGTTTGTGTGTGGACGTTTGTGTGTGTACGTATTTTTGTGGAGGTGTGTGTGAACGTTTGTGTGTGGACGTTTGTGTGTGTACGTATTTTTGTGGAGGTGTGTGTGAACGTTTGTGTGTGAACGTTTGTGTGTGGACGTTTGTGTGTGTACGTATTTTTGTGTAGGTGTGTGTGAACGTTTGTGTGTGAACGTTTGTTGTGGACGTTTGTGTGCGGACGTTTGAGTGTGGACGTATTTTTGTGACGTGTGTGTGGACGTTTGTGTGTGGACGTTTGTGTGTGGACGTGAGGGTAGATATGTGTTTGTTCTAAAAAATAAACAGCGAAAACAATGAATGAAAAATTAAAAAGGGTATACTCCCTTTACTAGCCTACTTAAGTGTAGATAGGAGCCCGATCAAACAATTGAAGAGCATGGGTTCGAATCTCGACAGACATCATCTACCTGCACGACCATTGACCTACTTAACACTGACATTCAATGGACATAAATTATCAATGTTTATGTAACACCAAATGATACGTGCGTGTTATTTGTAAATTATAAACACAATAAATGGCAAACATCTTGACGTGTTCTATAAATAGATTTCATAAATCTCCGAATGGTTTAATCTTGTCTTGTCAGTGATCAACAAAGTCAATTAATTCTGAAATCATTTTTTTGTCCTCATTTAAGGATAATTTTGTAAAACAAAAATTGAGTTTGATAGAATTTCATGTGACATATTTCATTAGATTAAAATATTTTATGTTGACTTTCTGGCGCCGGAACGCTCAATAGCAGACGCCAGGCGCAAAATTAATTTACCATTATGGTTTTTTTTTTAATTTAATTCAAATTTCGTTCCGCTAAATCAAACATGGGTGAAAATTATTTTATTTTCCTCTTCCATCCATGCCCCATTAGTCTGTCGCTGTGTCGATGCGTCAGTGTGTCCGTGCTAGGGAATACACATTTATATTAATTAGGCTTGGGGTAAACTGCAGAGAGGGTGAGGACTCTTCGAATCTTCTAGCACCCCGTGAAAATAACGGCGTGAAAATAACGGTTTGAAAATAACGGTTTGAAAATAACGATATTATACGGGATTGTTTGACAAGCGTCACATTTTTTTTTTTTTGAAAAACATGAAATTGTGTGGGTATAGGATTACCTTGATAGTAATGAATTTTTTTTTAATCTGATAAATTATGTTTTTTAGGGGTGTTTCTTGCTAGATAGATAGATAGATAGACAGACAGACAGATAGATAGATAGATAGATAAACAGACAGACAGACAGACAGACAGATAGATAGATAGATAGATAGATAGATAGATAGATAGATAGATAGATAGATAGATAGATAGATAGATAGATAGATAGATAGATAGATAGATAGATAGATAGATAGATAGATAGATAGATAGATAGATAGATAGATAGATAGATAGATAGATAGATAGATAGATAGATAGATAGATAGATAGATAGATAGATAGATAGATAGATAGATAGATCCTGCTCACGTATAAATAGTTGCTCGGGTTACCAAACTATGACTAAAGTATGGGAATTATTTGTTTGTTCGTACGTGATTTATACTAGGCCGTAGCACAAGTTCATGGGGGGTGGTGGGGAGCAATGGCTTGCTAACAATCTTCGCATCAACACATTTCGCATACACCCTAACCAAAACGGAGCACCATATGTACCAACATGCCACTTTGGCAGACGGCAGTTTGTTATTTTAACTGAACGATTTGACGACATAGCGTTTTGTACGGGGAAAGGTGGGGGGAGCGGGGAGTCTCCGACATTCCGTGCGTCTCGCAAACGAGCATGTGGTTTCAGTTTGCAAACAATTCGCGAATCTAATTGAGAGAAAGACAAGACAAGCCACAGGGAGTGAGAGAGAGAGAGAGAGAGAGAGAGAGAATAGGAGACCGTAAAATAATATTTAACAAAAGAGGTGGAAGATTGAAATGCAAAGAAAAAAAAATGTGTGTTCGAGGCTACCTTGCGTGACTAGTAATAAATGCCTGTAGTCGGATCAGTTGGACGGACGTGTTACTGGTGCTGATGAATCTATTGTTTAACACAGTGGCACCACTTCGAGACGTTGTTGATTCAATGTGTTATTATTATGTTCGCACCGTGGAACAGCAGCTCGTGTCTCTTACTTTAATTTCTGTTTGATTTATTTTGTTTACGTATAAACGCGTGTAAAGGAGATATCGGAACGGCATGTTTACATATGCAATTTTAAAATAAAAAGAGCATAAATTAATTTCGTGCGTGTACTGTATTTACTCTTATGTTATGATTGGTTTAAATTGATTGAGTGACGGATTTGAATTGAACTTTGTAAAGTATGGTGCACCGAGGAGGCAAAGTTCTAAATTAATGGCACTGTGAATTGTCTGGCATTTATTTCATATGAAACTTTCATTCGGATTCCGTTGTGGATACTGTGGATATTCAGATGTCATCTGGATGAGTAGACATAGTGCACAGGTCAAAATTTTATCTGCAGCCATTTTATGATCTAGCCATGGGTAAAGGTGAGTGCCATTGTTTGTAGACTTCTAAATAGACTTATGGATTATCGAAATGGATGTATAGTCTAAATTAAACATAGACTTAGACCTGAAAGCGTGTGCCTTTTTCTAAACCAGCATAGATGTTCCGAGTACTGACCATGCAAGTACAAGTACACTAGGTACAAGTGTGAGTACAAATCCTCCAAAAAATGTACTTGAGTAGTACCGAGTACAAGTAAGTGGTACAACAAGTACCAAGTACCCCCATCTCTGTAAACTATATGTATGGGACCCGGCAAAGCCCCTTGGGTCGTATCTGACAATTGCATGGCCCCCAGACAAGTGGGAACTTGACTATGGCGGTAGAGTGAAACTGTGCCTCAAAATCGCTCCCGAGAGAGAGAGAGAGAGAGAGAGAGGAAAGCTCCCTAACGCCTCTCTGAATGGCAAGAAGTAATATATCCCTCGTGGGGCGGGGGGAGGGCGGGGGGACAGATGACTCTGGCATGGGCCGAAGTGTGGGGAGAGCACAGCCACCTGTGTGATTTTTAAACTACGTCCGTATTGTTTGCAGTAAGTGTAAGGACGCAGTCAGAAATGCTGGCCCCTCTCGGGACAAACAAATTGTGACAGCGAAAGTATTCTTTTTTTTTAAAAAATCGACGGGGACCTATTCGTCAGGGCGAACACGCCCCCCGCCCCCTGACTCCCCTGTTGTGCTGCACCTACCAAAAAAAAAAATCAGCCCGCAGTAAAAATTTTCACATTTATACCCCCCCCCCCTTTTTCCCCCACGCATCTAATCAATTATTCAAGTTGGTGACGGAATTCTTTCTACGTCATTGTAACAAAAAAAAAAATCACACTGCTCTAGTCGTTTCGAGGCTCCCCTTGTCCCTTTGTGCAAGGTCAAGGTTAAACAAAAATGATCAACTATCTGCTGAAGCAAATGAACTCAGAAAATAATAATTTACTCATAAATGAGGCAAAATTAACTCATAAATGTGGCAAAATTTACTCATAAATGTGGAAAAATTTACTCATAAATGTGGAAAAATTTACTCATAAATGTGGCAAAATTTACTCATAATGAAGGTGCGGGCGGTTACATCCTTAGCTAAAAGTGCACAAATTTACATTTGCCTCAAAATTTATTTTTGCCTAGGGGGGGGTCCCTAAAATGTCAGAACGGATGTGCAAACACGGATAATGGCTGTGCACATGCACACAATCAAACGGATTGAGATGATATACATTTTTTTTGGTAAAACGAAGAAAAATATGTGGGTAACCATCAGCCGTTTTAAGATGATTAGCGATAACCCATTAATTCGTTACTCCGATGTGCATCTAGAGTTTTGACGAGGTAGTCGTCAACTGTTTCTGTAGCCACGCCTACTCTCTGGGATTGTGTGGCTAGTACAATGTCCAGTGTTCTTGACTTTCCCCAATAAATGTCGGGTACCCGTTTGTACGCTGAATGGACATACGGAATCGAGAGGACGACACCCTATAAAAGTCCCGGCATTCATCGGGGGGCTCGAACTCAAGACGTTTTGATTAGCAGTCGAGCGCTCTACCGCATTGCGCACACTGTGGAACATGCGTATTTATTTATTTCTCCGCGATGTAATGTAGTCCCTAACCGCTAATCCTCTAAATGTATGCGACCGGTACTGTTTTTTTTTTTGCTTTGTTTTATTTTTGGTTCCGTGTGTACCACCTGTTTTCGATAGACTTGGCTCCCAGCGTTTAGCTCAAATTAATTCTGACAGGGGGAGGTAATTCCCCACGATTTACTGCATGACTTTCCGAAGGGTTATCTCTCCCAATACTTCTCAGATAAGCCGTTGTATGGGGATGAGGGGCAGACTACTGGAGCTCTGACGTAAGAAATAAAGGGAAGCAAGAACATTCTTAAACACAGAAAGACAACTGGTAGGGAAAAAAAAATAGAGCGATAGAAAGACAGAGACATAGTAAGAGCAGGACCGTTTCTACGTTCTTAGGGGCCGTATCAGAATGTACGTTGGAGGGAAGGGGCCCTAAGCGAAAACAAAGTGAAGACCGCAGCTGTAAGCAACTATTGGGCCCACTGAAAACTTAAGAGGGCGGAATGGGGGCGTGGTCTGTATCACCCTGGGCCCCTGAGAAACGCTCAGATATTGCTTCTCTCCCTCTCTCCCCTCTCTCCCTCTCTCTCTCCCCCTATCTCTCTCCCTATCTCTCTCTCCCCTCTCTCCCTCTCCCTCCACTATCTCTCTCTCCCTCTCTCTCACTCTTTCCCTCTCCCTCCACTATCTCTCTCCCTCTCTCCCTCTCCCTCCACTATCTCTCTCCCTCTCTCTCTCCCTCTCTCTCACTCTTTCCCTCTCTCTCCCTCTCTTTCCCTCTCTCTCTCTCTCCCTCCCTCTTCCCCTCTCTCCTTTTAACTTCCACACTGTCGAATTCACTCTATCCAATACATTTCTAAAAAAAAATTTCAACAAAACATAATCCTCATAATAATGTAGCCTACAATACATTCAAAAATATTGGCAGATCCACTGAGGGCCGCAGACAGATTAACCCACGGGTCACTGCCGACCGCATATGAGGCCCAAAGAAGGCCGATTCTGGTTTTTTTTATATAGCAACTAATAATTTATGATAGTAATGTATGATAATAATTTATGATACTAATTTATGATACTAATGTATGATAATAATTTAGGATAATAATTTCAAGAGACGCACTGGGTGACGCACCATGATTTAGTCAACAGAATTAAATCTTGGGGGGGGGGGGGGGGGACTGGACTTACCGTGAAGCCCAGACAAAGAGCCGCCCCTGAGTATGATGTTAGTTTAAAAAGGACGTGAAGAGAGAGAGAGAGGCCGTCACAGAGGTCGCCAGCGGACAGGGCTGGGGGCCACCAATGAATGAGTTCAAGACAGGCGCTCATGATGTGTACCCATCGAGAAATATGTCTGTTAATGTCTCCACTCGTTTCTCCCCACAACGACTCAATTGGTTAAGAGTATGATGGTGATGTTGATGATGATGATGATGATGGTGATGATGATGTTGATGATGATGATGATGATGATGGTGATGATGATGATGGTGATGATGGTGATGATCTGATGATGGTGATGATGATGATGATGATGGTGATGATGATGATGATGATGGTGATGATCTGATGATGGTGATGATGATGGTGATGATGGTGATTATCTGATGATGGTGGTGATGGTGAGGATGGTGATGATGGTGATGATGATGGTGATTGTGTTGGTGATGGTGATGATGTTGGTGATGATGGTGATGGTGAATGTGTTGGTGATAGTGATGAAGTTGGTAATGATGATGATGATGGTGATGATGATGGTGGTGATAGTGATCGTGATGATGATGATGTTGATGGTGATGATTGATGATGATCGTTATGATTGATGATGATCGTTATGATTGATGATGATCGTTATGATTGATGATGATGATCATTATGATTGATGATGACCGTGATGATTGACGATGATCGTGATGATTGATGATGATCGTTATGATTGATGATGATCGTTATGATTGATGATGATCGTTATGATTGATGATGATGATCGTTATGATTGGTGATGATCGTGATGATTGACGATGATCGTGATGATTGATGATGATCGTGATGATTGATGATGATTATTCATAAGCAAACTTCTTGGCACTCTTTGTAGCAGACGGCTTATAATTTTTGTCGTTGTATTGTTTCAAATCTCGCGCCTCATCCAGCCCTTATTACCCAGTTGTAGGGGAGGTTGTGGTGGGGGTGGGGGCTGAGGTTAGTGGCAGGGGGGCCTGGGGGTGCTAGAGTGTGGGAAATGTTTACAATCTTGTGGAGTCAAAGAATCGTGTGTGCGTGTGTGTGTGTATGTGTGGTGTGTGCTCTTTTTTTTTTAAATCCCCTTTCCCTGGAGTAAGGCCGAGTACAGAGCGATATATAGCGACACGATCGGCAGAGGAACAGACAGTGTGTGTGTGTAGGGAGGAGTGGGTTTGGGGGGGGGGGGGTATGAAAGGTAAACACGCACGTGTCAAACACGCCCGGGGGGGATTAAACAAACATGTCACGACCTGGGGAATGGGGGAGGGGGGGGGGGAAGCCCTGCTAACAAGTTTGATTGCTCTGACTCCCAGAGTCGTCCCCTGAGTCAGTTGAGGCACCGTTGTGATGACTCAAGTCGTGTGACCGAGTGAAAACGGTGTCGCTATTTGATTAACACCCACACACGGTGCTACCAGAACGAAAGAAAGAAAAAAAAGCTCTATAAATGTTTAACTAGTGTGCACTGGTTTTCTCCCCCTCGTAATTATGGATGCTGATGTGCACTATGAAATAAGTTACGGTTAAATTGCGCATGTGCACTGGTTTTCTTCCCTCGTAATCATGAATGTTGATGTGCAGTATGAAATAAGATACGGTTAAATTGCGCATGTGCACTGGTTTTCTTCCCTCGTAATCATGAATGCTGATGTGCACTATGAAATAAGTTACGGTTAAATTGCGCATGTGCACTGGTTTTCTCCCTCGTAATCATGAATGCTGATGCGCACTATGAACAACGGTTAAATTGCGCATGTGCACTGGTTTTCTCCCTCGTAATCATGAATGCTGATGTGCACTATGAAATAAGTTACGGTTAAATTGCGCATGTGCACTGGTTTTCTCCCTCGTAATCATGAATGCTGATGTGCACTATGAAATAAGTTACGGTTAAATTGCGCATGTGCACTGGTTTTCTCCCTCGTAATCATGAATGCTGATGCGCACTATGAACAACGGTTAAATTGCGCATGTGCACTGGTTTTCTCCCTCGTAATCATGAATGCTGATGTGCACTATGAAATAAGTTACGGTTAAATTGCGCATGTGCACTGGTTTTCTCCCTCGTAATCATGAATGCTGATGTGCACTATGAAATACGTTACGGTTAAATTGCGCATGTGCACTCAACAGTTCCCACGCACTCAAGTTTTTTTTTCCATCGATGAGTCGCCAACGTGGTATGACATTGCGCACAGTGACATTGTGCACAGTGACATTGTGCACTGCGACATTGGGGTGATCGCAGGGGTGAATTTAACGTCGGTGTCACCGATGGCACACATGATAAGTGGCCCGCTATAGCACCATCTTACTTTCAGTCTTTCTCTACATCTCTCCTGATTATGGCCCCCCTCACCCACCCACCCAACCCCCACAATTTTCTTCAGCCCCCCACCCCCGGGACTACCTGGAGACGCCCCTGGGTGAACAAGTCAGTGGACAACTGTTTCTATTTCTTGGATTCATAAAACCGTATCAATCAAGTGCATTGAATCAAACACGTATAGGCCTACATATTATAACATAAATATAGGCAACTAGTTTTATAAAAGCATATAGGCCGACATATTTGATAACATACATATAGAAACATATATTTTATAAAAAATACATATAGAAAAACATATTTTTTTCTAAAATTCATATAGAAACATATATTTTATTAAAAATACATATAGAAAAACATATTTTTCTAAAATTCATATAGAAACATATATTTTATAAAAAAAAATGCATATAGAAGCATATAGGGTTACATTTAAGACAATAAAATGATAATAAACATATATACATTTATCTTTATAAAGTGGGTGTAGTGCTGTATATTTTATAAAATACGAATGGGCCTTTACATTTATAAAACACCTTTACCCCTAACCATGGGCGTGTACATTTATTAAAAGTGGCTGTCCGCTAGACGCGAGTGTGTTCACTCATTTATTTCCATTTCCAAATGTTATCTCTGTAAGTCGACCATTTTCTAGTACCTTATGGGAAGTATTTTATGCATACACTAATTTGCATATTCAAACATATCTTCTCTGAAAAATGGCATAATAAAAATGGCTGTGTTTTTTATCAGTAAATATATGTGTGTGCGCGTGTATATATGTGTGTGTGTGCGCGCTTGCGATGCGTCCATCCGTCTTTGAGGCTATGTTACGCTGTGAGCGAATATACCCCTGCGTCATCTTCCATATCTCAAAGTTGATCATTTGACGCGCACATTAGCTCGGCTAGGCTGATCAAGATGCGACCTTATCACACACACACACACACACACTACACACACATACACCCCCCACACACACACACACACACACAAAACTCCCGCATGCGCATTAAGATCAAGGACACGGATAACGGTCCATTCTGCTTCGATACCGAAACAAATTCATTTCACGACTCTTGAAGTTTCTCGATTACGACTACTCTTTAAAAAAAAACTACAGTATCCATACTTCCTCATCAAATAAAATATAAAATGATGTCCCTACATGGGGGGGATGTAACAACAACAACAAGTAAAGAAAACACTGTGCGATATGGGTGGGGTGAGGGGGTGAGTGAAGGGATGTGGGGGTGGGGAAAAGATAAAAGTCAATAACGAGCAATTTTACATCACAAGCTGGACGCCTCTCAAATTATTTCAACTACAAAGACAGTACGGGACACTTTTCCCCCCGCATCGTCTTCAAAGACGAACTGGGAGCATCCCGAGGAACTCGTCTGTGATATTCGATATTACAGCCCATGGACCAGATCAAAGATTCCCCCCCCCACACCAGAATCAAACCCTCCCACCCCCCCACCCCACCTCAAACTTCCTCTTGGATCAAATCATTCCAGTGTCCACTGGGGGGAAAAGACAGACCCGTCCAAAGTGTGGCGATAAAATTACAAGGGAAAAAAAGTGGTTTTTAGAATGAAGAAAACAAAAGTGGGGGGGGGGGGAAGGACACACACACAGAGACACACACACAGACATATATACCGACACACACACACACACACACACACAGACACACACACATCCACACCAATATATTCAGAGATAAAACCACGCCTGCTTTTTCTATGACACGCTCCAAACAAAGATTAATTCATTCCCGAAGTCTATCTCTCTCTCTCTCTCTCTCTCTATCTATCTATCTATCTATCTATCTCTATCTCTCTTTCTCTCTCTCTCTCTATCTCTATCTCTCTCTCTCTCTATCTATATCTCTCTCTCTCTCTCTCTCTCTCTATCCTTCCATCTATGTCATAAATAAGCATACTCACATACACACACACACACACACGAATGCCCTATCAGACATAGAGATATACTCACATAATGTATCATTCTTAAACTCACTCACACACATACGAAGAAACACATTGACTCAACGATACACTTGCACACAAAGATAGGATTGCACACATAGATACACTTGCACACAAAGATAAAATTGCACGCTTTCAAACAATGTCAATAAAAGAGAACAAAGTCGGAGCCATACAAAATTTTAAGGGGGGGGTGTACAACAAACTTCATTTAAAGAAAAAGGGGCCCATTCGAAGCCCACATTACCGTGGACTTATGTCCAGGGCAGCTCTGAAAACTGAGAACCCCGCAACCCACCCCTCACCCCAACAGCCAGGGGCGCCGAGAGCCAACAAGGGCCCCAGGGCAGGACATCATTTCGGGCCCCCTAATAAACAATGAGTCGTGAAAAAATTGACATGGTCGGGGAGGCCGGGCCCCCTTACAGATTCGGGCCCCCTGGCAATGACCCCCCTGACCCCCCACCCCCTCTCGGCGTGCCTGCCAACAGCTGATGTATATAATAAGTAGGTACTAGAAATAGACGGTCGCTCAATGGCTCATGCGCCCCCCCCTTCCACCACTCCTTTTCTTCACTGATGCGACGGGCCTGATAGCGGACTTAACATGAAAGTATATGTCCAGGAAGGGCTGGGCTGTAATTCAATGGGGTGCGAAACACCCAGACGGCAGCTCTATCAGAGACGGGAAAATGACGTTGAAAGATTTAAAAAAAAAAAAACAAGAGTGTATCAGTGGGGGGGGGGGTGTAAAATAACTGGCTGCACCCGGGCTGCGGATAGGCTAGGCGCGGTTCTGTGACCAAGATAATGGTGAGTAGGTGACCAAGATAATCGTGAGTAAATCAAGATATTAAATGTATCGCCCTGTGACGAAACAATAAACCGTAGTTGGGGGGGGGGAGGGAGAGAGAGAGAGAGGGGGGGGCATTGAAAGAAGTTTCGTTATCTTTTTATGAAAGTAAATACTCGTAGAATCGATTCTGTGTATTTTTTGTGTGTGTGTGTCCTCTTCTAAATAAACATTTCAACCGGTGAGCAGATGTGATTATCACCCATAATAAATGTCCGGTACGTTATCTGATGTTTAATTTACGATGGGGCCAGTTGTTGTTTGGTTGTAGTTTTATTTTTGGCTTCAAAATGATATAAGTGAGGCATATCTGGCAATGGTGGTGGTGTGTGTGTGGGGGGAGGGGGGTGTTGTTACCAGTAGATCAGCAACTGTGCATAACAATAGCAGACACACACACTGAACACGACATGCAGGCCCGGCATTATGAATGGCGGGGCCCAATTTAACGGATGTTTGCAAGGCCCCCCTCTTCTAATTACTTTTTTTTACAATAACCACTATTAATATTAATTAGCTTAATGCAAATTGCGTTGCTCCTGCCAGGCGAGGGGCTCATTTGAAGCGATCGGTCAAATCGGCCCAAGTCGGGCTCTGACAACATGTGTGTATATATATATATATATATTGTTATATTCAGAGATGAGTAGGCCTAAAACTAAGAAATCCCGTTTAAAAATAAGGATTGTGATTGGATTCAAACCCCTGTCTTACACAGGTTTTGCAATGCCGCTCTCACCTCAACCTCATTTGTCGTTTCGTTGTTGTGGATTACGTGTTTATGACTGCGTTACATACAACTTTTCAGCTGATTGTTAATATCTGCTATAAACATTCACACCACATGTGGTCCCCCACGAGTCTATGTGGCCCCACTTTCTGATTAACAATTAATATTTCATGGTTTTGACGGATTGGCGATATGGGCCCCCAATCCCCACATACATGTTCGCCCATCGGTCTATAGTGCTGTTAAAATGCGAACCGTGTATACTTCGAGTTACAAAAAAGCCTGCCTAGTTACAGACCAGCACTTCACTCATATTATTGAGATTTTTCTATTTCTATTTTAAGCATAACAACTATTCCCCCTTCCTCAGGTATGGCCTTGCTGGATGTCCACAACACGTGTCTAGCTGTGGCGGTCATGTCCGTCCTACTGTCCTGTGCGGTCATCTGGTCTTCACTCACCGCTCGAGATGATCAACTGGACAGGTGAGAATTATCGTTTTTTTTTTAATTTTTCTAGCGACATTAATTAACCACAAGGTGCACATACAAACAGAGACACAGTGTTGCCAGATTGGCACACAGACAACCTCAGACACAGTGTTGCCAGATTGGCACACAAACAACCTCAGTGTTGCCAGATTGGCACACAGACAACCTCAGACACAGTGTTGCCAAATTGGCACACAAACAACCTCAGTGTTGCCAGATTGACACACAAACAACCTCAGACACAGTGTTGCCAGATTGACACACAAACAACCTCAGTGTTGCCAGATTGACACACAAACAACCTCAGACACAGTGTTGCCAGATTGACCTCAGACACGGTGTTGCCAGATCGACCTCAGACACAGTGTTGTCAGATTGATACACAAACTACCACAGACACAGTGTTGCCAGATTGACGCACAAACAACCTCAGACACAATGTTGCCAGATTGACCTCAGACACGGGGTTGCCAGATCGACCTCAGACACAGTGTTGTCAGATTGATACACAAACAACCACAGACACAGTGTTGCCAGATTGACACACAAACAAACTCAGACACATTGTTGCCAGATTGAGCTTTTCGAAGGTTTTGTGTTACTTTGGTGCAAACCTTTCAGGCAACACAGTACACACATGCGCGCGCACTGACGGACACAGACCAATCTAGTTTACTACAAGTCAGTCCATCAGTCTGCCAGCTGCCCCCCCCCCCCACCTCCAGACTACAATCGGTAAATCCAAGCAGGACGATGTCCGTTAATAGATGGACATAAGCCAGAAACAGGAAACAGTTGCACTTGGTGTCCCAATGCTAGAGTAAATGTGTATATGTAGCCGAAGGTCTGTTTGTGCCTTCCATCTAGGTCCCTTCTTAGGTAAATGGATCTGCAGATACGTTTTGATATGGTTTAAAGACGTACAAAACCCAACCCTATCGGGGTAAGTATAATCCTACCTTAAAATTATGAATTAAAGAGGGGGAAAAAAAAGTCAAATTATGTGGTGGGAAGGGGTTGCACCCGTTTGGGGAAATGGCTAGGCGCGGCAATGATTTTGGGGCTCCTAGGCAAGGTATCTGTTGTGGACCCTGATAGTAGTACTTTTAGTGGCCCTTTGCAGTTGGGGCGTGGGGGGCTCGGCGTTTGCCCTATAGGAGCCCTTCGTTAGTGATAGGACTAGTGAAAGATGAGTACTAGAGATAGTATTGAGTAAAACAGGTAACTGGGGTGGAACTAGGCACTTTGGTATGGGGGGTGGGGGGCTGGGGAAACCTTTTTTTTCGTTTTTATGCTAACTATATTCAATAAACACACAGTACCATTATATAGCACTTTCTATACATATGACTATCACTCACGCTTCGTCCCTGATACACACACACACACACATACACATTTACAACACATAGATACACACACATACACTTTCTGTTTTTGTTTTTGTAGGGGTCGGGAAATGGGCGACCGACAAACAGGGCCGGCATGTGGAGGGTATGCATAACAACCCGAGGCAAAGTTGGCGCAGTTTGGGGTCCATGACAACCCGAGGCAAAGTAGGCGCAGTTTGGGGTCCATGACAACCCGAGGCAAAGTAGGCGCAGTTTGGGGTCCATGACAACCCGAGGCAAAGTAGGCGCAGTTTGGGGTCCATGACAACCCGAGGCAAAGTAGGCGCAGTTCGGGGTCCATGACAACCCGAGGCAAAGTAGGCGCAGTTCGGGGCTCATGACAACCCGAGGCACAGTAGGCGCAGTTCGGGGCCCATGACATCCCGAGGCACAGTAGGCGCAGTTCGGGGCTCATGACAACCCGAGGCACAGTAGGCGCAGTTCAGGGCCCATGACATCCCGAGGCACAGTAGGCGCAGTTCGGGGCTCTTGACAACCCGAGGCACAGTAGGCGCAGTTCGGGGCCCATGACAACCCGAGGCACAGTAGGCGCAGTTCGGGGCCCATAACAACCAGAGGCGTAGTATGCGTAGAACGGGGCCCATAACGACCAGAGGCGTAGTAGGCGTACAAAGGGGCCCAAAACAACCAGAGGCGTAGTAGACGTAAATGTACATATTCTGCTTTGTAAACTGTCTTGCAAAAAAAAATAGAGGGGGCAATGTCATTTTGCGTGTAGGGGCCCAAAATAAATTATCACGCCAACCCTCCCCCACGCTACAGTCACAACGGTCACTCAACACCCAATGTGTACCACGGGCTCTAACATTACGTTTTTCTCCTGCACTCCATAAAAAATCAGAGCGGATTGTTAAAACCGTCGAATCAAACCGGTCTGAATTAGTTAAATCTAGTTTATCTACTTCTGTGGCGAACGTTGCACCTCGAGCATTGCATTGTGTCGCCCTTAATCATTCAATTAACCTAGTTTCCGCTAAATTACCCTCCGCTTGTTCCAACCCTGCCACTCTGGTGAGATTGGACGAGTCGAGATGTAACTCCCACCCCCCACCCCCCTCCAGGCTTGTTCCAACCCTGCCCCTCCGGTGTTATTGGACGAGTCAAGCGGCCTAGGCTCACATGGCCAACATAATCTAGGCCCTGGAGCCTGTAGGCCTATGTCTTGTCATGTGAAATGAACAAACAAATATGTATATTTATATATGGACATGATTAACCTTGCCATCAACTATATGGGGACGGCCGTCTTTATTGGCCCCTTTACCCAAGGGGCAAAACACTGATCTGGGGCCCATACGACTGGATCAGTTCTAAGGTTTCTTCATTTGCTAGCCCTATGCAAGGACATTTATTGAAAGAGTGGGGCAGGGACGAGGCGTGAGTGTTGCCGGTCTAACTCTTAGCGGGGGCTAACGATCGCCATGTTTCCCTATCCATTTTACAACACAAAAATGTAATGAAACATGGGCTCTTACCCTAACCTCCACCCCCCACCCCCTCCCCATGACTCTCGTGAAATCAGCCTTTTCCTGATAGTAAATTAAAACATATATGTTGTGGAAACGTATTTTAAAAAATCTCAAGTCCACAAATCGTAATTACCTAACATAAAGTTTAACCGAAAACATTTTAACACATCAGCAAATATGATTGCCTGGGGCCCCACTTTCCCTAGCCCCCCCCCCCGTATATTAGTGGAGTCATCGTTAAAGAGCTTAAGGGAAGGGGGGGGCTCTTCAAATTTGGAGAGTGACTATTCTCAGAGTTATTGTCATTAACAAAATTTCGCTGTGTTGATCCTGTCATAAGCACACCACGGTCAAATAGATACCGGGTATTCCCGTTCTTATGTCTGTTTAAGTTCAAACCTAACACACACACACAGACACACACACACACACACACACACAAAAGTCATCATTTTACTAATAATGGCAGGTCGCCATCGTGTAACCTCTGACATAATAAACCTAGATGTTACTTCGACCTGGTTTACTTCATGGTTTACCTTTTTTTTTAAAAAAAAAACCCAAATAGATTGACGTGGGTTCAGAATAAATTTGATTGGCTACAACACCAGAATGAATGTACTGTCTCGTACCAGGGCGTTGGACATTCAGAGCGAGCAGTGGCGGTGTAAACTTTAAATTTCTTATGTCCGTCAGAGACGGTGTAAAATTTAAATTTCATACCCCAAATAAAACATAGCTTTTTTTTACACATTGGCGTTCTAAGGTATTTGGGAGGAAGTGGTTATACGAAAAATTCCAGAGATGTTTGGCGACTCCAGGCAAAAGTAACTTTCTGGGCCCCAGGCCCGTAGCCAGGTCAAAGTAAGCAGGGGCACCGATACCCAGCAAGGGGGGCCCCTTTACTTTTTCTTTATTTTTTCCTTTTTTCTTCTTTTTTAAGCGGTGGGGGGCACTCCATACCTTGGTTACGGGGATGCTGGGCCCCTGATCATCATTTTTTAAATAGAAATTAATACGTGAAGGGGGTAGGCCATTACACAGTAGAAAGGTAGGCGACCTAAGGCTGTAGACTAGTTACCCTATCCATGGGAGGGCTTGCCTTGTATATAGGGCCCTTTCTACGTCATCACCAACGTTGGTGGCAATGGTATCGCTGGTCCCTAACAGGGTGGGGGGGGGAGATATAGGAAACTTGAGGTTTTTACCCATTTCCAAACAAAAAACGGACATTTGCGGACATGGACGCTTTCAAGGGTCTCTTGGCATGATGGAAAATGTCAGTTGCATAAACGGAAGATACATATAAATAGTTGAATACTTACAATGTGTCGAATACTTAAAAATAATTGAATACCTAAAATTAATCAAATACCTATAAGTAATCAAATACCTATAAACAATACCTGAAATAAGTCAAACTTTGCTTGGGGGGAGGGGGGGGGTCCAATGCTGAGAATTAGTCAAATACCTATAAATATTCGAATGCCTAAAATTAGTTTAGAATACTTATGACTAGATCAATACCTAATAGTCGATTACTATATTTCTGAAACTTTGTTGTATTCCAGCACTATCTCAACTGTTTAAACCGGTATAAGGTCCACGTGGCCCCGGGCATGGCGGACTCGGGACTTACTCCTCCCTTCGATAAGGGACCGGCATTTTTTGAAGGGCCCCATTTCTTCAAAACATTATGCTGGTTTGTGGGGGGAGGGGCTTCAATCTGTTAACGACGATGCCGGACATGTGACGGTACGTTGAACATAACCAGAGTCTTGATAAACGTAGGGCTACGACGTAGTTAACGAAAAACATTTTGATGTTGACCAGTAATCGACCGCGGTTCTCAACAAGTGATACGCGCACCCCAAGGGGTACGGGAAATGTTATGCAAGGGTACGCAGCGGCATACAGTTTTCGTTTTAAACAACCAGGAGTTTGAAGAAGGTCGCAAAGTTTGCCAAACTTTGAGGCGTACACGCGGACATATTTTCGCACACTTTGGGCGGGGGGTACAGTTGCGGAAAAAGGTTGGGAACCGCCGGTATAAGACGAATAGTTGGTATCGATACCGCTGGTATACGACGAATCGTTGGTATCTATCACCAAACAGGAAATGATTCTGTGGTCTTGTTTTGTAACCATCGTGTTAGTTCATTTTGGATGAACGTCCACATTACAGCTGGGCAAGCATCAAATTGACCTATATATATTTGTCCAGTCGCGGCCACCCACACCAATTTAGATGGTCGCGGTCAAGTCCCCGTAACTCTGGTTTACAACTTTGGCCCGCCGGAATATAATATGGTATCCGTGGTTATGCCCCTTGCTGCATGAAAGATTGTGTCACGTGGAGTGCACGCCATTGCATTGGCTGTGAATCATTGCTGCACTTTTTTTTTTGGGGGGGGGGGGGTTATTGTAGTCACCTGCCTCGCTGACTACAATGTTGGGAACCGAATATCTGTAGACAGAGATGTTCCTTCGTTCCCCAATTTGTGAGGGGCTAATTAGGCGCCGCTTCCTAGGACTCAATTTCCAAGGGCCCCTTCAAGTAGTAATTCATATCAAATTTGATTCTTTAGGAACCCTACCGGCACTTTTCCATTGGACCCCCCCTCCCGCTGAGCATCAGTATTAGCATATGCCGTGGACCGAAACCTTTCTTCAGGATGGGTAAACTGGGCAGCTACTTAGGGCCGTACTTGTAAGCAAGGGGGAGGGGCCCAAAATGAGAATTGTATTTGCCATCCACATGAAAGGCAATTTTTGATTCTATCATAGCCCGCCCCCCCCCCCAGGATACGATTGTTTTTAAAAACTAGGGGCGGGGGAGGGCGGTGCTCCAAGAGTCCCAAAATTTTTTAAAGATTTATATAATTTTTGTTCACATTTACCTAATGGTACCTCCAATAAACATTTATCAAGAGACCTACAAAAAAATAATAACAGCTCCCTCCCCCCCCCACCCCCAAAATCTAGGAATGCCCCCTTCCCTGTAGATATTTTCCTCACTTCTTTGAGAACCATCGATACGTACACTCTTGACTGTGTACACAAATACATATAATTATTCCATGTCATACATTTAGCAGCTTAACGAATCCGCACACACACAAACCCGGTTCATTGTGGCAGACGATAAGTTTGCTGGCGGTTATGAAAAGTGTCAAGCGGACGAGGGTCGTGTCAACCGCCGTTTTGAAAAGAACCAGACCCCCCCCCCCAGTTTTTTAATATATGATTTCTATTTTAAACAATAAATAAATAAGAGAGTCCGTCTGCTGACAGCAGACGACAAGGGAAAAAGAACAGATCTGTTGGTACGCTTCACGGATTTCAAATATTAATCTGTATTGTTCTGTCACGTCTGAACCTTTTGAGTCTTATACAATTGACTCGGGGGGAGGGGGAGGGGAGGAGGGAGTTTGATTGTTGTTGACAGCTAGTTACGGTTAGACAGTTGGAGGTGGGGCAAGGTACCAGCACGGGGGAAAATAACCTAACAGGGGTAGCAAATACTTGAGAACATAATCAACAGAGTTGTCGTGAATCTTGAACAGAATCTAGTAGAGAAAGGTTAAATCTCGCTTTTAATGTTGGTTAATGCTTATTAAGAAAACAGGACGGGCTCTCTGGACCGGCTCTCTGGACCGGCTACTAAGGGAAATTTACTAGCAGGGCCGCCGAGAGAAAATTCGGGGCCTGGCACAATGAAGGCTCGTTTGGCCTGTGTATTAGATGAATTCTACCATCATTATTGCGAGCTTGCGAGATGTTATGGACGGTTTGTATGTAGAATACAAACACAATGTAGAATACAAACACAATGCAAAGATACTGAAAACTGACGAATGATGAATCAATTCAATGAAAAGCTTCACGGTAAAATGATGACGTTTATTAATAGATATTTGCAAGGTCCATCATTGTAAAAGACATAACTTGACAAAATAGACTCAGGAGGAGTAGATCATATCGTCTGCTTTGCAAGAAGTGTTTACAGCTCATCTGCTAATCAAAGAACACAACGATACTCTCCCCTTTGTCGGTTGGTGCTATGCGTAAAAAAAATGACGTGTACACATGGCAACAACAATAAACAACATCGCTTGAGCCAATATTGTGTCACGTGTCACATAGCAACCCTTCAAGGTGGGCGGTTACCGACCAAATCACGTCATCATTTTATGAGCTCCACAATAAAATGTATGTTTGTATTTTTAAGTACGTTTATTTCTGATAATCTTGTTCATTCAGAAAAGTGTGTATAACAACAAGACGTACAAAATGTATTATTAAAATAATGGGAGACTTAAAAAGCTATAATACTTTGGTTTAGGGGTAAAGATTTGGACACAATAGATTGGGGATATAGGTCTGTGTGTATGTCAGAGAGCACAATAGATTGGGGGTATATCTCTATGTCAGGAAACACGATAGATTGGGGATATTTGTCTTTGTCAGGAAACACAATAGATTGGGGATATAGGTGGTATATGTCAGGGAACCGACCTTCCTTATTTGAACGGAAATGTTCGACCTTATCACTGCGTCCCTGAATGCACTTAAAATCCCTATCGCCCGTAACTCTTGATATTTTTATTGGTGTTCCATGCTGGTGTCCTCCCTTGTTAAGACTTCGTAGCCAGATAAATGTCACGTAATAAAAAACAAAACCAACATTTGCCATTTTGGCATTTGAACTGTTTATGAACAGTTGGAATTTTTTTTTTTTACAGCCCCGACAAGAGGAGGAAACTATTTGTGTCTCTCTTTATTGCGTTGTGGGTGACTTCCCTTGCATATCCTGTACTTGGAAGCGTGTGTATGTGTGTGTGTGTGTGTGTGTGTGTGCGTCTGTGTTCATGCACTGTGTGTCTGTGTTCAAATGTTGTGTTTGTGTCTCTGCTAATTTGTTGTGTGTCTGTGTTTATATGTTGTGTGTCTCTATTCATATATGTCTGTATGTCTGTATTCATGTTGTGTATGCCTGTGGTCATGCGTGTGTCCGTGTTCACGTGTTGTATGTGTCTGTGTTCACGTGTTGTATGTGTTCATGTGTTGAATGTGTTCATGTGTTGTCTGTGTTCATGTGCTGTCTGTGTTCATGTGTTGAATGTGTTCATGTGTCGTCTGTGTTCATGTGTTGTATGTGTACATGTGTTGTCTGTGTTCATGTGTTGTTTGTGTTCATGTGTTGTTTGTGTTCATGTGTTGAATGTGTTCACGTGTTGTATGTGTCTGTGTTCACGTGTTGTCTGTGTTCATGTGTTGTATGTGTTCATGTGTTGTCTGTGTTCATGTGTTGTATGTGTTCATGTGTTGTCTGTGTTCATGTGTTTTCTGTGTTCATGTGTTGTATGCGTTCATGTGTTGTCTGTGTTCATTTGTTGTTTGTGTTCATGCCTTCATGGTATCCCTCCCCAATTAAAAGACATAAAAACAAATGTCCAGCCATAACGACGTCATCAGCACTGCCTCCCCCCCCCCACATCACTTCCCCTCAACCGCTCCCCACCCATTACCTCTGCCCCACTCCCCCACCCCCACCCCACACCCTCTCCGTCACCTGCCAGTGTTTCCGTCACCACCACCGGTGGCAGGTAGCGGCAACAACAGCTTGAACTCTGCAGAGCGGTGTCAACAGAACCCAATGCCAGTTGGAATAAAATTTAAACCAAAAAAAAAAGTGAAACCTTAGGTAAACATTGGTTCTGAAGCTTTATGAGTGGGGAAAGGGGGGGGGGAGTGGGTGCACGGTATGATGTGAAGTGGGTCACCATTACAACGGGATTTACTCCACATTGACAAATTCCAACACCCACCTCCATACACACGTGTCATAAAATTTGCGTTTAAATTTCGTTTGTTTACTCATGGGCGGATAAATCAAGATGGAAATAATTTTAATCCAGCGGGTTAATCCTAAAGTTTTGTTTTTTTAATCTTACGGATTAATCTTCACCTCGACACCATTCGCACACCTGTAATCTTCAGATGATTATTGCTCCGTCTTGTAATGCCTGCATTATTATCATTATTATTGAAGGCCGCACCTGTGGGAGCGGAGGTCGTGACCTATAAAACAAAGGTGAGACGCCAGGTGACAATTAGGAATGAGGCGGTGTGGGGGTAGGGATTGTTTTTAAAATGGAGGACACCAAATGTCGCGGTCGTATCTACAGTGCGTTAAGTACGCCCGCTCTGGGCCCGTTCTGTACGCCCGCTCTGGGCTCGTTCTGTACGCCCGCTCTGGGTACGCTCTGTACGCCCGCTCTGGGTACGTTCTATACGCCCGCTCTGTGCCCGTTCTGTACGCCCGCTCTGGTCCCGTTCTGTACGCCCGCTCTGGTCCCGTTCTGTACGCCCGCTCTGGGCCCATTCTGCACGCTCGCTCTCTGCCCGTTCTGTAACAATTGAACCTATATTGGAGATATAGGTCTATGTCAGGGAACACAATAGATTGGAGATATAGGTCTATGTCAGGGAACACAATAGATTGGGGATATAGGTCTATGTTAGGAAACACAATAGATTTGAGATATAGGTCTATGTCAGGAATATGGAGGAGGTAAAGTGGGTGGGGGAAGGGGGGGGAGTCGTACATGGGATACCATTAGGCGTTATATGTGTGTGATATTTGAGACATTAAAATTTTACTGCAGGTACTTTTGTGTCGGTATCCCAGGGGGGAAACCAGAGCACAGCTCAACTTAACATACCAGACTGCATGTACTTTAGTAGATGAAACTGTTGTTAGGTTGTTTTTGTTTTTTGTTTTTGAAAATCAGTTGACCTCCATTTAGACCCAAAGTTTGTTTGTTTTTATCACGTGACGATATGACGCGGCATGTTGTCAGACCCATTATCTTGATACGGGAGGCAGTCGTGACAGATGAAGGGGCGCAGGTTCAAATCTAGCCCAACAGCACCCTCTCCATCTGAAAGGGGTGGGGAGAGACGTAAGGATGAGTTATTGTGTCTTCAGCAGTACACCGGGGCTGGGGCAAGTGTCCTTTGTGGGGCCTAGGATGTGTCGTATGTGGTGCCTGGGACAAGTGGTTTCGTTTTGGATAAATTTGAAAAAATCAAATCCTAGCCTAATGCCCTCTTAGGCCCGGGGCATGGGTCGTGCGTCCTAGTTGCCCCACCCCCTAAGGCCCCTAATGTATGTTAGCTTTGAGAGGCTTTTAACATAGGGCCATGTTAAGAGCAATCTGCCCTATCGGCTTTTAAATGGGGCCTATAGCGTTTCTGTGTTCAAAAGCAGCACTCTTTGGCCATTGCTACTATCTTTTTTCTCTTTAGTATACTCTCTAACTCTTGACGCAGAATTCAACTGAATCGTGTGTAAGACCAGTCTCTACTCTCTAACGTTTGACGCAGACTTCAACTGAATCGTGTGTACGACCAGTCTATGTTGAGTCTTGTATTTGTTTTTTTTTTATTTTAAACCAAATATCTGCTTGTTAAAAATAGATCCAGTGGACTAACCTAATGGAAGGGGAATTAAGCAGACAGTAAACTTTAGCATTTGCCAAGAGTTCATTTTTCCTTAACGATGCTAATTTTTGGAAGGAAAGTAAAACTTTACAGCCTGTCTTTCTCTCTCTCTCTCTCTCTCTCTCTCTCTCTCCTCACCTCTTCCCCCATCTTTCATTCTGCTATCTTCTCTCTGTCAGTCTTACTTTCTCACTAACCCCCCCTCCTTTTCCCTTATTTCTGTTCTGCAAAAAAAAACTTCAATGTAACTGACAAATGTAGCGCTAAGTGAATTGATTTGTACCGCGCTGAATAAAATAGCAGCAGTGTTGGTTTTAGTCAAACTAGTCGTAGAAGTCAAATCTTGAATTTAGTTTTTACTTTAACAGTTCAACTTGTCCATATGTCTGTTTATCGTGGCGCAGTCCTATTGATGACACAGCCTGTTTATAAGGGGGCAAGCAACGCAAACTCACGCTAATGTAGCTCTTATGTCGGAATAGGGATGGGAGGGGGCAGGTTTATACTGGGATAATTTGGGCCCTTATGAAAAATTACTTTATGGCGAGGGCAGTGCTAAATCTAGGGATGTGGGGGACCGAGGGGGGGGCCGGGCCACTTTGGGGGGCCCCTGCATTTTGACATTCGACACCATGATAATGTACTTAATATTAAATGTAAAATAAAAATTGTGAGGGCCCCCTCAAGCTGGGGCCCTGGAGAGGGGTGACTTTCGAATTCGGACCTCCCTCCCCCCACCCTAGGTACGCCTCTAGGGGAGGGGGCAGGTTTATACTGGGATAATTTGGGCCCTTATGAAAAATTACTTGATGGAGAGAAAGTGTGGGGCTATACAAGTTTTTTCTAAGATATTTCAGGGCCTTAGGCGAAATTACCTGATGGGGGGCCCTGATTCCATCAGTGTCAGTGAGGGGGGACGGGCGGGCCTATGTGGTTTACCGGCCCCATAAGAACGGGGGAGGGGGGAGTCTCATAAATCACGACTGTTGGACAAGTCCTAAAACAAATCAACCAAAAGTGAAGTCAAAGACGTTCTAATGTATAGGGAGACTGGGCAACTGAATAGTCTCCCCCCCCACCCCCACCCTCACGCACACGCCCACTACCTAAGAGTCCCCTTCCAGTCTAAAGTCCTATCATCAAATCTGATGCTGTATCAATCACCAACATTTGTACTTTTTTTGCCTATAGGCACGGCTCTGACTGAAACACATTGTGAGACAGACGCATTGACTGACTTACTGACTGACTGACAAGTTTCTTTGTTTACTGTCAATAATGATATTACTTTATAAACAAAACAGAGGTTGGGGGGGGGGGGGGGTAATCTTCCTATTACATTAAACTTTGGGATCAGTTCTTCAAACTTCGATCTATAAGACACGTTTTGTTAATGAAAATATGTTATATGATGACGAAGTAAATAAATAACTTTAATGTTTTCTTCTGTACTATAAATAAATAAGTGTTGATACATGAATTCATGTAACAAGGGTCTTATTATTTCATACTGTTTACACAGTCCAGTATTTACGTATAAGCTATAGCTTAGGGGGCCCCGTAGCATGAAAATTCTACAGAAGGGAGCCAGGCATTCTACAGCAGAGGCCAGGCCAATAGAGGGGGTGGGCAGGAAATAAATATTACTAAGTAGAGCAAACAAGCCAGACAAAACGCAGGGGGGCCCGCCCCCTGTCCCCCCCGCACGCTACGGGCCTGAGCTTAGGGCCCACTTTCTTGAGAGCCCCTCAAAATTGTCTGAGTGAGTAACCGTCACATACACTTGGCACTGACATATAATATCTGGACTTTTAAAGGGCCCCATATCTCAAATAGTCTTATCGAGTCTAAATGCGACCCTGTGTTGACATATCAGTGAGCCAAGGGAATTAACTCACATTTTTTAATATTTTTTTCAGGCATACGAAGGAGATTCAGCAAATGTTGACGCAGCTTCAGGTCAGTCAGGAGGTGAGCTCTTCAGATACAGGCAACATATCCCGTGAGGCGTTGGACTTTATATCGTCCAGTTTCCCCTGGCTGAGCCAGCCCAACTCCCTGGGGAACTACTACACCGGCGGTCACTTCCTCGGCTCCGGCAAGTACAGCCATCGGTACACAAAAACTGATCTGTCGTTGCTGACCCACTTTCAAGACTTCGGCGGTCACTTCGCCGACTGCCTTCTGGGAGTCGCATCCGACCACCACCAAGCCGTGTCACCGGAAATGACGTTGGAGAACCGCCACCTGTGGGACAGCTCGCGGACGGGGGTGTACCGATACAAACACAAGTTCCGGCTGCACTACGGCGCAGCCGCTCAGTCTCTCTGCGACGACCGAGGGCTGGCCGGCGGTCAAGCTTGCGGTCAAGTGCTCATCATGCAGGACCCCATCCGGATGGCCATGGGTAAATACGGCTCATGTCAGATTGGGCCCATGTACGACACAGAGTGCCAATCGGCCCGGACTCCAGAGGTCAGTATCGAAGACTGGATTATACACAGGGGTAATCGAGTATTTAAAAACCTGATATACAACTCAGCGATATGCAAACAGAACCTTACTTCAGGCGGTATCGATGAACGACCCCCTTTTCGAATCCGGAAAGAGACGTGCGATAGAAACTTGGATATTTTTCTTGCCAGTTTGAGCCCGGAGAACACAACAGCGCTGCTGGGACATGTCGTGAGCAGTCTTGAATCTTGGTTCGCAATGGTTGGTCTCTACGAGCACCTGGCCGACACGCTGGCCATGTTGTACCACGTGACCAGGTTGCCATTACATCAGTGTCCACAAGTATCACACTTAACGTCGGCGAGGAACAGGGTGGTGGTGACAGACACGTTAGAACCACGTCAAACGAGCAGATATGTCAAACTGACATCTCTTAGGAGCCTTCTAGACAGCGGCCAATCAGACGTATCCTTGCTGAAGGCGCTCAGCCAAGCGGAAAACGACGTGCCGGCCCACCTGCTACAGTTGCAAGACGTCGATGAGCCCGCTGCTGGCCATGCGGAAGTGGTTCAGAGTTTACCGGATGTCGACGTGGTCAGTTTCAGTAGCGCTGATGAATCTCAGCAGGGGCAGATGCCCTTTGACTTTGGTGATGACGTCATTATCGGCGCAGATACTCTCGTGCCCTCAAAAGACGGGCAGTTCATTGACCTCAGACCTAACGACACGGAGGTCGATGATGAAAGTGATGACCTCGACCTCGATGATGATGACGACGCCGAAGACAGAATGAGAGACGTCATCGATAAGCATCAATTGACCTTTGAAACCAAAAGACACTTAGAAATCAACAAGCAAAGGGAAAGCTTGTATAACAAGCTCTCTCGAAATGAGGATGTTCTCAGAGCTTTATCTTTGGACATTCAAATTTACAAAGCCGTCAGAAGACTTTACCACATTCAGTCGCGTTTATTCTTCAACTCTATCCATTTATGAGGGACGGGTGGCAGAAAGGTGTAGAGCACTTCCGACTGTCGTCATGGGAGCCCTGGGTTCGATCCCCATTGACAACCGAAGAAACCTTTTCAGGTAAAAAATGTGGGTTAAAACCCCTCAAAACCCCAGCTTTTTAATAATTACCTGACTTTTGTTGGGGGAGAGTAAAAGCGAGTGTTGATTATGTTACCCACACAATCTATTAAAATCCCGAGGTTACAGAAACAGATGAGTTCTACACTTCATCTGCCGAGTAGAGGACTTAGTGAACTTATAATGTTTGGTACTATCTATTTATAGTAAAATGTTGAATTCATTGCTTTGAACTTTTTATGTCATGGCTTGTAAGGAACAGTGTGACATTTTATGAACAATATGGCTGTGTTTAAGACAAAATTATTTTGTCGAGACAAAGTAGTTAATTTGTCAATAAATTTTCAAGGCTAAATATAAATGTCGCAAAAATGTTTTACAGAAATACTGTATGATATCTACTTTTTATCCTCAATCAAAAGTGAATCAATAATTTTGTTATACAGCATCAAAATCTTGGGGTTTAATTTTATGTTTGTTGTTCTATGATATTTTAAAACAAAGCGTGTGTCTTGAATGTTTCAAATATTGACCAATGTCTTTCATATTTCGTTTCTTATTGAAGTGATGATATAAATTATTTTAAATGAACTAAATATGTTTTCATAATGTTTACTGTAATTGTTTATAATAAACAATGAAACTGATATATTATTATTTGATATAATTTTGCTGTGAATCTTCTTGAAATTATGATTTGTGAGCTGAGTGTTATTTAATACTTTCATATTAACAGTTTGGCATTACACAATAAAAGCGAAATCAGACATGCATTGAGTGTTGCTGTAGTTTGTTGTGGTTGATGTTAGTTAATGTTAGCTGTTGTTATTGTTTGTTGTTGCTGTAGTCTGTTGTGGTTGATGTTAGTTAATGTTAGCTGTTGTTATTGTTTGTTGTTGCTGTAGTCTGTTGTGGTTGATGTTAGTTATTGTTAGCTGTTGTTATTCATTGTTGTTGCTGTAGTCTGTTGTGGTTGATGTTAGTTAATGTTAGCTGTTGTTATTCATTGTTGTTGCTGTAGTCTGTTGTAGTTGATGTTAGTTATTGTTAGCTGTTGTTATTGTTTGTTGTTGCTGTAGTCTGTTGTGGTTGATGTTAGTTATTGTTAGCTGTTGTTATTGTTTGTTGTTGCTGTAGTCTGTTGTGGTTGATGTTATTCATTGTTATTGCTTTTGTTAAAATAATATGTTGTGCACACAACTCAGCCGAGTGTACCACATTAATTACAAAAGAGCACAACATATAAAGTTGCAATGCCCTTCATAAGTGGCGCTTAACTATACTGTGATGCATACCGCCTTCAGAAAGTTTGAGGAACCAACCACTAGTAGCGATGGGTTTGACAAAAATAGAGTTAGTGATTTGGTGACATACATGTTTTTACTTCAGTCTAAATGGTGTAGGCTCGTTAAACAAATGTCAGATATCACCACACTCGCTGACAGAGGCATAGTTAGGGTGGGGGAGGTCCAAATTCAAAAGACCTCCCCCCCGAGCCCCAGCTTGAGGGGGCCCCCAAAAAATATTTTTTACATTAATATTAAGTACATTATCTCATGTCATGGTGTTGAATGTCAAAATGCAGGGGCCCCAAATAGGCCAAGCCCCCCAAATCCCTAGGTTCAACACTGCTCGCTGATACATGTCATCAGTGAATAATGTCACCAATAGGCAGATAAATGCAGGTCATAAACACCACTGTATCAGAGCCCAATAGGCAGATAAATGCAGGTCATAAAACACCACTGTATCAGAGCCCAATAGGCAGGTAAATGCAGGTCATAAAACACCACTGTATCAGAGCCCAATAGGCAGATAAATGCAGGTCATAAAACACCACTAAAGAAAACAAATACTGGTATCACAATGGCCAGATACATGTATTATGGTATCACACAATGGCCAGATACATGTATTATAGTATCACACAATGGCCAGATACATGTATTATGGTATCACACAATGGCCAGATACATGGGTATCACACAATGGCCAGATACATGGGTATCACACAATGGCCAGATACATGTATTATGGTATCAAACAATGGCCAGATACATGTATTATGGTATCACACAATGGCCAGATACATGTATTATGTAGCTATTAATGTTTAAATAACATCGTATTTCAATTTCAGCTCAACTGCTGTCAGTTTAAACTTAAAAGAATTCATATTGGCTGGATCATAAGTTAAAAAAAAAACAAATAAATAAAAAATTTTGAACAAAACAAGTTGTGCATTAATTTAATTTTTATCAACTTTCAATTTACATATGTACAGGATCGCAGATTTCCACCAATGGCAGCTTACATAACACAAACAAAACACCAATCAGTCCTTGATCTCCACAACCTGTTTCTTTCTCTCTGGCACAAAAGGGACAGCACCAGGTTTGCTGTGAAACCTCCGATTGCTTTCCCTGCAGAAAGAAAATAAAAGGTAATGAATTCCTGAATGCATAATTATGTTTAAAAAAAAAAAGAGATAATATTCCTAAAGTATAAATACTGACTTTCTCCTCTCGGCTTCTTTGATTTCTCTGAGTTCTTTCTTCTGTTGATAGATAAGTTTAGGGAGATGCCTGTGTCTTGATATTCTCTTTATTTCTGGATGGTCTCTGAATGTTTTCTTCAAAGCCTCAGCTGTATTGAATGCCGTCTTTTCTCTGGGTTTGAGCTGTGGGTAAAAAAAAACAACAAGTAACTGTCAGACACAAGCCACTGCAACACGCATTACGGTTACTGATGAACTTTATATTCAATTCATTCATCAGTGTCAAACTTTCAATCGAACCCACAATTCTGTTATACTGAGAAGAAAATTGTTATTACCAATGAAAAAAAAAAGGTTTTATGTATAACATTTGGCCACCTATCATATACTGTACTTTATGTATAACATTTGGCCACCTGTCATATACTGTACTTTATGTATAACATTTGGCCTCTTATCATATACTGTACTTTATGTATAACATTTGGCCACCTATCATATACTGTACTTTATGTATAACATTTGGCCACCTATCATATACTGTACTTTATGTATAACATTTGGCCCCCTATCATATACTGTACTTTATGTATAACATTTGGCCACCTATCATATACTGTACTTTATGTATAACATTTGGCCTCCTATCATATACTGTACTTTATGTATAACATTTGGCCTCCTATCATATACTGTACTTTATGTATAACATTTGGCCTCCTATCATATACTGTACTTTATGTATAACATTTGGCCACCTATCATATACTTTATTTTATGTATAACATTTTTTAAACTGAAACTACATCATGATTACTTTAAAAAAAACATAATGAAATATTTTTTTGACCAGTTTGATAGTGTTCTGCTGTGACAATATAAAACAAACATTCTATTTACAAAATATTCACAAACTTCAAAAATTCTTAAATTTCTGAGAGAAACGAATCAGGCAATGACATTCAGCTGAGAAACTGGCGAATAAGTCAGAAATAGGATCTTATTCGGATACCTGAGAGAAATCATGATGTCCAGAATCAGAAAATATGAAATGCAACATTTCAGAATTTCACTTTTGCTACCCCGAAAAAAAAAAAATGTGATAAGTTTATGCACAGCAATGTCATAGTGTGTACTAAATGAAGATAACCACACAGAACAAAAATACTGGGAATAGCAGTGAAAGTGATACCACATGACAGCAACATTTCACCCCTCCACGGATCATGGCGAAGGACAGATATCTCCTCAGTCAAAAATGTCCATGCTAACCTTGACAGCTTCAAAAAAAATCCTCTGGGATTAATATGAGTAAAAAAATTACATAGTATCCTAGAGAGTGTAAATAATAGTATCCTAGAGAGTGTAAATAATAGTATCCTAGAGAGTGTAAAATAAGAGAAGAAAATGGTCAATAGACTACGCTGCTTGTGGAGAAAATAACACAACACAACATGTCAAGCTGGTTTCAAAAATGTGCATTGAAGTAGAAATGTTTAAAAGATAATTATCCCCCTTTTAATATATAAAGAATACTTTTAGTGAATGTTAAAAGGAAAAATGGATCAACTGACCACTCCCAGTTTCTCCGCGGCCCTGGCCTTCCACAGTCTGACATTCATCTCGTCGGAGCCAGACAGAATGTACTTGTTGTCCATAGACCATAAGATGTGGTTGACTCTCTGCATACGTTTTGTGGTGTAGATATCTCTGTGGTGAAAGTAAAACAAAACAATGTTCCATGATAACTCTCGGTAATACTTACTTCAGTGTTAACTTTAATGAACATACTTGCAAAGTAATGTATTTAAAAAAAAAACACATGACAAGTCTGCAAAAGTTAACAATGTTAAATCAGGATTTTTTTTTTTGAATCAATCATTTGTCAAGAAAAAAAAATGTTATCAAATAATTTGAAGACTAATGGTAGAAGACATTTTTAATCAGGGTTGATATTTTGATTTCCCTAAAATGTGCACAGTAAAAAATACAGGTTACAGCTATGGACATTTTTTTTGTTAGCCTCTCAGCACATTAAGGATTGTTAACAAGTTTTTATTTTTTTAAAAATGTATGTTAAAAATGTGCACAGTAAAAAATACAGGTTACAGCTATGGACATTTTTTTGTTAGCCTCTCAGCACATTAAGGAATGTTAACAAGTTTTTATTTTTTAAAAAAAACCAATCAACATAAAATCCATCACTGCCTCACCTGCTATGGCCTTCCACTGCATTAAATATCCTAACAGACCTGTCATAGCCTGCTGTGGCAAACTCTTTACCTGTAGGAGCGTAGTCCACATCCATAACTGCATATAAAACCACACAAAAAAATTTAAAAAAAAAAAAGACAAATTTTATAACATGTAAAAAAAAAAAAAGAAAGCAGAACAGGAGAAAATATTTGATGTCACCAGTCATATTAGGAGAGTTTATCTAATATATTTTCATGAATTCATTGTTAGTTATTCATAAAGATGTCCTCATAATCAAAATAGTCAACTCTGACTATATGCCACAGAATGATTTAATTTTCTTTTATCTAGTATTTTCAAGCGAATAGAACAAATTCAGGAGTAATTTCATAATTGTGTGCTTAAAAAAAAAATCGTACAGCAATCAGAAAATTTTAGACTTCCATTCACTATCAAGAGTATCATAAAATATGTGTGAATATTTTTCTAAACATTTCAGTAGTGATGAATACCAACTTTCTGGACATTATTTTCAAATACATCAGAGCTCAGGAGATAATCAAATCAATATACAAGGACACTGACCAAGTAATTGACAGACAGAAATGAATGCATACAGTGACATTTTTGGCTGGTCTGTGGTATGGGACGAACACAATATATAGCTATTCAGAATACCTGTACCCAGCAAAGAAAAGAAAACATTGTTGGTCCACTTTAGGATTTTTCGCTTATCCAAATAACAGTACAGCTGTGCATCGCCTAAGTCTACTCCTCCTCCCATTGCTTTATTGTAGGACTGGCTGCTTCCTGCTGTTTAGAGTTGAATCAAAACCTGCCTTAACTACTGTAGACAAAAGTATAGGTCTCCTCGAGTTATCCTGACAGGCAACACATATAAGATTCCCTTTCCTAGCAGCTGCTGTTTCTTGAGTTTTGCTTTCAGGCAGACATCTGGAAGTCCTTTTTCTGTTTTTTCTCACCGTACCAGTTGCTGCTGTACCTTTCATATAAAGATCAACAAATCAATCTAGAGAAGAAAAAATAGTTGTTTAGTCCGAGATGGCGTCCCCTGTACAACAAGCCAGCACTGTCCATGAGTGGCACAACTAGATCATGGGTGAATCCTTTAGGGGTAGCTATGCCAGCAGGATTGGATTTTATTTGAATTCCACTGTAAATTTCAAAAAGGGCACAGGTAGCCATTAGTGCTGTCAGATAAGCACCATAGTTTGATCACAAATCTTGTATGCCTTTTATTAGGTGGATGTAGGGAGTCTTACCCTTGAATCCGACCATACTTTCATCTATAGAAATGTTTCTTGCGGGGTGGTAGTGAACCAAGTTTTTTCTATTAAAGTGTTCAATTAAACTTTGCACTTTACAAAGCCTATAATCAGCAGATGTTGAATCAGGAATGTGGTTATTGTCAGCAAAATGAAGAAATTTGAAAAGAAATCCGAAACATCTGAATCAGAACCAGAATCAGTGTCAGCGTCATCTAAAATTTGTGAGATGTCACTTTCAGAGTCACTCATTTTAAAAACATTAGTCTTGAAAAATTGAATGGCAACACGCTAAGAGTTTTGAAATGGGAAATGGTGAAGCTAACAGAAGTACTTCGTTTCTTTAACCAATTACCAAAAGTGACCGAAAGTATTGCCGTAATAAAACTAAGCCATGATCTTGCACTCAAGGATTTGTTGACAGAAAGCCACAATCGTGGCTTTAGGCACTACAGGGGGTTAAAAATGAAATACTCTGAATGCATAAAATCATGTTACATCTTTAAAAATTGCAAATAGTAAAATAAATAACTGGATGAAAAGGTTAAATCAACATTGAAAAAAAATGTTGAGATAATCACACGACAGGCTTTCACTACAAGAAGGAAGATAGGTGGCACAAGCACCAGAGAAAATAACTTAAAAAAAAAAAAATAAACAGTGGGGTGTTCGAATGCCAAAGCTGCTTCAGATCAAGCAGGGAAAATCCTTTCCTATTAGGATTCCACTTTATTTAAGATTGGGGTGTGTTTACCATTGGTCGAATTGTAAGGTATAAGAAAACCACAAATATACACAAAGTCACTCACCTGCTGCTATGTGGTCCTCATGTTTGTTGACAGACATGGTTAAATTCCTAATGTCATAGGTATATAAGCTGTAAAAAAAAATATATAATAATATATAAATATATATATCAGCAATGTCAATATTATACAAGCCAGTGAAATAAATAAACTCTTTACACATTCTAATATGAAGTCTTTTATAACAGCCTACAAATTTCAATTACAGGGCTTTTTTGATCCCGTGAAATTGGCCAAAAATAAAATTTTTAGGGTTGAAATAACCAAATGTGCAGTTTTTTTTCATTTAATTTAAAAAGGCTAAGTAAATTTTGTTCAGTTATTTATTTCCTCACAGCGTTGTGATTTTTGTTGTTTTTAATTTTTTTTTCTTTTTCGATTTTTTTTTCATCGCCAACCGATGCAAGTCTTTGGACGACTAAAAATGGCGCTATTGTTTTGAGCCAGATCTGCATACTGCAAATTACTGGTTGAAATCCCAGTGAATCCAGTGATGAACCTTTGGAGGAGCCTACATTGTCCCTGCAGCTATGGATGTGGATGAGTGTGTGTGTGTAAAAGGCACTTCAAAAACTGTCCCATTTATGTCTTATATCAAGGGGGGTGGGCAAACTACGGCCAGTGCACTGCATGCTGCCTGTCAGAGTATATTATGCGGCCCGTATGCATGTACATGTTCCGATCTTAGGCAGATGTTGATCTTCTTTGTTTAAAATTTTCTCTATATTTTTTACAATTTTATTCTGACTATTTGATTAGAATCTAAGGATATTAAATCGGTTTTAAGGCTCCAGAATATTAGTTACCGTTAGATCCTTTGTCTATATAATTATTATGACACGTAACAATAGACTTATGATGAAATAATTATTAATAATAATAAAATAAGCAACTGATTTAATTCGTATTTCAAAATAACATGTGCCTGCGTAATATAGTGCTAATGAAAGATAAAATGACCAATACATGGTTATTATCATAAATTCATTCGTTGTAAATTGTAATTGAAGTAGACAAAATATATATGCAGCCCGCCTATAACAATCAAGTTTTACAATGTGGCCCTCCGTAGAAAAATGTTTGCCCACCCCTGTCTCATATGATCAATAGATCCACATCTCTTCCTTAGGGACTTTAATAATAGGCTAAGCGTAAAAGGAACACATCACTGTCACCATATTCAACCTCAGCACTCTTTTGAATGCACAATACTAAGATACATAAAGTAGACCGACAGCAAATGTCATCAGAGACTTGAGAGTGTGCTAATTCAAAAGTAGATCAGACGATTGGATAGCAAATGAAGCCGACATAGCCATCATATTGTAAACCAAGTATTAGCAATGCCTGTCACCGCCTTAAGAAAAAGTCACTTAAACCACCCTGTTCGACCTAACAAGCAAAAGAAGTGTTTCTGATTTCTGTGTGGAAAACAACCTTTGCAGCCTGTGTAGGATTATGTAACATTTTTTGACCCTGAAATGAGTGCTTAAATTCTCTAAATGAGCATTTCAAATTTCAACAAAAACCACCCTCACAGCCAGCCTGTGTTACATCTAAGCTGTGTGCATCTGTGTGTACATGCACATAGAAAAAGCACTAATGAGGCACCTGTAAGAAAACATCAATTTAAACGCAATAAAGCTCATTATATTACATGAAGAAAATATTAGCACGTGTAAAAAAAAAGCCATTCATCTAAACGTGAGGGGTAAATTCAATACCAATAAAAAAAAAATTAAGTCACTATGAATCAACCTACTTATAATCATCACAGGCGGCAGTAAATATGTAAGCCTGCATTGGATTCCAGCAGACAGCATTAGACTTCATCTTCATGATTAGCTGGAGAAAAAAAACACCAGGGCTGGATATTTTTAAAAACTTAAACAATTATTGTTAAAAAAAAAAATTAAACTAACATTACACTGGAATAACTAAGACAGCTAAGTAAAAATTAGGTCATCATATCACAACTCTGATAAATAAGCACATACTAGACATTACCTTCTGTACACCTGCACCACCACGTATATCATACAGAATGATACTTCTGTCATCAGCCGCCACCGCTACTAGGTGAGTCTGCACAAAAAGAAAAAGTATCAATGGTAGATTCCTCACATGCTTAACCCTTTCTCTACATTATATTTTTACGGTCCAATCAGACTTTAATGAAACTGTCTGGAAATGCCGGTATTAGGGAAAGAATACATACAAATACAGTGATGATCTCCTAACTGACCTCAATTCTGTTGAACTTCACATGGTGCATGCTGTCTAGACCCCATGTGTAAGACTGATAAGGTTGTGACCTGTCCCCTGCCCAAACATCCAATGATTGACCACATGTGACAAATGTATCCTCTTTCTCATGATGATCTATGCTCTGGTAAACATGCTGTTTGGAGACATGTGCAGAGTATAAAAACAAAGCATTTCTTTTTATCTAATGCATAGTTTATATCTTAAAAGACCATGAATCAAAAAGAGTTCAAGGGAAGCAAGAATAAAAATTACCATTTTTACGGACATAAAATTCACATATTTTATGACCACTGGGAGTATATTATAGGGAAAAAAATTATTCAATATTCTTTACATACGTTAAGATCTTTCTCCAATAAATAAAAAAAAAAAAAACATATGTCTTAGCAATTTATCACATTTACCTTATTTAGTATAGTCCTTACTGGCTCTTGTGTGATGTGACCTTCTTCAGAACACGCCCAGAATTTAATGTTGGCATCTTGGCCACACTATGGACAAACATTTATTAATTTAAAATTGAAAATAGAAATGACTATGAAAATCAATCCTTGTATTTACATAAAAGGTGACGGGTGGTTATGCTGTGCAGATTGTGCAACTGTCAAACAGAGGAATGCGTTTGAACCTTGGGATTTTTCAGGACCCAGTGATTCCACCTAGCTTTTAACTCATAGCCTGACTAAAATTTGGGGGGGGGGGGGGGGGGGTAAGGTGGCTAATCGTACAATCCCTCGCTATGCTGTGGCTACTGAAACAGATGAATTCTACACTTCATCTGCCTCTACGAGCCCTAGTGGCATATGGGAACTTTACATCAAAGATGTAAAAAGATAATCTAAGTACATTTTGACACAAACATTCTAGATATGTAACTTATTATGACAGATGTGAACAAAATGACATTAAAAAAAGGCAGTGACTTCGAATACGACCGGGTGTGTTTCGCATTTTTTTTTCCCGAGACACGACCAGCAAACTTTGATGACGTCAGTAAACAGAATGAATGAGAACTCGTATTTACTGCAGACTTTGATGACGTCATTTGCTGTTAATAATCGGAGATATTTTTATATTTGGCTTTAATTTTTTTCGGGTCTGTCCAAGCCTAATAAATAAAGTCGTTTGCTGTTAATAATCGGAGATATTTTTATAATATTTTTTTTTAAATAAATACGGCTTTGAATTGTATATTTTAGTCAGGATATATGTCTAAGACTAAGAGTTTTCGGGTCTGCCCAAGCCTAATAAAGTCGGACGAATAAAACAAAAAATTATGCGCTAAATTAGTATCTATCGTACCCCCCCCCCCAGAAAGCTAACACTCGTTAATTCGTCTCCGTCAGTATTTGGTTCGATTCTTGGATATAAATGCTTCCCCATCCCCTCTGTTTTCGTTTCTTAATCTTATTATTATTTAGTAAATTTGAAATATGTAGGCTTCTCTGAATTTTTTAAAGTGTGACGCAAAAATGATGGTACGGAAAAGTTATGTAATATTTAGCCTTAGGACTAGCTATACCCTGCAAAGCCTTTGCAGGAAGATAAACTATTGTAAAGCCATTGCCGAACCTAGGATATGGGGGCCTTGCATTTTGACATTCGATACCATGACATGAGATTATGTTCTTAATATTTAATGTAAAAAATAATTTTGGGGTCTCCCTCAAGCTGGAGCTTGGCGGGACTTTCGATTTTGGACCCCCCATCCCTTAAAATTGTTACGCCTCTGTGTTCAGCTTTGATACATATTTTCAAAATATATTTTTTTTTAAGTTATGAAATAGTTAAAAAAACCTAATTAGTTGTTGTTTCTTTTTTTTACAACATCCTAAAATATAAATTATTTCAATTTTAAAAAAATGTCAAAGATATCTAGTTAGTTAATTTTCATTAAAACAACTAATAGGATACATTCTGAAAAAAAAACACAATAAAAAAAGATATGTTTCAGGTAGGAATCGAACCTGGATATAGTCAGCATAAAAATGAGTCACAAACGGTTTCACCACTGTGCCAGGAAGACACACAAGCAAAGTTGCAATTTTAATGTATAAGTAAACAAAATTACTCGTTCCCGCGAAAAGAAAATAACTTTAAATCATAAGAGTTCTATCTGTTCACTTACGTCATCAAAGTTTGCTGGTCGTGTCTCGAAAAAAAAAAATACGAAACACACCCGGTCGTATTCGAAGCCACTGCGTTAAAAAAATGTGTCCGATTCTATGACTGAAATTTTTAATATTTTACTATATACAGATATCTTTAAGCAAATTGAAAAAAATAAAAAAAAAATTAGGAGCCTGGAGTTTTTGTATCATCTCTTTAGCGGTTAAATAAAATAATGAGGCAAACATTTACACAAACAATCAACAAATCTTTAACAGAGACATAAAAATGGACTTACAGAAAGAAAAAAATTCCCTGATCTGTGAGCACATAGGCTGCGAACAAGCCCATCATGAGCTAGGACATTACTTATACAACGTTTTGTGGCCAGATCCCACAGTCGAATCTGAAAACAATATATTTATATTATTAGAATTCAACCATTTCCTTATACAACGTTTTGTGGCCAGATCCCACAGCCGAATCTGAAAACAATATACTTATATTATTAGAATTCAACCATTTCCACAAGTTAAAAAAAAAAATTTGACAAGGGAGCACCAATAATTTTCATTTTTTTTTTAAAGTGAACCAAAGAACTCAAAGAATGATAAGACTGTATCACAAAAAAAATATATATTTCAGTTGTAAAACAGCGTTTCTATTTCTTGTGTATGTTTTTAGTAAGCTATTTCCGGTACCACTGGCAGCCTGATGAGCTTACCTTGTGAGCCACATCCGGCCTGCAGACATTAGTTTGGCAAGCCCTACCTTAGACCACAGGATTAATTAGGTCAATATATTATTGTGCTAAGAAAAACTAATGTTTATACTTGTAGATAATTATTGCATTGATTGAACAAACCTCTCCATCAGATGCAGCTGACAGGACATGAGATAATCTTGAAGGAAATTTAGCAAGTGCTTCAATGTTGTCCCTGTGTCCTTCCAAACCACACAGGAATGGCTTTGCAAACACTCTCTCTAGCTTAGTTGCATTTAAAGCTCTCTGATATTCTCGTTCAATAGCAAACGGATGCAAATAAGATTCTGGATTCTGTGGAGCTATGGATGAAAAACAAAAATGTGTGAAAACATATTTTTTTTATTAAAAATAATAATTAGAAATAGTTATAATAAGATTGGCTGCAGGATATAGACAATATAGTATTAAGGTTTAAGCATATTCCACACAAATCACAATTACTTATTTACTTTTATTAATATAATAATAACTGTTGTGAAACTACAGTAATACATTTTAACATGTGTTTACCAGATAGTAAATAACACTATAAACAATAGTGTCAAATATATCATTTCAATGTGTTGAATAGCAGATTAGTTGTTTTCAATTCTTTCATGCAATGCAGGGAATAGTCAGCAGTAATGATCAGGCATGTTGAAACTATTTTCCAAATTCAGACAAAAGGCTTTTCAAATATGGGGACAATTAATTTAAAGGAAATAAGAAACATTATGAAAACAAACCTCTGTGAATATCAAGCTTTGTTTCTCTCCTAAAATCTTCGGGGTTTCGAGATAATACCTTTAGAGAGAATTCTTTTTTACGCATGACGGTGGCCATCTTTATTTTTTGACTGCTAAGAGTTTTAAGACTACCGAAATGTAAAAGTAGAAAAGTAAATAGCTTTATTAATATATATATATATATATATATATATATATATATATATATATATAAAAGAAAATATATTTGCAGCCCTAATATTTAATGTAATTATAAAATTTGTATGCTTAAAATATCGGATAACGTAAATTTTTGTAATTTAATCGTGGCTGATGCCATTCGCAGATTTTAGTTTTTTATTTACCCTTAAAGAGTTGATAATAAAGTGCATTTATATCTTTTAAAGTATTTAAATAGAAACAGGTGAAATTTTTATATGATCTCAATTCAGTAGAGATTATATTCTGTAAAAATATATTTTAACCAAATTTTTTTCCACAGATGCATTTAAGAAAATGGAAGTAAATATGTACTTATGAACCCCCTTTATAATATATTTCGTTCTAAATATTGAACAATGCACCCTAAAGTTAATTTTAATGTGTCGAAATGTAAAAAGAAATAAATTAATAAGAAATTGTTATATAAGACAAATGCGATGACAAATATGTTACTAGTATAACTATAGGTCGGTGCTCCGTCTCGACTGCTTAACAACGTAAGACTATTTTTTAGTGCGAAAAAAAAAAATGATTACTTTATGGTATCGACTTTTTAAAAAAAACCAAAGTGGAAATATATTATGACTTGACCTTTGTGTTTGTTGCTGTATTTGTTTTAATTTACTTTTTAAATATCATTATCGGTATGCTTTTTAAGTTCATACTTTGAAAGTATTTTAGCCTTTATTGCTTTAAGGTACGATATGTCATTGTTAAGCTGTTATGCTCTTTAAAATATTTAAATAAACAAATGACAGTATCCAAATTTAACTCCATTGTCAATTTGCAAAGGAATATTTACAGGAATTTGGTATTGTTTTCGTTGACAGATTTGGAATAAATATTATTTGTAACGCTAGTTGTGTTATTTGGCACAGTCTCAGTTCTCATTTGTATTCTATGGTTGTATTCTCATTACTCACTTATCGTCATGATTCATATGAACTACGAATAATTACGGAATCTGTTACTACTGATTTACTCTTAGAGTCAAGTAGATATTTACTCGGTGCCTTGCGCTATTACAATTACTAATTACTACTATTGCTAATTACCAAACTCATCATTCTTTTCACAGTCACTATCTTCCTGGCATTGAACATTGTCATAAGCCATCTAACACTTCATGAGAAGATTGAATATCAATTTGATTTCAGATTGTAACCTAAATGTACTAATGTGAGTTTAGTTATTTATGCCAATTTAAAATATTTGTAAGGCTGAGAGTTGCTATCAAATTGATTCCCCCCTCCCCCGATTCCCCATTTTAATTGATTGGTATTTCTTCCTTTCAGTTAGAGTTGTACAATTAATGCTAACTTTAATCTTTATCGAAATAATAAACATTATTTATTAATGGTAAGGACATACATATGGAATTTCATTATTTAATTTACCTCTTTTTTTTGTGCACATTTATTATTTTATGTCATCACTGGTGGGACAAAGTGGTGTAAATCTTCAACTGTCAACCTGAGTGTATAGGGTTTGATCCTTGGTGAGAACCAAATACATTTTTCCAGGTCAAAGTTTGTTAAGTCCCACAAGTCCTTCCAGCTTTAAATGAGTACCTGACTTAAACTTGGGAAGTAAAAGTGGCCGGGCGTTGTGCTAACCACACAATTCCTTTATATGTTGAGGTTATGGAAACAGATAAACTATACACTTCTTCTGAGCTGATGGTCCTTTAGAGCTAATGGGAACATTACTTTCGTCAATGACAATGCAGTGGAAATGCATCATTATAGACAACTCTTGTTCAGAGTAGCTAAATGTAAAATTAGATTATAATTTGGTTGTTTAAGGGACAATACATAGAACAGATAGGCATTTAATATTTATGAACATTTCTGATTTGTATTTTCATAAACATTTGATGGCATCTTATTTTTATATCCATAGACTATTTTTCGCATTAATTACAATTACTGTACACACACACACACCCATATATATATATATAAAATTATATTTATTAAATTAAAAAAAAAATTTCATTGAATGTTTTTGCAACTAATGAAAACCGTAATTCTCTATGATCCAGGTGGATTTTATTCCTTATCTTTGCTGCACCTAATGAAAGTAACTCAAATTTGAAGTCATTAAGAAAGATGCCATGAGATCTTTGAACCGCTGTCTAGTCATTCTTCTGCATATACAGCCCAAATAAAAAGATATCTGGCGTCTTCCCCAGAAGAATGCCCGCACCTAAAAAACTACCCATCACATTGGAACAAGAAAATATCCTGTGGGAAAGCAAACACCTGAGTCTAGAGTCTTCTACAGGACTCATTCAGGCAGTCATTTTTTACCTCATTAAATGCTTTGGGGTGTGGCAAGGAAAGTATTTAAAACTATTAACTACAGAACATGTAAAGTATGGTGAAGATGAACTTGGCAAGTACATCACGATAGACACAACCTCCGTGGTTAAAGTTGGAAAGATCATCAGAAGGTATGATGATCCAGGGAATCCAAGAAGTCTCTACAAGATTATGAAAATGTACCAGCGCTATTTGGCCAATGAAGGCCCTCTCCTTGTTCGCCCCATCTCGTCCATAAAAGATTATGTCTGTTACAGCCCCTGGCCTCTAGGGGTTGGTATAATTGACCAGACAGCTCACAACCTGATGAAAGAAGTAAGTAGCAGTCATTTGTATGCCAATGCTTCTATAAGTCTCCTGGCAATAGACACTTTGAAAAATAAAGGGATCGGTGGCCACTGCATGGGCACTTGGACACATCATTTGTTTTCGTTTTATAGAAAAAATTATCCCAAAGATGTCTTTGATATCTGCAACAAGATGAACTGCGAAGAGAAAAATTTGAGCCTTTGCTTGCTTATTAGCAGGCTGCTTGATCCACCGTATCCTTCAGATAGAGCAGCTCTAGCAGTGGAAAAGAAAAAGTTGTCAGAAGAACTAGAGAGCCGAAAACAGACACATGATAAAGCTTTATTTGATTCTTGGTTCAACAGCCTCAGCACTTTTCATTATTTTGATGATGATGAGGAGGTCATCTATCAGAAGACAGAAGAGTTGGTTGAGGAAGATGGCGATAAGAGATCTTTACCTGAGGATAATGGTGAGCAAATGGATAGTCCAGCGAAACGACACAGGGCATGCAAAAGAGATCCTGAGCAGACAAATATGATCTCAGATTCTCCACGGTCAACCACAAAGAACGGTAAATGTAGATTGCAGAATTCAGACACAGGTTTGGTGAATAAAACCACAGAGAATGGTGCCATGAAAATCGTTTCTGTTTCATCTATTAGAGAGAGTAGTTATTTTGTCCAGAATGATGAGGGAGATCATAAATCTGAGTGTAAGCTGAAAGTGAAATGTGAGGAACCAGAAACCTCAGAAACAAAGCCTAACGTCAAAACAGAGGCGATGGATGAAACTGATGACCTTCCACTCACGTTCATCAAGAAAGAAATAACAGAAGAAACGGAAAGTACAGCATATTTAGATGTAGGTGTAAAAGATCTAACAGATAATAGGAAAGTTAAATGCAATAGTAGCGACTGTTCATCACACACTGGCCGTTTGTCAATGATCAGTCAGACCCCAGAGGAGTTGAGTGTGGTGAAAGACAGCTTTGTGATCCCTCCAGCTGTTCCTACTCCTTCAGTGGATAGTATTCTTCTCTTGAGGAATCTTTTAAAACACGATGGCGTATTTAATTCCGGGGAGGTCGATAAGGATAATTGCTCCCTGAATGGCCCAGAAACCAGTTGGAAATCAGACGATGATGGATGTGACCTGAGCCCCCCTGTATTGTCTCCGCAGCCTGTAAATAGTGACGAAAGTGTATCAGACAGTGTAGACAGATCTTTCAGTTCTCTGCCAGCCCAGGAGAAACTTGATGAGACTGATCGGGAAGATCTTGTCAGTGCTCATGTATCAAAACATTTACCCATTGCTACAGACAGATCAAAAGAATTGCATTTAGTTTTAAGCAACTTTCCTTCCATTCAGTCGACAAAGATTTCATCTATCAGTGGCAGTGATTTTCCAGTTTTGAGAGCTGCACTTGAAAAAGCTGCAGACTGTTCTCCGTCGCCCTCGCCTTTGAATCCACAAAATGAAAACGCTTCCTCTCCATTAAAAGCATCCTATGTTCGGTTTCGGAGAGCTATAAGGGCTTTACAAAGAAGAAGAGGTATTAAACCAACTTTTCGTAATTTAAAAACTTTTAAACATTGCCGGAAAGTAAATAGTGCTACTTCTGGATCTAAAGACAGTACAGCACCCTTACAACAGCCAGCGTCTTGCAAAAACTCAGGAAATTGTGTTCAGACTCATCCTTCAGAGACATCATTGTTGAACTCATCTCTTTCCGAACTTCAGCCTCACTCAGGGATCTACCACTTGAGCAGCGATCATGAAAAGCAAGCTGCGTACCAAACGGTAAAAATTAGGACTGACAGCGGAACGAAGCTGTTTACCATTGGGGACCTTCACTTGGAGCAGACAGCATCCTCTGTCATGTTGACTTCGGAGACTAACATAGGGGATTATTTCCCTCCAGGTACTATGATTCCCGCAAGTGGCCTGAAACTGTTGACGAGGAACAGCTCTCGCGGCCTGGAGGTTTTACTCAAATTTGACTTCATGTGACGGGTTGTTGTATTAATAGATGCCTTTTTTTCAGCTGTGTTATCTAAATGTAAACTTACAACCAAAGTTATCAGAAGTTTTAGTAATTTTTTCTCTGTTTAATTACATCTTCAGCTTATGTTACCGCGGTCATTGGCAAACAACAGTCACGTTCATTCAACGTCCCGCCTGTCTGGCTTTTTTTTTTATCTGACCTGCGCTGAGCTCCTCTTCAAGAGACTAAGTCTCAGCCAGCAGTTATCACTGAGAGGGTCCTCTTCACTCAATCACATCCATGACCTTGACATTAAATGGGTTCTTGGTCTGGGCCTTAAGTCAAATTTAAGAAATCATTATGGTGTTTGAAATGTGTGCCCACCCATCCTTGGGCCCACACTGCCAAAGTATTTTCCCCCCGATTTTACAAATTCTTGTCACTGTCAAGACTTACCATGTTCTTAGCCAAGCCCCCCACCCTTAAACCTCCTCAGAACCTATCTACTCTAGGTTTATATTCACAAACAGGGCTCGACTTAAAAAAAAAGATTATTATGTCTTCAAGAAAATAGATTTCAAGCTAGTCAAGTGTATAATTTCACCAGACAGTTTCATAAGAAGGTGAAGTGCATTCTTTGACATAATTTTTGAATGTCACATGATGTAAAACATAAAGCTTTTGCACTGCCTGAGCTATATTAAGAACTGTCTTTTATGTTTTTTATCATCTTTATTTTTTATAAAAATTAATTTATGACACTTAAAAAGTAACTGACACATTTAAAAAAATATTCACTACAGCACTTATTTTTAAGAGTTCATATTTGGGAAAATAGAATGTATACATGTATGTATATATTGGAAAATGTTTAAGAAAAATCTTTTGAATAGGTATGTATGTTTATTTATAAATATGTGTGTTTGTGTTTATGAAAGGTTTCTGTACGTATCTTCTTTACATTGTAATATATCATGAAATAATAGAAAATATAATTTGGCTGATTTTTTTTCCAGCTCTAGATAGGATCTTTTATGACTGAATTAGTGGCCACTTGTTCAAGATTGACTACTATGTTCTGTGACTCGTTGATTAAATTACACCAGACCACAGAATATAAATTAAACAATGCGCATCGTCAATTTTAAATTGATTTTTCTGAAATCCGCCATATTTCTGTATTATTCCCTTAAGTATCAATATTTAAATGCTATACTAATAAAGCATGGAAATAACACCAGCAGCCGCAATTTTTTAGTCTTTGGTAATAAACTTTTCAAATGGCAATGCACTTTCTGTAGTTTATGATATACATTCTGTGTACCAGACTTGATAATCGACTTTTCCCTCATTTATTTATACATGCTCTTGTACATGAGCCATTAAATTATTCTTAGATGATGTATACATTTTTATGTCAATCATGTTAAGCTATACATGTATTAAATATTTTTTAAGGAAGTTGAAGTTTGTTATAAATTTATTGTCTCAAGAGAATTGAATTCAGCTGTAAAAAAATAAAGTTGAAAATTATTTCACGATGGGAAATTTAATAGATCTTATTCAACAGATGGATGACAGTGGCACTTTGGTCGTGAGCTGAATAATGTACTGTAATCTATGGGTTCAAATCCCAGCCAGTCAAATTATTTCTATTTCTATTGTTTGAGTACAATTTACACTAAATGATTTGTACCCTTGGCATTTTAATTTAATTCATAAAAAAAAATGATGTAGAAACTCAGAAACAAGCATTGATATTGATATGTACATTTGTTAATAATTTATTTGACCATGAACACATAACTTCACAAATCACAACAGCTTGTATAAATAACGCCAAACTTAAAACATCGCCAGGGCTGAAAGGTCAAATGTCAAATTTTATATGGACATTTATTTCATTAGACTTTTTGTTGACTCTCGAAATATTTCACTCGAGTTTGTAAAAAGATTTTATTTTTTTTTAAGTTAATGTCAATCATGTGCAACGGTGCCAAAACAATTTGGGGGAATGGAGGGGAGAGGGGGGGTCCCAAAATTGTCAATCACACTCAACAGTCCTGGATGATGCTGGTTTTTTGACGTTGACCGTATCACAAAATACTTCAAGTCATGGAAATTTTCAAGTGTTACACAATGATAGACACCTTGAAGTAAAATAAATATATTGTAGCTTTACATTAAAAAGAATGTTCGTCTTGATTCTGAGGTTTAAAAAAAATGGCCATGAACATACTTTTGTCACAGCAGACTCAACAATACCAACATACTTTTGTTACATTTTTTTTTTAACTCAGATAAATAAAACCTCAATGCATCAATGTATAGAAAAAAACTGCATTTAAAACAAAATTTTTACAACATAAAAAAAAAATAATTGCGAATATCACATTTGGAAAGGTGTAAAACCCTCATAACGAAAGATCTCATTACAAATGCCCAAAAGAAAGATAAATGCTCATTTGACATTTACTTAAAGAGGCCACCAGTCAAGAACTTATGCAGAAATAAAAAAAAAATAGCGATAATAAAATTCATAACTGTACAATTGCTTAGAAAAAAAAAAATCTAATCAATAAATCCTAATTGAGTCTGTAAAATAACTAAAAAATTAATATTACAAAATTGTATAGGGTCAGTAAAATTTGTTTAATAACTTAAAAAAAAGTTGTACACTTAAACAAGGAATAATAATTTATGCCTTTGGTGTCAAAGTTTCAGCAAATGATTCCAAAAGTAAGGCGACGTAATGATCAAATTATTAACTATAAGTAATGACCATAGCATATGCCTGAAATACTTCTTAAGTCCTAGTAAGAATAAAATTCAATTGAAGAACATGGAATTAAACAAATTTTTATACACATTACTTGGCATAAATAAATCAAGAGATTTGTTTTTGAATTATGCATAACACGTCATGATTTCTAACATCTATATTTCATTTCACAAGTGACCTGTGATCCCATTAATATTTTTTTTAAATAGGGCCAAAGGAATTTTATCATAGAATTAATCTGTCATAAGACTTCATTTGCAGTGTTAATTTTAGTTCATCATGGTAAAATAACAGCATTACTCACAGTTCATCATTTGTATCTCACATTGCTGGGTATTTAAGTACCAAAATAATTATTTGCAAAAATATCAACAAAACAAAAAAAATGTTCAGACTTACTGGTTTGTGTAATTAAGGCAAACTAAGAAATACAGCTCTGCTATTGAGAAAAAATAATAGTTCTTGTAAGAATTATGACACAGCATTTCTGTTCAGACACAATTATTTGTGCACTTCTCAGTTGGAGTAAAATTCACTAAAAACATAAGCCTACAAAAGAAACGCAATCCAGAATATTTGTCTGGCAGGAAAAAAATAAAATTAAATTCATCAATCTGGATATTCACCCTGACATTAAACTTGATTATGTGGGAAGAAATAATTTACTCTGGCCGTGCAATTGGAGGGATTTTTTTTACTTTCCCTCATGCTTTTGTCTAGCTTGGCAAATATATTAAATCACCAGGCGACATATTTAATTTAATTTCAAGATTCTTGCAAGAGTTGAAGAAATGTGGTTACGTTAAAACCGTGGGATATTAGGTTATTTCAACCAAAAGTATTTTGCAATGATGCTTCAACTGCCTGTTCATTTTTATTTTTTTTATTAAATAAATGTGTACATAGGCTTGGGAACAAAATAAAAGATGCCCAGCAAAAATTCCATTAAAGCGATACAAGACTTGACACCATACAATATAGAGTACACATCGAGGTCAGCAGAACAACATTTATTAGACAAGAATCAACAGCACAACCAATAACCATAAATGTGACATTGTTTTGTTCTTTTGAAATTTATTTTCGATGTGCATTCTTTAAGATCTTAGGTCAGCACAACTTTTAATCTACTCTTCTGCAGTAAGCTTTGTTTTTTTTTATTTCCTTTGACCAGGTACAGCACAACCACATGACTTCTTTAAAAACAGCGATAAATCTGTGAGTTCATTGCAGTAATATTGCCGACACGTCACAGGTAAAGTCTTGTAATTTGTTGTTGTTTTTGGAAGATTTCAGTTCTTCAAAAAAATATTTAAGCTAAATTCATTATAAATGTGAATTATTTTTTTCTAAACTGAACTGGACAGGCCAGTGTATTTACAGAGCAAGCTCTCGGAAAAGTTTCTAATTGGAAAAGTCTTAATTGTATTTTGGCTCATGAAAATTACTGGTTGAAGTTCTAGTAGTGTATCAACACCAACAACCTTGATTTCATTGCTTTCTTCATCTCCCCTGTCTACGCTGGGAGAACTCAATGCTCATCACTGGTGTAGTCATCAAAGTTTTCTCCTTGCATCACCTCCGACTGGTGGTAGCGCTCTCTACTCGCAAAATCGGCATTGTCTTCCGTCAGCTGGGCCTCCAGAGTCTCAACAGACGGCATCTTAGAGGCAACAATTATATGTTCAGTGGGGACATAACCAGGCCTGGGAAAAGAGAAGTAAACATAAATGGAGACAAAATCAACATCAGGTTATAATTCGAAAGACTCCATTATCCTGAAACATCAGAAATGAATTCTCACCTGCATTTATTACACAGTTCTTTTAACCATTCATAAAAATTAAATTCAGCGATGCCTATAATGGACAAAAAATATACAAGTTAGAGATAAAACTTTTCAACAGTTTCTTTAAAAGATTACACTTGAATTTAGGTCAGTTACTCGCCTGGAAAATAGCCCGGGCTGGCTCGGCCAATGTAAACGTAGATGAGCACAAATACCAGCAGTTCAATCAGTGCAAATAGCCACTGTGTGGTGAACATGATAACCAGGCAGACCAGACACTATCAAATACAAAGAGACTTTTATTTTAATACTCTAGTGGACATGAGTGTGATACTCAACATTTTGTGTGGTATCATTTAAATATGGACATGTATGAATGAGAAGCATGACCATCACACCAGTTTTAAAAATATTTTTTTTTAAATAAAAGAGATGGCTGTGTTTAACAACTGCATACATCGTTCAACTTCTAATGCACAAAAAGTTTATTCAGAATGAATAGCCAAGCTAATTGACCAATCTAATAGCCAAGCCAATTGACCTATCTATTAGCCAAGCTAACTGACCTATCTATTAGCCAAGCTAACTGACCTATCTATTAGCCAAGCTAACTGACCTATCTATTAGCCAAGCTAATTGACCTATCTATTAGCCAAGCTAACTGACCTATCTATTAGCCAAGCTAACTGACCTATCTATTAGCCAAGCTAATTGACCTATCTATTAGCCAAGCTAATTGACCTATCTATTAGCCAAGCTAATTGACCTATCTATTAGCCAAGCTAATTGACCTATCTTACATATGGGTTAAAAAACAAAACAAAAAAACCTACCCCCAAGAGGGACAGCCACCTGTTGCACAGCATGGCGTACCACGACCTGGGCTGTTGCATGATCTCTGTGTTTGGTGTTCTTTTTACTCCTGCAATAAAACATCAAGATTTCACAGGAAGACTTTATTATGTCAGTCCTGGTAATTTAACTGCACAGATAAGGAGATTAAATTGCAAAGGCCACAGACTTAAAGAAATAGCTAACTTTAAAAAATCAATAAAATGAGAGAGGATATAACGACTAAATAACCCACCTAAAAGTCGTGATGTGTCAGTCAAGTCTTCCGAATGATTGCCTTGGGCATCTTCCGATTCCATCTTACTTTTCGTAGCATCAAAATCGGCCTCCATGGTAGCAGTGGATTGTGATAGCAAACGATGGCCCCTTTGGGTCAAGCGTTCAGGAAATAGTTTATCCAAGTCACTAGCAAATTTCTCCAAAGAATCTTTATTCTTGCTCACATCAAGTGATTTACCTAGAAAAAAAGTTTAAACATGAAATTTACAAAATGGATAGATGTCCATTGTTTATTTTTTTTTTTTAATTTCCTTTTAAAATAAATAATACTTATTTTATGTTCAAGAATACACAGTATTTGGTCACATGTCAGAAAGATATGGTCTGAGTCCAGTGAAAGATCATGGAAGACAGCTGGATGTCAGTCATGACAATCTCAGGAACAGAAATTAAAAAAATTAAGATCACTAAAGAAAGTTGAAAATGGAGAACAAATTTTTACGAAGAGCGTTATTTCATTTAATGTTTTAAGTTTCAAAAACAACGTCTAAAATATGTAAGAAAATTAAGGCACCTTGCATTTCATTTTGGTAGTTTTCTTTAAATCATATTAATCTTTGTTAACATTCTTTTTACAATAGACCATCAAACATTGAAACATTGTTTTTTAAAAATGCAACAGCAAAATTTTTATAAAGACATTATGGAAATATTAGAGATGTTACCTTTCTAAAAAAATCTAGCCTGTACTTTTCATGAAATATTATTATATTCCATCATTTAAAAATTATAATAAATATTTGTATTTGCTCACATGACATATACGCATGGAGTATGAGAAAAGATAAATGATAACACTTATAACTCTTTCCCTATCTCACCATTTTCCTCATTGGAATCTAGACATTTCTCTGCTGATTACAGCTAGATACATGACTTGATCCTAGATATAAAACTGGAAACTCACTTTGAAATAATTCATGTTGGATTTTTTTATATTTAATTTCAAAATAGGATAGGTGGTGCTAAAGCTGCAAAAATCTGCTTGCAGTACAAAAGTGAAGTTAGCTCAAGCCACATTTAGTAAGCAATCAGCCCGCACACCAAGTTGGTTTTACTTTCCGGCTTACCTGTTTGGGGAATGCCCTTTGGTGAAGGGCTGTCAGCAATATGCTTCTCATCTTCCTTTTTGTCATCTGCACCAACCCTAAACCTCTCCTCTCGCATTCGTCGCTTGTCGTAGCTCATGGCCAGCACAAAGTAAGAGTAGTCCACTGCAGCATAGGTCAACAAAAAGGCAGTGGTGACCACAGGGGCCAGAGAGTTAACGTCACCAACGCAGATGAAGATCAGTGTCACAAGTGTGATGCAGATTAGACTGAATATTGGAACTTTGTTGGGTCCGTGCTGGAATCAATAAAATGTTTTGTACTTGATGACATCTTCACTGAAATTTCCCATTCTTATAATTATATATAATTTGAAAGTTCTGCCATCATCAGCATTTAATGTTTACTATATATGATATGACAAAGCAATCTATTTTGAAACAATTCATGTGTTTATAATATATACATGAATATGTTTTATGATAAATATTTAGCAAATGACATATCAATCCTCAAAATTTTTTTATTTACATTGCACTTGAAAACCAATAAAAAAAAACATTTATAAAATTGTGCCAAACAAATATTTAAGTTTTTTCACTAAAAAAAAGAAAGGGAAACATAATTTTCATTCTTAATAAAAGTACATGTTATTAACTGTTTTATGCCATCTTTATAAAATTAAAAAGTGGATTATCATGTGATATTTTCATTACATAAAAAAGGTAAATTTTTTAGTCTAGATTTAAATTTTTCTGAATGGTAAAACTCATTTTTTTTTTTTGTTTGTAAAAAACTTCTTCCTCATTATTTAAACTCACCCCATGTCCCAAGAACTTGATTATAGGAACAACATTTTCATTGGCTATAGACTGTAAGATCCTGGACGGCCCGTACAAACTGCCCATACATGAGGACACAGAGGAGAGGTATAGTCCAGCCAGCCATAGAACTCCTAGCATTGAAACCTGAAGCAGCAATGAATCCAATTAAATTGTTGAAGTGAACAAAAATATTTCATCAAACAAAAAGAAATTATTTCATGTTTTATTTTACACACATTTAGAAGTTTGCAGAATGAAATTTTTTTCACTTTAATTGTATTTACAAAAAAAAAAATAATTACAAAGAGATAATTTTTTTAGGACACAAATAAAACAGTTTTTAGATTCTTCTGTGACACAAGTGAAAACAGTTTTAAATAAGTCACCTTCTCCGCTATCATGTAGTCAGTCAGTAGAAATGACCTAACACAAGTAGCACCCAGAACTAATATGATTGAGATAAAAACAAAAGTCCTGCAGAAAGATTTAAAAAAAAAAGGTTGAGTTTTTACGGACGTCATAAAAATTAAGTTCTAATAAAAAAAAAATCAAAGAAAAAACAGCGACATAAATCCATTATAAAAAATATGGTTCTGAAGCGATATAACATTATATTTTACACAGCATTTAAGAATCTCTTAACAAGTCTGTTAATTCAGGGGCGATAAGCAGATTTGGCTTGTTTCTAGAGGCCATGATATAATAAGGGATTCTGTTTCCAGTATTATGTCCAGATGCTTTAACTTTCCCTGACCCATGTCAAATACACATTTAAAGCTTGATGGACACAAGGAAATTCTCCAGCCTTAAAATTTGATTGTAGTTCACTTTATATTTGTTTTTAACTTGTTAAACAATCCATATTTAAATAATTCTGCCTGTTATTAATTAACTGATTTTAAAACATCATTTATGCTTGATTTTTGTATGCGTGAAATCCCTGAAAGTATCAATTGTTTATCTCTTAAATCCTAAAAAGAACTAATGGGACAGATTCCGTAAGCCATTCTTTTGTCCCCCACCATAGTAAGAGGCATCACAGGAGACATAAAGGGAATTTTCACCATGACCTGAACAATTCCTTGGCTCCCACCAGAGATCAAACCCAAGACCCTCATGTCGACAGTCAACCAGCTACATGGTCCTTTTGTTTCCTTCTTTTACAACATTATACTTTTTAAATAGCTGCTATGAGAACTCACCCTACACCAAGAGCTGCCATTGTTCCTTGAGGTATATTGCGAAATGGATCCTTCAGATCACCACTCATGTTGATCCCTGCAAGGACCCCGGTAATGGTGGAGAAAAACAAACCAAAGATGGTGAAGAAATTTTCCCCATGCTGAAAGTCTGGCCCTGAATTGTTCAGGAAGTTTATGTCGTTGTAACCTTCCACACCGAAACCTTGACAAAAGAACATTGCATCAAAGTATTATGATATTTGCTAAAATGTAACTTTATATAAAATTATATGGAATAATACATTCTTTCTCACATTTAAATTGTAACTACTGAGTACAGTTTTTCATACATAATGGAATTTCAGTTCATGAACAAAGTCATGACTATTTGAAGATAGGTGGTTCGTGTTTCATAAGGTTATTTTGTGTGACAAGATGTACATAGAGGTTTGTTTAGGAAAGCTTACATAGCAACAGTCCAGAAAAATAAGCCACATTAACAGCTAACTCCATTTGATTTGATGTCATAAAATGTCTATTACTTCTTCAATAATAAAAAAATGGCTAGAATTATTGGGTTTTTTTTTTTTTGGGGAGGTATAGTGATGGCTTGAATTGATGAAAACTTCAGCAAAAAAGAGTATTAAAATATTTTTTTGTTGATAAAGAAAATGCTATGAATAATATTTTTTTTAATGAAATTCAGAGAACTTTGATTTGGTCAGGAACATATTTGTGATATTTGATTTTTTTTTCCAAATTCAGGGATTTCATCTTGCACTAAAAACTGAACAAGTTATGATCACATCATTCTGTGTGTCACATTTAAAAAAAAAAGGAATTTAGCTTTAATACATTTACTTTAGCATATTATATCTCATTTCACAAGAATTAATAAAGCAGTCTACATTTTTTTCATGTTATTCTAATCTTTGTCTTAAAGTTTTGGAATTTTAGACATTTTTAAAAATTGTACTCTTTTTTACAATACAAATATGGCATTATTTAATAAAAAAATTTTATTATGCGTCATTTTAGTCTAAAGCATCTCTCACAATCGAATATTAAAATTTTCACAAATATACAGATTACAAATTGAAGTACTTACTTGGTAAGGTGTGATACAGATTACAAATTGAAGTACTTACTTGGTAAGTTGTGATACAGATTACAAATTGAAGTACTTACTTGGTAAGGTGTGATACAGATTACAAATTGAAGTACTTACTTGGTAAGGTGTGATACAGATTACAAATTGAAGTACTTACTAGGTAAGGTGTGATACAGATTACAAATTGAAGTACTTACTTGGTAAGGTGTGATACAGATTACACATTGAAGTACTTACTTGGTAAGGTGTGTACGAAGGAGCCAACCCATAGGTCCATGATAGATAAAAACAAAACTAAAAGTAGAAGAAGCTGTAACCTGATGACCCACTTAACACCCGACACATTCACACCTGTAACAATTCAGGATTTTTAAATTAGTACAGCAACTTTAGATACTCAATAATAAAATAGAGAGACAACAAAAACTGTCTGAAAATGGAAAATTTGACTTTGTAGGCTCAAACAAACTAAATTTTTTAAGTCTAAAAATGTAATAAGCCCCACCATGCTGTCAACAGAGCTTTTATGGTGGGGTGGTGGTGGCGGGGGAGAGGAAACAACTAAGACCACAATGATAATTAAAGGATTAGAGTTTAACACCTGTACATGACCTAGATCAATAGGTCAGTGTTATGAAGTAAGTAAATTTCAGGTGACCTGGATTTGATGTATAATTAAACATTGTCTAGAGTTTTGAAGCAAGAAAATTTTGTTAACTATTATTTTTAAAAGTGGCATATTTTTTTTTTCTTGGAGATATTGCGATTCTTGTTGGATAAATCATTAGTATCACATTAAGTAAATATCATAAAGTTGAGTATTTTAAATAATCAATAAACTTCCACCATCCCTCCCTCACGACATACTGCAACACCTTCCTCTACTGCCTGCCTTGCTCCTCCTCCCCATGAGTTGATTAACGTGAGAATTAGTTAAGAAATGCTTTGCCAGTCAGACAACATACTCTAAATTCTCTTTATTGGTGTGACTTAATTCTCTTTATTGGTGTGACTGATATTAAAACAATGATGCATTCAATGAAGTAATCAGTCAAATTATTACATTTTCTTAAAAAATTAAGTGAAAAGCAAATGCTAGGCAGAAATTTATAGGTCAACTCCTTCATATTATAATTTTAGATATGTTTTTATTACATCTAATATCTAAGAAGATTTTTAAATCTGATTATTCAATTTTTTATTCCTTTCTCTCCTCATCTGCCTTTCTGACTTATCTATTTGTCTTTTTCTCTCGGTAACAAAAACATTTCTGATGATAAAAAGATTGTGAAATTGGAAGAGATTAAAAGCAAGAAAATATGATCAGACAAAAAGAAGAATGTGCAGCCAAGGTCCATGTGTAAAATGTCAGATGTATCAATGTCATACTGACCCAGCAACAAGAGCACCACCCCAAAAGCTATGCCCCTGGCCACCCAGGGGTTGTCTTGCTTCAACAAGGTCATGATTGACTCACCGAATCCCATGACACTCAGGGAGCAGCCCACAGACTGTGAATTAGAATCATTACATTTTATTTCAATTGTTTTAAAACATTTAGCTAGAATAGTTTAACATGTTTATACATATTTATAATGAATTTTAATAAACTTTTTTTTTATGGCCATTCAATTATTTCATATCAAAATTTAAATGATGAGCAATAAAACATATCTTAGTCATTTCCAGAGGCGTACCTAGGGTGGGGGGAGAGGGGGGGTCCAAATTCGTATGTCCCCCCCCTCGGGCTCCAGCTTGAGGGGGGCCCTAAACATTTTTTTACAGTAAATATTAAGTACATTATCTCATGTCATGGTTGTCAAATGTCAAAATGCAGGGGCCCCCAAAGAGGCAAAGCCCCCCCCCCCGATCCTCCAAATCCCTAGGTTCGGCACTGTTCATTTCAAGGTAATGCAACCACAAAGATTTAAAATTCCACATTTCGATTTAATGGACCTAAAATCAGTATTTAATTGTGGCATGGAATTAAATATTTCAGCAATCCTGATTTATAATGTAAGTAACTTAGTATCACAGCCATAAGGATTTTAATAGTAATTTTAAAAGTGCCTCACCTGAGCAAAGCAATATATAATCCCAATGCTTCCACCGATTCTGGCTCCCAGTATGTGCGACATGAGGAAGTAGACCCCGCCACTGCCCACTTTGCATCTTTCACAAACTCCGATGGCACTGAGAGCCACTATGACAATGATAGAGACCCCAAACAGGACAATGAGTACAGACAAACCTATCCCAGCATTAGCCTGTAAAGAGCGTATAATAAACAGTGGTAAGAATGAATTCCAAAATATGTTACACGATGTTAACTGATCAATGAATATAGTTTCAGATTAAATTAAATACCAAATTCTTTAAACTAAAAATTTAGCTCAAAGGGTGAAAAAATATTTCATTTAATATGGCAGATTTAAATGAAGCTGGGCTGAAATGGACTTTAAAATGCTATTTTAAAACTATACTTGTAAAAAAAAACAAGGGAGGTAAATTCTAAGTAATTATGACTATTGAATGATCTGTAAATTTTACAGAAATACATAATAATTAGTTTATAATTTTTCAAGTTCATTTATTTTTGGATCAAATATGAGAGTTAAATGAAATATCCAAAGTACCCCAACCTGCCGCCTTGCAAGAGTTATATGGAGGCCATGAACAAGGGTTTTATTTCTTCAAAACTATATTGATATTAATCGGTCTTGCAGCCACCCTAACTAGAATAGAATTTTCAGTTTCAGCTGTTTTGAGTAAAAAGATTGTGTACCCCTGCAGCACAAACATAATGAATGGAATTGTTTCACTTAAAAAATCACTTATAAAAAAAAACAAAACAATTCTAGTAATCAGTTGTTACCACTTTTAAGGCCTACAGCCAATTCTTCTACAGGCTGACATAAAGGATATCATGTTCCTACATCTTACCACTATCCAGCCCATCCTGAGAAATATGACCACACCTAAAATGTTGATGAGACAAGACGTGAACACGCCATCCCAAGTGCCAAACAGCACTGGCTGCGAGATGAAAAAATTTGACTTCCACCATGGCTGAGAAGAAACCTGCAATGATGAAATAAAAATCTGAATAACACAGTCATCTAAAAAAAAATTTATAGACAAAAACTAAAAACCTAATTTGTTTAAGCGGGTGATGATTTTTTGACTTAATTCAGGTCCACCATCTACAGGATGATACTTATAGCTGACCAATCATTAGCTTTTGTCTGTTTTTACATAACAGCTGTTCTTCCTTTTAAGATTATAGTCATTTCATAAGCCAAAGATATGATTTCTCTTTTTCTTCATATCTATTCAATTTAAGAATGAGATTATTATATCTCTTGTCCTACTAGAACATGTTGTATGTAGTCCACCTAATAGGGAACATTCTGTAAGGCCTTCTATACATTCCTACAATTAAAGCTTTGGCCGACTGAGGCCAAAAAAAAGTACATCTCATAATTAAACACAAGTGAATTATACCCCATCCTCTCCCCCCCCCCACCTCTGACAAGATTTAGAAAAATAAGATATGTGAAAAACGTTGTAAAATATATCTAGATCTTTTTTTTTTAACTTTGCGTTTATTTTTTTTATTATGCAGAGCATTTCTCTTTATCCAAGTCAAACATTAGCTCCTGTATTTGAATGATGCACAACATTTGCAGAAAAGACCAGTTTCTATAGCTCCTGTATTTGAATGATGCACAACATTAGCAGAAAAGACCAGTTTCTAAATGTACTTTTTTTATGAGAGCAATATAAAAAAGACTGGCAAGTTTTGAAACAGTGAAGCTATAAAGAAGATAACAATCACCCAAGTCTTATGGGGAAAAAAAATTGTTTTTCCTTTGGTGTAAACTATAAAAAAAAAAGAGAATCAATAACTCAGTTTTTCAAATTTTGTACATTTTGATGGACTCTGTCCCCGGGCAAGGTAAATATTTATGACAATGCATTTGAGCAAAAGGAAATCATTAAAAACTATCACATACTAGAGGAGCTAGACCAAGCTGCTTAAGAGAAAAGAAATTGAACTAAGAATTAAAGAAACATATAATTTTCTTTCCTTTTTTTTGTTGTTGTGTATACATCAGTGTGTTATACTGCCACTAGTATCCACTAACTACTGGTGTACAGAACATTCATTTTTCTATGGCATATTAAACTGTTTGAAAGTATTCATATGGCTAGTACAAAATCTGGTCTCCATGGTACACTGCATGAACACTACAGCTTTAACTATGGTAAGAACAAAGAATGTCACGGGAAAGTCTGTTTCCCCAGTTGGTTCTTAACTTACAGGATTTCTTTCTTTATGGGACACTGAGTACAGCAACTATTTAATATACATAGAGAGGTCAACTTAATGGGATGATTTAACAAGAAGGTCAAACAGAAATGTTTAAACAAAATTTGTAGACACATAAAGTTTGACAGTGCAATAAATAACCTGCTCCTCTCTGTACAAAACACACAGTCAGTCAATTAACAACCTGCTCCTCTCTGTACAACTCATTCTGTTGACCCACGTCTCCTGCATCCAGACCGTCCTCTGCAGTCAGTGCTGTGGAGGCGTAAGATTTGGCTGATGTGCCTAGCTGAGGATCTTTGCTAAGCCCGAACCTGGAATACAGGAAAAAAATGAAGCAAATTATAATATCAACATCTATGACGATCAAAAGGGGCAGTTTTATTTACAAATTTTGTAACACTTTTTTTTTCTTGTTTTACTACCCCCCGCCACACACACACACATAACTGTCACCCTTTTAAACCATTCCCTGTCACAGTGTTCCTCAGTGGCTGAAAATGTATTGTGCAGGTGAGCTGAATCCTCCATTCAGTACACAGATGTTAGATAATCAACAAGCTATACAGAATTTACACCAGCCCACACAGAAGAAGAACAAAAGATCTTCTGCAGAACAAACTAAATCTTCAAGACAAAGAGTGCACACAAATTTCATTCTCAAACTAATGGAAGAGTTCTCAGTAATAATGATTTTGTTTTACTACAATACTGAAAATATTTGCTGATACATAGCGATTTTTTTTTTCAAACAAATATTTTTCTTTAAGCAAAGTGTCTAATACATAAACAAAATGTAGCATAGTTACAATTAATGGCAGACTGCACCATAGTAAAAGAAAATAGATCCATATCTTTAAAAAAAAAAAAACGAGAAACCGCCACACATTGCAATATAGAAGACTGTAGGCTGATTGTGGATTATTGCAGACATTTTCTTTTGGGATGAAGAACAAAATAGAAGGTCTTTTCCAAAAGGGCAGTTGTTATAAACTCTTCATATTTAATAGGATATGTCTTTTTTGCACCGCCACTGCTAGCGTGACAAGATGGTGTGTGCCTGCCACACAACTTCATTGGTGGCACCCATGCGTCCCTGCCTACAGAGCAGCGGGGTGAGTATGCTAGCTAGATCTGCTGGCATGGCAAAAAAAAAAACGGTTTTAGCACTTGCCCAGACCAGCAGGGTGTGTGAGTTGCTGATCGGCCAGAATGGCAAGGCAAGGAATTTTCCTGCCACCACGGACAGAGGGTGTAGTGTGCAAAATCACTCTTCCAGAAATGGCACTATGGCAGGGAGCAACAGTGTGATAATATGGTCTTGGATTACCCTAACTGACCACAGCACCACCACTGGAGACCACAAGGATCTTCCCTTACAGGTCATGCACTCCCAACTATAACTATATAATTTGGAATGCATCGTTTTCCTAGTCAAAAGGCAGAGAAGCAATCCTACAACTATTTGATTTGGGAATGCATTGAAAATTGCGCAAAAAATATAAGTATAGATTGTTTTTTTTTACCTAAAAAAGGTAATAATTTTTTCAAATACCACTAAATAATATTGATTTGTTTCAAATATAATCTGTGGTTTAAAAAAGAATCAAGTTGATATAATCTCAAGCAAAAATAAAATTTAAAATTATCTTAATTCTATGTCATAAAATGTATACTGTAATTAGTTTTATTTTAACTTTAATGGCCCCTTTTAATTAAAACAGGGGAGGGTACTGTTGATGAGGGACTTAATCATATCATGTTGGCCATATTAAACATACTCCAGTCTCAGGAATGTCATTGTATAGATATAACACAGTGAGGTGGTATTTGTATAACAAGTATATTAATTCAAGTTACTTGAAAATCAATACCTTTTACAAAACAATCTATACAACAACACATCACAGCATGGCAAACTATAAGCAACTGCTCACAATATTTTACATACTAAATGGATAAAAGATCAACGGCCTTTTGTAAATGACTCATTTAGATAGACAATGTTCTCAACTCAATAGTTTTATATATGCCTACAATATAAATTGATTCCTACTTGATTCATTAACACCTACTTGATTCATTAATGCCAACTTGATTCATTAATGCCTACTTGATTCATTAATGCCAACTTGATTCATTAATGCCAACTTGATTCATTAATGCCTACTTGATTCATTAATGCCTACTTGATTCATTAATGCCTACTTAATTTATTGACAGAAATAAATATTTAAAAAAGAAGAGACATTCTCTCTTTATGACCAACTTCATGACCTATATTTTCAATAAAATGTAAGCCAGTGTTTATATATCAATGGTCTAAATTATTTTCAATTTCTTTTTAATAATTTTGCTCTGCAAGTGACTAACAAAATTTTGTTTTATTTCGCCCAACTGAGCCTGTCACCTCTGACATGAGACCTAAAGACATGAAGGGGGCAGTGAAATGTACTTTGGTCTGATTATGCACCAAGCCCATTTCATTAGTAGAGAAATCAGTGTTGTAAAAAAAGTTCTAACCCTGGTGTAAAAATGAGGTCATAGGGACCAATTAAAGCCGCACACTAATGTTCATTTAATCAAGGCAGCTGAGTGTTGACCTTTCATTGTATTAGCACAAGCTGTATGCATCAATTTGTAGCTGGTGTACACAGAGGCAGTCTTAGCTGCACATCCATTTTTACAGACAGGTAAACTGGACAAACGCTGTGGCCTCCCCCATTTCTCATTTAATGGCAGAAGGACAACCCTCCTAACAGATCAGATCCTATCAGGGGGGCTCTGACAGGTACTTTTTCCTACAGACCCCAAATATTCCTTTAAGAAGCTAGGGCTCAAAAATGTTAGAGCGGCTCTGCTTATCAAAGGCAGATGAGTGCCAATAAAACTTTATACTATATATCTTATAATATTTCTATCAAAGGTAGCCAGGGCCTGGGAATTGTTGCCTTAGTCTCCAGCCACAAAGACCACCAGCATATAATGTATATTACAAAATACTTTTTGAAACAGTTGTAATAGCTAGAATCGGACCAAAATAGAAATAAAGTCACAGGATTAAAGTACCAGTAAAGCAAAAGATAAAAAAAATATTTGTATTTACAAATTATAAATGAAACGTTTAAAAGATTTGTTTAAACTGACCTTGTCCAATCCGGAAATTTCCCTTTACTTCCTGTCTTTTCAGGTGAGTTATCTGCACTCTTGATTAGCCCCGAAGTAACATTGTCTGCCATGGCTGTTTCTACACTTCCAGTGGACCGGTGGCTGTGGGTGGAACTCAACAGATCTTCTCAGCAGCAACACTTACAGGAATCATACAAACATCTGGGAAATGTTCAAAGTTGAATGGCTAAAAATTGACAATTGCAATGCAATTCAAATATATTCCCAAAAACTTTCTTAATTTTCATAAAAAAGCATACCAAAGAGATTCCATGGACCCTCCCAGTCTATTTCTCTGTGAGCCATTCTTATGTGTTTAAAGGGCCCTAGACAAAGGAACATTTGGGGGCCTAGAAAAACGTCAATTGGGGCCCTAGACAAAGGAATAGTTGGGGTCCTGAGCAAAGGTATCATTGGGCACCATATCCAATGGTTTATTGCGGGGGGGGCATAGACAAATGTACATTAGCGGGACTTCTATAAAACGATGTTCAATCATGATTAAGCCCCTAATAATACTTGAGAAAAACGGAGCGTACCCACCCCCGGTCATTCCCAACTGTTTAATCCCCCCGCAAACAACGTCAAGTGCTCAGATTGCCTTTCCTTTCCGCTTTCAAATAAAAAATCCCGCTTTCAAATAAAAAATCCCGACAGTGGACCCCATTATCAGCGGAAGCCCTGGGCAGCTCCGCCTAGTTTGCCGGTCATAAGACTGGCTCTGTCTGTGATGACTCGAAAAAAGTAACTTTTCACTTCATAGTTCAGATTTTTTTTTTTCATGTTTTCGCCAGCCCTTCTCCCCCCCCCCCAAAGGTCAGGTCAATGTGACATTCATGGGCGTTGTTTCCCTAGAAACTGGGTCACGACCTTAATCAGTTTTATTAATGATGAATGTCCGTTGTAATGGTCTGTTGTGCCCGCCGCGTCCTGTCTGGTAGATATTCTTACGGGTATAGAATCGTGCAATGAAAACAAACAAGAACAATATCTGACTACATTTTGACTGATCACTGTTTAGATAATGACCTTTCACCCCCCCCCCCCAATTGGCGGGATTAGAAATGAAATGTGTTTTATATATTTCTGAATCATTAAGTAAATATTAGGCACCCAGCTAAAATAAGTTTGCGGACCCAGACTCTGAGAAACACTGTTATAGTCTCATGTTTCTTATGTGTGTCGCGACACACTAGTCGTAAGAGCAAAAAACAGGTTTCTCCGTGGGTCGCGAATACCAAAAGTTTGAGAAGCATTGCTATACAGTAAAGGCCAGAATGCAGTAGAGAGTTCAATGGGTTTTTTTTTTTGAGATCTTGAGCAATACAAACCATATTAATAGAATGTTCCTGGTCAAGAGCTGGTCAAACTTCAAGCAGTCTATATCTGGCTTTAATTTAAAAACAAAGTGTACGTAACCTTTCAACGTGACAGTGATACGCGTCAACGTAACAGTTCTTACACGGTGAATTCTTCGGCAAATGTAAACAAACAGGCAGTCTTGACTGATTCAGACTGTGCTCAATGTCCAACGCTTCGCGAGTCTCACAGTACAAGCTGGAATGAACAGTGGGGCCCGAGCTGCCCTCAGTGAAAGCGGACAGTTTTAACCTACGGCCCACATCTGCCCTTAAAGGGTGCGGGAAAGAGGGCCACATGCAGAGGCATATAATGAGAAGGACCGTGGCAAAAATGTAGGGCAGCCCACGAGGGTCTACGAGCCACTGCACTATCGCGAGACTAGGCGATTTACGTTTAGCAAAGAGAAAACAAAAATCTATCGAGCTATCACTGACCCTATCTGCTAACAGGGCCGGATGAACCATTGGGTTAAGGCCTTAGCCATAGGCCCTGAACAAAAAAAGTAGCCATCGTTTGTCGGGTTTTAAGGTTTCTCCGAGATTTTTCAACGCCAACTTCATACAAGAAAACGAAGTGCATCTTCTAGAGACAGACACATTGCTACTATGTGAACTATGGAGGGACAGCCACATTGCTAATATGTGAACTATGGATGGACAGCCATAAAGCTACTAAGTGAACTATGGAAGGACAGCCACAATGCTACTATGTGGACTATGGAAGGACAGCCACATTGCTACTGTGTGGACTATGGAAGGACAAAATACATTTCACTGGTGACACATTTTGTCTTGCAAAAATAGTCCATTTACGGTTACAGGCCAAGGCCCCCCACAGTGATATTAATCGGACACTACATGCAAAGATGAGAAGACCAATGGGGCTGTGAATATGATAGGACACTAACTGTCACGTGGCAAGTGTGTTACTTGCACATCAACGCAAACGTTGAAAAAAAAAAAGAATCAAACAAGGACATGGCACGCACCGAACGGACACCATCTTCTGATGGAAGGGCATCCAGGTGCAAATATGAGACAGTCCGGTATAAACAGCCCAAAGACCAAACCCTGTTCCTATGCAGCAATACAGACATGAAGAAACTTGTGGAATATTTTAGCCGATGTTTGCAATGAAAGTATCAAATGATCTAAAAACGAAAAAAAAAGGGCCTTAGATTAAATGTATCAAATTGCATTTACAGGACGGTGTACACCTTTCTCAAAAAGTAGTCCCCTTACTGAATTGTTTGTTTAAATGGACAAGATACACTTCCGGTACCAATTAATGTACGCGAATTTGCGAATAATACATTTCTGTTGCCGCTATTCTTTTAATTTTAATCATGAAAATCAAATAATCAAAGTTTAATATATTTTTCAGTGTGATTATTATTATTATCTTAAAAGTTGAAGCTAAAAAGTAGAATGGTTAAAAAAAATAATATCACTGACCATCACCTCATCATAATGAGGTAGTAGTTTCTAACCTTTTACTACCGATTTTTAATTACTATCTATCGCACAATATATGCTAGCCAAAAATATGCTGTTTTACATATGACCCTACATAAGTCCCTACATATGACCCTACATAAGTACCTACATAAGTCTCTACGTAAGTCCCTACATAAGTCTCTACGTAAGTCCCTACATAAGACCCTACATAAGTCCCTACATATGACCCTACATAAGACCCTACATAAGTCCCTACATTAATCCCTACATAAGTACCTACATAAGTCTCTACATATGACCCTACATACGTCCCTACATATGACCCTACATAAGTCCCTATATAACATATGTCTCTACATATGTCCCTACATATGACCCTACACAAGTCTCTACATATGACCCTACATATGACCCTACATAAGTCCCTACATAAGTCCCTACATATGACCCTACATAAGTCCCTACATTAATCCCTACATAAGTACCTACATATGACCCTACATAAGTCCCTACATTAATCCCTACATAAGTACCTACATATGACCCTACACAAGTCTCTAAATATGACTCTACATAAGTACCTACATATGACCCTACATAAGTCCCTACATATGACCCTACATAAGTACCAACATATGACCCTACACAAGTCTCTACATATGACCCTACATAAGTCCCTACATATGACCCTACATAAGTCTCTACATATGACCCTACATAAGTCCCTAAATATGACCCTACATAAGTCCCTACATATGACCCTACATAAGTCCCTAAATATGACCCTACATAAGTCCCTACATATGACCCTACATAAGTCTCTACATATGACCCTACATAAGTCCCTAAATATGACCCTACATAAGTCCCTACATATGACCCTACATAAGTCCCTACGTATGAACCTACATACGTCTCTACATAAGTCCCTTTATAAGTCACTACATAGGTCCCTATATAAGTCTCCACATACGTCACTACATAAGTTCCTACATAAGTCTCTACATAATCTGATATCGGGACATTTTGTGACTTTAAAAACTTGTCAACGTCAGAAAAATTAAATTTTGGTAATAAATTTAAACTCATGATATCATAGATTAGACGAAAATGTAGAAAAAATAATCGAGAATTAATAGAATTTATCGAGCTAAGTATTAATCAAGTATATAAATATCAATAACACAAAGCGACCGGAAGCCCATTATGATCTTTTCACAAAGACAGCTGACGCGTGAGAAAGGTCCATAGAAAACATCGAAGAATTGGTTGTTTTTGTTCTAAGTCTACAGTAACACTGTTGTAGAATGATTTAAATAGAACACTGCACATCTGTACTGATACAGGACAAAAAGGTCAACGTGTGATCTCGACTGACCTGGGGATTTATAGTGTCAAGAAAGAAAAAAAAGAAACATTTGCTATCAATGATAAACAGAATCATTATTCTGCCCGGTACCACTACTACTGAACCAGAGGCATTGACTGAACTTACCTCAAGGGAGAGAATCCGGTTTTTAAAAAAAAAAGTCGACTAAATACAAAAACTATCGATGTGAAATAAAAGAAAAAATCAAGGGGAGAGAACAGAGCCATCAGCCGATGTGGTATGACCCAAGCGTGGGAGATGAAAATCAATAATGGAAGGCAGAGAGAGAGAGAAATAAAAACAAGGGATGGAATCATGAACGGGGGAGCCGCAAGTTGATGGAAAATATCTTCAGTTCCAGCCTCATAGTGAAACTATTTGACCTAGTTATAGTTTTGTTTATAATCCATATTTATGTAGAAGGAAAATAAAAAAATTAAAAGAAGATAGATGATATTTATTTGTATTATTGTATGGTGTAGGCAAGTTATTCTATTTCTGTGATCATAGCCAAGGCGTTCTAAAGTATTTGGGAGTCCTAGGCAGAGACAAGATATCTGGGGCCCTAGGTAGAGACTGAGATATCTGGGGGCCCTAGGTGGAGACTAAGATATCTGGGGACCCTAGGTGGAGACTAAGATATCTGGGGACCCTAGGTGGAGACTGAGATATCTGGGGGCCCTAGATGGAGAATAAGATCTGGGGGTCCTAGGCAGAGATATCTGGGGGAACCAGGCAAGTGGACTGTTCGATGGGGCAAATATAGCATCAAATTTATAAGAATTCGTGCTCGAAAGTGCCATTTGGCCCCGGGGGGGGGGGGTAGGTTTAATTAACTGAACGGGTCTGATCATAACCACCGGGCCTATGCCACAAACCTAAAGAACCACGAGATGCACAATACTATATAAAGTATTACTCAATGGATAGAACACAACAGAATGTGGGCTGCCACCTATCAAGTCAAAATGTTCTGCACGGCACAGGTGACAAATTTCTTTCGGTATCTTCAACATTATGTTCAAATCTTAATTATCATGTGTAAGAAAGCATTTTTTCCCTTTCTATGGACCTAAAGGGACGATGACGTCAATTTTATTTCAAGGAGAGAACCCTTCTTGAGAAGTGGACTGTTCCTGGCATTGCAACCTTGTGAAGTGGACTGTCCCTGGCATTGTAACCTTGTGAAGTGGACTGTCCCTATCTTTGAAATCTTGTGAAGTACACATGTATTTAGCCTCCCTAGTATTATATCAATGATGTTTTCAAAACTTTATGTGTAACTCACAGCGACCCCACATCAACGGGTTATATATATATATGTGGCTCTCATAGTGGTAGAACATTGTGGTAGTATATAGTGGTAGTACATAGTGGTAGAACATTGTGGTAGAACATTGTGGTAGAACATTGTGGTAGTATATAGTGGTAGTACATTGTGGTAGAACATTGTGGTAGTATATAGTGGTAGAACATTGTGGTATATAGTGGTATCACATTACAGAAACCAAACATAAAGTTGTTGGACGCACGTTAGAACTTAATGTGTACAAGTTACACAAACGATGACCAGCTGACCACACATGGACGCGAACCCGAATGCAGTCATCACTTGAAGCCAACGCTTTTCCTCATTTAACACACCCCTATCGGAAATCTGTAGTTTGTATGACTGTAGGGCTCTATAAGGAATATGTACTTAATGAACGCATACACCCTACAGCTTAATATGATCTATGTGTTAGTAAATATAACGTATGTAGAAATGTGATTTTTTCATGATCAGCCGAACAAACCTGTACATCGCGAGATGCATCAACACTATAAATAGGCGAAATGCAGAGAAATAGAACTGACGGTACAAGTTTGTCGATGCCCACACATAAACAGATGGAAGAGGTTCAACATTCAATAAAACAAAAAAAAATCAAGGCGACACCGTCAATCAAATGTGTCACGGCACACGGGCCACAGTAGCACGCTAGACCGACCCATCTTTTACCGTGTTACAGTGGCCGAACCATGAAATAGTTCAAGTACCATTTCACGGCGGACCCGTGTGTACTCTGGTCACTGCAATACAATGGTGGAGTGTGCCCAAAGGACAAGTTGGATTCAGACTGCGATAAACAACAACATAAACCTTCCATTAGTAGCAATAACTGTTTTACTTTTAAAAGAAGGTTACTATGTTTGTAAACGAAGCGTTTTAAGCCACTTGGTGTAAGGCTACTACTGCTGTAAATACTTCATGTTGTAAACAGAGCTCCATAAGCCCATGTGGGGGGGGGGGGGCATCGGGGAAGTAGAAATGTTTCTGTAAATAAGGGACGGTGTGGCTGTCAGAACGCCCAAAACCTTCGAATATTTCGCTGTTTTGTTTTATGTTGCGTTGAAAGTTGAGCACTGAAATGAAATCACAGCGAGACAGTCGTGCGTCTACCTACTTTGCATAATCGGCATAGTTCATTCACTTCACTACACTATATATTCATTGAAAAACGACAATAGTTGCACTAGCCTAGAAGAAAACCGTAGATATTTTAACCTATAAAAAAAAAATCAATGTATTGTCGACACATGCGGCCACCAAATGTGTCAGTAGAAAAAATACAATAAAGTAGGGCCAGTGGGGCGGGAGTCGAGGGGGGGAGCGGGGAGGTGAAAGTTGTATGAATGAATTTAGGGGCATGTAACTAGATGAGGGGTAGTCGGTAGCAGTACAATTACAACAGGACCTTGTTTACAATTCTAAAGGCTAATTCCTACAATTTTCCCTTTTTCTCTGAGATATTTCTACTTCAGCATTTTTTTCTTCATCCATAACCCGCTGCTGCTATATATACAATACACGTTTGAGTATAATCCCCTCCCACAAACAAAACACGTTCACTCACACTTCCCCTTTCCCTTCCCACACACAAACATCAGAAGGGATGAATCAACAGAACGACAAACACACAAAATCACACCGGTACAGATGCACTAGGTAATTTTCCAGCACCGGTCGGCTACTTAATACAAGGTGATACAAATGTCTACCATCGTCTGCAACCGTACAATTTGATTTGGCACAGTATCTGAGTTGGTAATAATCATCAGCTCTCATTTGAAAACCTTGGTACATTTATAAACTATTTATCAGTTCTTTACAGCCACAAACTTTGATTTGATCACGCAGGAAACTTGAAAAGCATTTTTTGATTACAACTTAAAGATTTATTTCACCCGTTTGTTACAAACCACCAACATTGATTTCATTGGTTGACACGATCTGATTCAATCGAACCAAAGATCTACCGTCGAAATACTATTTCTATTTATGGAAGTCGATGTCACGTTTTTGTTTTCCAACAATGAGTGACGTCCGCTCTCACTATCAGCGCATAGATTTCCAACAGACAAACACATCCATACACACGCATCATACTGCATACATTTGAAAATCACCGCACCGTTCTAATAGACAGGCCCCAGCGTTAAGTAAAAACAAAATGGTTTAAAATCTGATAGCTCAAGGGGCCCCCAACCGGCACTCTTGCATGGGGCCCACAAATATCTCAAAGTCTCTGTCAAGCCTCCCCCCCCCAAACCCACACGTAAGTACGGCTCTAACGGCTTCTGTGGTTAAGTTGCACCCACGACACGATCATTTACCTCCGGGAGAAGCCTAGAGACGCTCCGTGTCGGGCACAGCACACACTGTGCACCACCCCCTCACACACCCACACATTAAAGACAAACTAAACCGCCAGCGACGCTCGCCATGGTCCGAGGCGGATATATTGACAGGACTTTGCTTTTCTGAGATGGTAAACAAAAGGAGGCTGGGCTATTGACCCGGCAGCAGGCTGTGTGTGTCAAATATCAAACTCACGCAGCCGTGATGTATGCACTCACTCGATTTATATCGGGCTGTCGTTATATCGGACCATGTTTAACCAGCCTCTTGTCCGATACGACGTGTATTGATACAGAGCGTATCATCTACCAGACCAGTGGACAGCAACCATCAACACACCTTCACTCGGGATCTTTTTAAGAGCTCAGTAAGGTAAGGCAAACAGCTGTGGGGAAAAGGAAAACGCAATAGCTACCTTTTTACATAGACTTAAGAAGTTGTGTTTGAAAAGAACGTTTCATAACAAAAAGTGTAGCATCACTTTGTAGACTTAAAGCTCTTTATGTAAAGTTGTTATAAAGTTGTAACCAGAAATGGGATGCAACAGGAAAAAAACCCCCAGAAAAACTCTAATTTCAGTCTTAATTTCACTTTAAACATTCGATACAAAGATATGATAGCAGTTGATAAAAATACTAATAGTACAGCACGCAATACACAGGCGTAACAGGACATTATACAAAGACGTAAAATATTTTATACAAATGTATAAGAGTACTGGATACAAACAATATAATAGACTTTTTACACAAGGGATTAGAGATCTCACACGAAAATGGGCTCCCTTTATATTCTTTCCTCCTTATGACGTCATCAATTTCAACTGTCCGGTGATAAGGTTTCAGAGCCACGGACCTAGCAAATGCCCTAAATGGTCATTTAATAGCCACTGGGGGGAGACAGGTGGTTCGGGGAATTGCTGGAATACTTCCCTACCGCGAGTACACAGATGGGGGGGGGGGCCATATTGCAGTGGTTCTCAAACGGAGGATGGCGAAAAAAATAAAACAATATAACACTCATTGAAACTGACCGCGAGTCTATGAGTTGTGCACACTACACTCATTGAAACTGACCGCGAGACCGCAATAATTGAAACTGACTGCGAGTCTATGTGCTGTGCACACTACACTCATTGAAACTGACCGCGAGTCTAAGGAGTTGTGCACACTACACCTATTGAAATCGACCGGGCGAGTCTATAGTCGCCAGCACACTACACTCATTGAAACTGACCGCGAGTCTATGAGTCGGCACACTCATAACCATTGAAACTGCGAGTCGCGCATGAGTGCACACTACACTCCATTGAAACTGACTGGCGAGTCTATGAGTTGAGTAAAACTACACTCATTGAAACTGACCGCGAGTCTATGAGCTGTGCACCCTCTCTCTACTACACTCATTGAAACTGACCGCGAGTCTATGAGTTGTGCACACTACACTCATTGAAACTGACCGCGAGTCTATGAGTTGTGCACACTACACTCATTGAAACTGACCGCGAGTCTATGCACACTACACTCATTGAAACTGACCGTGAGTCTATGAGCTGTGCATCACTACACTCATTGAAACTGATTGCGAGTCTATGAGTTGTGCACACTACACTCATTGAAACTGACTGCGAGTCTATGAGATGTGCACACTACACTCATTGAAACTGACCGCGAGTCTATGAGTTGTGCACACTACACTCATTGAAACTGACCGCGAGTCTATGAGTTGTGCACACTACACTCATTGAAACTGACCGCGAGTCTATGAGTTGTGCACACTACACTCATTGAAACTGACCGCGAGTCTATGAGTTGTGCACACTACACTCATTGAAACTGACCGCGAGTCTATGAGTTGGGCACACTTACACTATTGAAACTGATCATGAGTCTTATGAGTTGTGCACACTACACTCATTGAAACTGACCGCGAGTCTATGAGTTGTGCACACTACACTCATTGAAACTGACCGCGAGTCTATGGAGTTGTGCACACTACACTCATTGAAACTGACCGCGAGTCCATGAGCTGTGCACACTACACTCATTGAAACTGACTGCGAGTCTATGAGTTGTGCACACTACACTCATTGAAACTGACCGGCGAGTCTGGCGAGTTGTGCACACTACACTCATTGAAACTGACCGCGAGTCTATGAGTTGTGCACACTACACTCATTGAAACTGACCATGAGTCTATGAGTTGTGCACACTACACTCATTGAAACTGACCGCGAGTGTATGAGTTGTGCGCACTACACTCATTGAAACTGACCAAGCGAGTCTAAGAGCTGTGCACACTACACTCATTGAAACTGACCGCGAAGTCTATGAGTTGTGCACACTACACTCATTGAAACTGACTGCGAGTCTATGAGTTGTGCACACTACACTCATTGAATGATTGTAAGTCTATTATAAGTGCACATTACATTATTAAAACTGACCGTGAGTTTATATGAGTTGTGCACTAAACTCATTAAAAACTGATTGGGAGTTTATGATTTAAAAAATTAACTACATTCATTAAAACTGACCGTTAAAACTGACCGTGAGTTTATGAGTGCACATTACACTCATTAAAACTGACCGTGAGTCTCATGAGTTGTGCACTACACTCATTGGAACCGACCGTGAGTATATGAGAAAATACTACACTCATTGAAACCGACCGCGAGTCTATGAGTTGTGCACACTCACACTCATTGAAACTGACCGCGAGTCTATGACATGTGCACACTACACTCATTGAAACTGACCGCGAAGCCTAGGAGTTGTGCACACTACACTCATTGAAACTGACCGCGAGTCTATGAGTTGTGCACACTATACTCATTGAAACCGACCGCGAGTCTAAGTGAGTAGAGCACACTACACTCATTGAAACTGACCGTTGAAACTGACTGGCGAGTCTATGAGTGAAAGCACACTACACCTCATTGAAACTGGCCGCGAGCGCCTATGAGTTGTGCACACTACAATCATTGAAACTGACCGCGAGTCTATGAGTGCACACTACACTCATTGAAACTGACCGCGAGTCTATGAGTTGTGCACACTACACTCATTGAAACTGACCGCGAGTCTATGAGTTGTGCACACTACACTCATTGAAACTGACCGCGAGTCTATGAGTTGTGCACACTACACTCATTGAAACTCACTGTTTACTCCCTATCTCTCTCACTATCTCAACACTATCGGTCACTCCAATGATCTCCCCTTTTTTTTAAATCGCCTGACCAAAAGGTGCAACTGAAACTTGACCTAATTTACTTAATTTTAAACCCATCCTACGGGTCAACATTTTCCCCTTCCCCACCCCCCCCCCTCTTAAGTAAGCTCACCTGACATGACACTTTTAAATTCAAAAAGTCCAAGTGTGGGGATATTTCTGCCTTAGACATGAGGGTCAATGTGCTGTGCTAGAGTTAAGAAAAGGATGGATGTGTTTGTTTAAATCCACCATTTTTTAAATACAAACATTCAGTTGTTTCAAAAACATTTTGCAGCTTCCTACACGGGAGTGAAATTTTTTTTTGTGTGTATGACTATAAACGATTTTTTTTGTTTCTATTGTGTAATAATTTATTTTTGACACCACCAGTTTGTATTATTTTGTACAAGCTTACGTTGTACACCAACCGTGGCGTCGTAAATGGAGGGGGGGTGTATCAACCCCCCCCCCCTTTCCCACTAATCTATAGAGCACCCGGCTAATGCTACACAGTCAATTCAAAAGTCTAGGACAGAAGATGGGGCAGACCAAAATCATCCATTTAAGACACAGTATAAAATGACAATTTTTATTTCACCAGCCGAAATAGCTCAGTGGACAGAAATAGCTCAGTAGAGTGATTGCTACTGCCCAGCACCCTATCAAGACTTTTGAAACAAGTAAAAAGGGGGTCGATTGCCAAGAGTTTTACACCCACCCCCTTTTCATCAGCTACCAAATACAACTTTAAGGTAAAATACCGCCCTTGCACTAAGAGTAAGTGGGGCCCCAACTAACCAACGAGAAGCTCCGACCTTAGATCTGTTAGTCTTTGATTCGATCCGTGGCACGAGCACTCCAGCGGCGGCCATGACCGATAACGACCTGTGGCAGGGATGTTGTGGACCCGACCGGCATGATATGGGGCTAATCCCCCTTTGACTGCAGTCTTTCCTATGACCACTAATCAATGACAATGCAATGGTGTTTATGACACCAAAAAAAAAACTGGTACATAAACCAATAGCTCAAAATGACCACACAAAAAATGTACGACAGGCGATTTGTTTCACATGCAAACAATAAACAATTGTTTTTTTTAAAAGGTGTGCCACGCAATGCAAAATAAACAAAAGGGGCCTTCATTTACTATGTAACGCCTGGGAGAAGTACCGAAGACGTAACGCCTGGGAGAAGTACCGAAGACGTAACGCCTGGGAGAAGTACCGAAGCGTGACACACAATTAAAAAAAAAAGGGTTGAAGCGCATTAAGCGTGGGGGGGGGGCAAAATTGTTTTAAAAAGTATTAGGAATAAACTTATAAGTGAATGGGCCCATACTGGGATTACTTATGAGGAAAGCAAAGACCATTAGCGGACTTAGACTACTGGGTGGCATCTAGGGCAAAAGCCCCAGCGGAAAAAAAGTCGTTTGATACAATGTATAAACTAGATTTACGACCCACATTTGATACACGGCTTGGGCCCCGTAAATCTAAGACCGTCTCTGCAAAAAAAAAACAACAACACACGGCACTCGTAGCAGTATTATGACATCATTCAACACCCTTGCCACATTACACGTTCACACATACACGTGCGCACAGATTGTACGATTTACTAACAACCTGTGGATTTGAATGTTAATTTAATTATGTTTCTTTATTGGCTTTATGATAAATCTTTATGCAACGCTGGGATTTTCTTTTCAACCAAAACAACAACAAAGAAAAAAAAAAGATATCACTTGGATTGTTATTTTACTATTAATACAAGTAAATATTCGTTGCAGTTAAGCAGTTATAAAAATAAATATGCTTTCTCTCAGCAGTGCCACTGGCTGATGGCAACATTCCATCCCATTTTTTGTGTGTGTGTAGCGGAATGAAATGACAGAGCTCCCAGTTTATGCACATTAGCATTTTAACTGAAACACTTCAACAGAATTATGTAATTTATTGAAAAAAAAAAGAAATATGATACTGACCTTTTTTATATTTCTGTTTTGTACCTCCTAGATCGAAATGTTTACAATATATCAGACAACAACTTGTGTGTGAATTGAATCTCGGCGAGCTGGTAGCACACGACAAGTTTATTAGCAGAGCGCTCATTGGCTGCGATGAAAAGGTCGCCTCGTATCTATTGGCCAAGGCAGTAATTTGATAAAGTTCGTCAGTGGTCGGTGATGGGGGGAAGGAAAGGGGTTGTATCGATCTCACTTTCAATCAATACACATTTCTCTCTGTGCTCCCTTTTCAAATTTCCCATCCTGCCACATTTATTAGTCTACAGAAAAAGATAATGCGTTGAATCTGATTTTCATATTGCACGCTTTTTTTTAAAATAGCTCTTAATTAATTTAGGACAAGTGTTCATCCCTTCATAATAGTAAGTCTTTTGAGGTCATTAAGAAGGTTGAGTTCAAGAGTTCATCCAATTCGTATTAGCCATGGTATCGGAATTACGTGGAAGGGGGGGGGGAGAGAGAGGGAGTGACAAAAGAATGTAGCCCGGGGCCTCATGATTTGGAAGGCCAGACCCTTCCCGAACAGCTGGAGGATGTATTTTCTATATCCACACAGACTTATGTTATAGGTAGGCCCTTCTATTGTACAACACGACTGTATCTAATGAGATTTCATTTCATTGTCATGTAACCGAGGAGGATATAATATTTTACGTTCATGCCTCATAATTTGAACAGTATACAGCGCGAACAACTTGGAATCCGAACATAAATTTGTGCAGACATTTTGTTTCGGTATTCGAAATGTCTTAGTTGTTGGACTGAAGAGGCTACATGACCCCGTGTCAAACGGTTGCCGGTAGCATGGCTGTACTGAAGAGGCTACATGACCCCGTGTCAAACGATTGCCGGTAGCCAGGGGCGCCGAGAGCCAACAAGGGCCCCAGGGCATGACATCATTGCGGGCCCCTTAATAAACAATGAGTCGTGAAAAAAGTGACATGGTCGGGGCGGCCGGGCCCCCCGGCAATGACCCCCCCCCTCGGCGTGCCTGCCAGTAGCATGGCTGTACTGAAGAGGCTATATGACCCCGTGTTAAACGTCGCCGGTAGCATGGCTGTACTGAAGAGGCTATATGACCCAGTGTTAAAACGTCGCCGGTAGCATGGCTGTACTGAAGAGGCTACATGATTCCACGTCAAACCAATGCTACCATATGAAGCCACCGGTCAAACGGTCGCATGGTTGCACTCCATACATTTTCTCTTGGTCCGGCCCTTAAGCCAAATTTAAGGACTAGATTCGAGAAGTTTTCCCAAAACTTGTCTAAACTGATTGGCTCGGCTCATCCGGGAACTTGTCCTGGTACTTCAACAGGACAGTAAGTCTCTGTGCTAGTTGATTATTTATACTTCATTCTATTCAGAGGATATCGTGTGTGTGTGGTGCATAGGAAAGTCGGTAATGCTTGCCATATATTAACATAGAATGAGGTCACAGAAGACGGTACAGTGTGCAATATATTAACACAGAATGAGGTCAAGACTGTACCATATATTGACAAAGAATGAGGTCACAGAAGACTGTACCATATATTGACATAGAATGAGCTTACAGAAGACTGTACCATATATTGACATAGAATGAGGTCACAGAAGACTGTACCATATATTGACAAAGAATGAGGTCACAGAAGACTGTACCATATATTGACATAGAATGAGCTTACAGAAGACTGTACCATATATTGACATAGAATGAGCTCACAGAAGACTGTACCATATATTGACAAAGAATGAGGTCCCAGAAGACTGTACCATATATTGACATAGAATGAGCTTACAGAAGACTGTACCATATATTGACAAAGAATGAGGTCACAGAAGACTGTACCATATATTGACATAGAATGAGCTCACAGAAGACTGTACCATATATTGACAAAGAATGAGGTCACAGAAGACTGTACCATATATTGACATAGAATGAGCTCGCAGAAGACTGTACCATATATTGACAAAGAATGAGGTCACAGAAGACGGTACAGTGTGCCATATGTTGACATAGCATGCGGTCGCGAGGTATGATATGTATGCACTGTGCCTCTAGGATGGCTACAACTAGATAAGTCATCTGTAGTTATCAGTGTTAAATAATGGAATATAAATGGCCAGTATCAACTGACCTCAACTTTATCCATTAAAATGTCACGCCAAGTCTTTCATATATACAATTGTTCAATGTATTCATTTATAGACTGTTTCTTTCCTTTCATTTTTTTAAACACGATTTTAAGGTTAAATGTAGAATACATGTATGTGAAAGACAAATACATTTTTTTGTATTTCTGGCATTTTAAAGTCTTCAAAGGGGTATAGCTCATTTAAAATTTTGGTCGTTTCAGAGAGCAGGCTATTTATCTCGTCTGTGGGTCATCTTGGGTCTGGGGCAACACATTTCTCACACCAGCCCTGGCCTGTATGGTGTGAAAGTCTGGGACAACACATTTCTCACACCAGCCCTGGCCTGTGTGGTGTCAAAGTCTGGGGCAACACAGTTCTCACACCAGCCCTGGCCTGTGTGATGTCAAAGTCTGGGGCAACACAGTTCTCACACCAGCCCTGGCCTGTGTGGTGTGAAAGTCTGGGACAACACATTTTCAAAATAGTAATGCAAGACAACGAATACAAATCAAAATACATTTATTTGCACTATATATATATATATAAATACGTTTAAAAACAAACAAACAACTGTGGTGGCACTAACCTATATGAAATAATTGATATATATATATATGTCAGCTTAGTAGTGGAGAAGTTGTATCTCATATCGCCATGTAAAGACCCTTCGTTTCAAATGTTAAGAGAAATGATGTGTCAGGATTAATTACCGCCCCTTTACAGCCAGGTACAATAGATACATGTGATATATTCTCTACAAGTTGTTACACGATTAAAGGGTGGATACCAGAATCAGGAGTACAGACAGCCTGGGTATACCTAAGAGCCACAACTCTGACAGTCACGAGTCTTTGCTTTATTTTTTGCGCCCCCTGTTGCACAATAAAAGTGAGGCAGTAATAGAAGAATAAATACGGGCTAACAATGTATGTTTGTGTTGAATAATATCATACTATCAAATTTTAGCCAATAATATTTTAAAACAAATATTTTTTAAAAAATGAACGAACAAAAGTTATCGTACAAGTGATATTTACACATACAAAAATAAATTATAATAAATCTTGCAATTTGAAAAAAAAAAATAATAATAATAAGGTCATGATATGATTGGCTGCAAGTGAAAACAAAAACTGGCAACAGAAGACGTTTCTGGGCAAGGGAGGGAACTGCAAGAAACTTTTTTATTTTGTCAAGTTTAACAGCAACCTTGGTGGGACAGAATGGAGGGATGTGGACACGAAAGGGTAAAGTTAATCTTTAAAAAGAAGAAAAAAAAATGAATAAGAATCAAAGAAATCTATCACAGATCTGAAACAAACAAAAAAAAAACATGACACTAAGTAAGCAAATGTTGCTTTCATTAAAAAAAAACAAAAAACAAAAGGGGTGTACATCATCGAAATGTGAAGGAATGACAAAGTATTTACTGTTCCAGGTCTCATTGAACTATTCAAAGTTGTGAGCTGCTGGTGAAGCCGACAAATCTCTAAAACTGATTTTTTACAAAGACCTGACCTGAATGATTCAAACAAATAAAACCACTTGGCTCCTCGTTTCTTTTATATTTTGCTTTTTTTTTTACACAAAACAAAAAAAAAATTACCTCTTGCATGTATACAGTCAAACACTAAAATTATCAACGATAGTGGGAGTCAGTATTACAACAGCGTTCATGCCAGGCAATAAGTAGAAGACAAATTATCAAAATAGGGGTGGGAGAAAATGTTTTAGATGTTACTAAAATATTGAATGAATACATGTATGTGATTCATTCTTGTATACGACTCATTCATGTATATGACTCAGTGAGGTGCCCTTACGTAAATTTAGACAATGTATTTTTTAAAATATAAAAATTCACATTTCACAAAGCTGGAGGAGATCTTAAAAAATACCAGCAGATGTCAAGTGAATGACAATAAAATTGAATGTTTCCTCTTAATTGCATAATGAGACTACCAAAGGCTGAACAGAACATACATATCTTAGGTTAAAATAGCAGTCAAGCCATGAACTAATTTATTCGAATAAACAGAAAGTAAGAATAGGAACAGCCTGGGAAAAAAGAAAACTTTCCATTTATGGAATGGCAAATATGTAGACTCACCCCCGATACTCGTCCACGTGCTAAGCCAAACAATTATGGACGGCCTTGGCAGTGGCCCATAAAAGAATTCATTTTATTAAAAAGAGCATCAGTCGAGCGAGACATGCTCAAATGCTGAAATATAAAATAAACTGAAGATATAAATAATATATGTACACAATATTGCCAGAAATTATTTAACCTAAAAAAAAAAAAACAATAAAATAAATTAGTCCATTTCACTGAGATTTTCAAAATCAACTTGATTAAAAACAAACGACCGAACAAATTCTGTGTGTAATGAACAATTCTGTGTATTACGAGGAATTAAAAAAAGGTAAATACAGTTACACATTAATTAAAATAAAATAAAATAATCAATATTAACTGACTCAAAGTGAAAGAAATGTTTTTTTAGAAAAAAACCACAAAATGGCAGACATGTTGCGTACAGGTTAATTAAAAAGTTGTATGAAAGACTAAAAGACAGGTTTTGAGGCAAAGGCTGCGATTTGAAATGTAAAAAATAAGAACAAAATAATAGCAATAAAAGGCAACAGCTTGGACCGAGAAATTTTTCTTTTTTTTTTTTGCTTTCATCGCACATAAAGACAAGTATACATCAATGGTTTAAAAAACAACTCAGCATGAGCAGCAAAAATGTGCATAATAAAGGCCTTCAAGAAAACCCTGACATGAAATAAATCCTTCCACATTTTTTTTCTGCTAAACACTTAAAAACAAAAAATTGCCAGTCAGTCCAGCACAATAAAGCAGCACAACGCGTTGTAACAATTAAAAACACATCCAAGCATTTAGTCAATCAATCAGCTAACAGCTATCGCTTGACAACAGCCTTGCCAGTTTTCCATACTGTGCCCTGCAGCACCACCGCATCCACTGAGACGGATAAATGTTTGGTGGATGTGATCTCCATGAAGCTTTTAGCCCCTGAGTTGTATCTGACAGGGGAGAAAAAAAGTGGAAAATTGACTTCAAGCCAAAAGATAAAATCTTTTTAAATCTATATAATTTAGCTGACAAAAGTCAATTGGATTAAAATAAAATAATGAAAAGCAGAAAAAGTTTTTTCTATAATTTCAATTTTTAAAAAATTACTTCTGAAGGGTCTGGTCTGGCTTATAACGCTTCATAGAACTGTTCTGAAAAATGAATTATGATATCCAAGAAAAAAAAAAAAATTCAGCGACTTACTTGTAAAATTTTTCACACATTTTGTTAGTGATATGTTTCGGTCCGACCCCATGAACCTTGAATGCCTCCTCGGTCTCCGGGTAAAATATGAAGAGCCCCCTGTATTGGCAGCCAGCGTCTCGGAATAAGATCAGAAAATGGTTGGCATCACACTTGGACAATTCCTAAACAAAATACACAAAAAGTTATTTCGGTGGTCTTGACCATCAATAAACTGAGGCATGGCAGGATGCAAAGATTTTATCTTTCAACCTCCCCTTAGAACAAAACATGTATGTGTAATGTATTTCGTAAAAGTAAACAAAAAAATACTCCTGTGAAGAACAACTCACTTCTAGTACTTTGTTTTTCATTTCTGTGTTGACTGAGCCTGCCAGGCAGCAGTGGGAGATGGCGTTGACAATAATGTGACGATTGGACTTGGCGCTCGGCTTGACAAACAGTTTGGGACCTGTTGTACACACAAAGAAGAAAAAAAACCAGAATTACATTTCACTATTTGAAAATATTGTTTTCAAGGGGTGTTTATTGATTTCACAACGTTCATTTTTTAATATCAATATTCATGTCGTCCATTATTGATGACTCTAGAGCTTCCCAATCTGAGATGTGACAGAGCAGAAAACAGTAACTTTGGCTACAGTGCTTTTAGGACAGAATATTTTGGATGGTTTTGAGATGTGAAGCCTCATTGAGCCAAGAGCATAACCATGTCCAGAGCTTGAACTGGATTTCAATTTTTAATCAATGTTTTTCTGTTACATTCAATAAGTTTTGAAAAGTGCCTTTCAGCTTTGTAGGGATGCTGGATTCTTGACTGCTAAAAGAGAGGTCCAGAAGAGTTTGATCCCCAGTGCGAGCCAGGACTTTTATCAGGTCCTATCAATGTCCCAGAGTCCGCCCAGCTTACAATTGGGTAGATGGCATTTGTTGGAGAAAGTAATTGTAAGTTGGCGTAATACTAGCCAAACAATCAATTGAATATTGATCTCATCTGACCCCTAAGCTCTGTCAAGGGAAATTTTTATCCACTTTTTTTTATTCTACTCTTTGACTATGTAAGGATGTAGTGTAATATAAGCTTTACAATTTTTTGTTAGCCTATTAATAGATAGACACTATTTAAATATTCAACTCAAGAAATTAGTTGATAAATTAAAGAAAACAATGGTTTACAGGAAATCAAAACAATGGATTACAAAATTGGTCAGTAACTCACCAGCATAATCAGAGCCTGGATTTGACCCTGAGCCCGTCTCACTGCCACTGTCCTGACTGTTGCCCCTCTGCCTCTGCTGCTTTATTTTATACAGATCGGGGGACGGTGGCCTCCTGTATGTAGCAGGGCCCTGGGCCCCATTAGGTGGTCCTTGCAGGGTATTGCACGACACTAGAGAAACAAATGATACGATGGAGATCTGCAGTGGAGAGACTTTAAAGCATTTCTAGCCAACCACCAAAATGCAGCAAGCAGTTAGAGTCATACAAAAAAAAAATAATCAAGTTCATGCAACCTAAGTTCCAAGAGCATGAAAGATGCCACAATCAGTTCATTATTAAGAAGAATGTTAAATGAACCAGATATAAAACTTCCTGAATGCCCCCCCCCCCCAAGTTTATCAGTGACATACATACACGAAGAAAAACGCACATGGTTTTTGTTCTTTCTTGAAATATGGGTATTATTGTTTTTTGTTAATAAAATCTAACAGACAACTATTTTTTTTTTTAATTACAGCATCCGGCACGAGTTCATAGGTCATTACCTCAACAAACTGCTCGAGTTCATAGGTCATTACCTCAACAAACTGGATTGCAATTTATCAAATCCGACAAACTTTGTCCTTGAATTGAAGTTGGACAATAGGTTTTAAATTTCCCCAGTGTGTAGTTCAAAGAATAATCAATTATTAAATTTATATAAACACAAAAAAAAAAAGTAACTAGAAAAATGACTCATTACACAAGACACAAAATATTCACAACATTCAAGTGGTCCATTTATCTACACTAAGACCATGCAGGCTACTGACATGTAACAAAGGGCACCAGGTTTTTCTCTTCTTTACATTTCTCAGTTATACAATCTGCCAAATTAATCTTTCACACGCACATTGTTTCATTCGATGATGATGATGACAATTATCAATCAGAGAGATGTATTATCATTCTGAAATGAAGTACACAATAAGACCAGGGAGGGTGGTTTTTTTTATATTAATATTAACAATTGTTCTAGCCGTGTTGAGCAGGTGAAGGGTTGATTTAAAATACTTACTAAATTTGAAAAAACGTTGAGCCTAATCCAAAACACCCTGATCAAAATGCCTACATGAATCATAAAAGAAGCTTTAAAAATTCAAATCAGTTCTACCTGGCATAAATTGAGAAAAGCTTTTCTACCCAAAACCACAAGCTGTGATGGCACATCATAGAATAAAGCAAACAAAAGCGAACAGTCAACAAAACAAAAAATATTTAAAAACAGTTTGTTATGGGAAATGATGAATGAACAGCCGCTTTGGAAAATTGTGCTTACAAAAAACTTGTACAAGTGACACAACCTCAACAGAACAGATCACAGACAACAAAATGTTTTGCAATTTTCATAATTAAATTACGACTAGCCGCTCAACTTGGGTCAGGAAACGGTTTAAGTTCTCTTGTAGTCTGACATATAACAGTGAAAATTTTAAAGTAAAATTCTCAAAATTCTGACACATCTGTAAATAAATTATTCAATTAAAAAAAAAAGAAAAAGAATTTGCGGCACCTAGACCAAAAAAACAGCCACCCAGCAACTACGCATACAGAATTCCATCGGCTATGATGCACACACACAAATCTCATCTGCTACTATACCTGCTTTCCTTATCCCCGCGGAAGGAGGCGGGAGTCTGAAGTGGTAGGTGGACCTCATGGCTGTAAACATGGGCAAAGGGAAGTAAACCAACAGCCATCCAATCAAAGGATCAAAAATCAAAATGCCAAAGAAAAAAAAAAAAACACAATATGCAGGTTAAAAAAAAAAAATGTATGATGTGCAAGTTGCAAGAGTTAGTTCCCGTGTTTATAAACTGCATCAGTTGTTTACTAGAAAAGAACATGCAGTGTTTCATTTATGATATTGTGGTCTAAACAGATTAAATTTAAAACTTGCAAGCAATAAAAAGTTGGCATGCAAATATTAAAAAAATTATTTATCAGAGAAGTCCACTTAAAAAAAAAATTAGTTTGTTTAAGAACATAAATATAAAAAAAATAATCATTTGAAATCAACAAATATAATAAAGACTTTAAGAGATTTAAAGAAGATTTTACGTGCATAAGATAATGTTTACCATTAATAATTAAATCTTGAAATAAATTTAAAAAAAAAAAATTTTAGCAAAAATTTCTGTCTTCACAGAAGATATAGATAGATATAACACAAATATGGAGATTCAGGCTAACGAGGAAACATATTTAAAAAAAAACTCTGCATTTCAGGTTCACAAATCTAAGAAAAAGGCAGCACATGGTAAAAAAATATAAACAGGGAATGCAACTCTTGTGTAACTTTAAAATAAAAAAGAAATGGGCTACTTAACTAAAGCAAAAAAAAAGCTTCTAGAGGTGTTCTAAAGTTTAGATCTCATTTCATACACTCGGTGAATATGTCACTGTACATATTAATACAGATGAAAATCAGAAAAATAATCATACTCTGTTTTCACCCAATCTATTCTAGTACATATCTAACGTATCTAAACGGTTAAACAGCTCAAATGATGTGTCCTATTTATATATTTGATTAAATGCTTTTAAACTAAGTTGATCATAGTCATGTTACTTCCCTTGCATTTTTTATTCACCCCCTTCTTTAACTACCTTCAGTACCCATCAACATTTTCTAAAAAAAAATTACTTTTTGAAATATTTCTACAATATCCCCTATGCTCTGAAGAAATTTAAATTGATACAATGGTGTTCTTTTTTTTCTGACTGTTAATTCTGTAGTGCACACAAAGTGATGAATATCCAATTATTTTACGTTTAGCATAACAAGCTGAATTTTACAAAAGAATTTTATGGACACATAAAAAACAACATTTGAATAGAATACATAGGATAGACAATATCATTTACTGCATCAATTGAAAACAGCTCAGCAAATGGCATGTATATAAAAAAATTATCCCTTAAGTTTGCGAGCAGTCCAACTTTTTTAAAAAAAATAAAAAGGGTAAAAATTGTGAAATAATACATTGTGAAAATAAATTTTTAAAAATTGACAAGAAAGATAACTCAGCATTACTTTAGTTGACTCTCCAAACCTTTACCCAGTGCTAAATAATGCTACTAAAAAGAATAATAATGACTTTTTAAAAGAAACAATAAAAAAAATCTTAAAAAAAAATAATGAATGTCTACCTTGTTCTGGATAGCTGACTGCCATGAATAAAATAATCAGAGATAAAGAGTCCCATTTTTACATAAACTAATTTTCACTTTTTAAAAAAATAATAAGTATATATCAAATTTTTAAAATGGCTATCATGAGCTAAATTCAAAAGATGAATTAAACAGCTTAGATTTCATTGCTGCGTTTCCTAGCTTTGAGCAGAGAGATTTTATCCAAAATTAAAAAAAAAAAAAAACTATTGGCAATAAAGTGCTGGCAGTGTCACAACAGTCAGATAAGTTAATACTGATCAGGCAAAAGTGCAATTTAAAGGAAAGCAAGATGTTAAAAAAAAAATGAAAACAGAAGTTCAGGCATTGAAAACATATAAATGATGGACGAGGGCAATGGGATTAAAAAAATTATTTTTTAAAAAGTTGAGTATAAAAAAAAAAACAACTATATCAAGGCTAACATTATGACAGCGTCATGGGGGAGATAAATAACCAATTATGAGAGGACACAACATGAGCAGAGGACGCTTATCTTACCTGACATGACTCCTGGCGTTGACCTGCCGCCGTTGTTCCGGCCTGTCAAGTCTTCCTGTGAACTACTGCCAGAGTCAAAACCTCCCATAGCACCTGTAAAATACAAAATACGATTTAATTAAAAAAAATGAAAGCAATAACTACAACAAAAGCGTTAATAAATAAAACATGACACTGAATTATATAAAAATTATTTTTTTTTTACACATTAATAACCTATCTGACCAAACATACGAGTGTTGAAATGATTGATTCAAGTAAATGCCTCTGGAAAATAACTTTTAATGTCAGTTCTGACTTATCGGATATCAACGGAGTTCCAAAATTTTTCTATCAGCTATAATGAGTTGCTAGATCTATTTAAACACAAATATGCTGCCCGGGAAATTGAAGTGCCAGGTGTATTCAGTTTGAAACTGCTGCACAAAAAGTGAAGGAATTTCTGCACAAGAATGATTCAAGATGGAGATTCATTCTTTAGAGGACAAAAAGGTTACAAATTTAAAACAAAAATAAAGATGTGAAGAGTTTACATGAAGTTATATAAATTTTTTTAAAAACCTGGCTCTGGTGTTGCTGCTTTGGATTTGACAAACATGGACTTTGGCCTTGGCTTGCCACCACTGCTGCTGTCCCGTTTCTTAATCCTTGGCTTGGACGGTGGGGTCTGCTCTTCCTCTTCCTGCTTCTTCTGAAGGTACTGCTGGAATATAACTTCTCTCCTGGCTTTCTCTTCTGCCTTCTTCCTCTCCATCTCTTCCTCTTTCATTCTATGAGAATGGTCAAAATATCAAATTTTAAGTAAAGAAGGAAGAAGATTCTCCCATGTACTTAAACCATTTCAATCTGCTTTCAAAATATTTTGCTAAGTCATTTCAATAGTTTGAGAAGCTGTAATACTTTACATATCATTCTCACCACACCATAGGAAGGGGAAGAACTCCTAAAATCAGTGGTCCCCAATCCCAGGGCAGCGTTACTGGGCCGCCCAACATTAAATTATTTCCTTTTTTTTTTAAGTTATCTCGTGATTGTTCGATTTTCCTTGGACAAGAAATAATCACCACCACCACCACCACCCCTGCTTCCAGTGGGCCGCGGTGAAATTATCAAACGCTAAAAAAAAAAAGGTTGGGGACCACTGCCTTAATCACCAGCAAACATATTCCACATATAAAACAAAATAAATAATAGCGTGAATGAATCTGGAAACCTCCTTAACAGGAATCTGTAAACATGGTTAAGGTTTAATAATAAAGAAAAGTAATTTTTGCGCATAACAAATATAACGAAAAATTTAAAGTAGATTAACATAATTTTTATCAAAATAATAAAATTATTTAAACAAACGTAAAAGATGTCCCATTTAACGCTGTGCATAGCGAACAGAAAGGCAGATAAAACATAAAGGCATTACTGTTCTGGTCATTATAACTTTAAAGATTCACTCACATTTTTCTGTTCTAGTCATTAAATTATGAAACTATATTTAAATTTCATGACTCACATTTTCTCTTCCATTTTTTTAGCCATCTCTGCTTCCTTCTCCATTTTCCTTTTTTCTTGCTCCTCTTTCCGCTTCTTCTGCATCTCCATCAGCTTGACTCGCTTCTTCTGCATTTCATCTTCATAGATCTGGTCAAGGAGGTGAGTCATTATTATTGGCATTGTGCTTGACTACAGAACTAATAATTTACATCATGGCAATAGAGAGACATATCCAAGGCATTGGGCTTAATACTATAAGCTGCACAGGGCCTGACTGTGTGATATTCAGAAATGAGGCGTGAGTGTTGTAGGTCTCAGTCTTATTTATAGAAAGTCCTATTTTATGCTACTGAGTGTAATGAATATAGTTTGCATAACCATATGCACAAATATATATATATATATATATATATATAGGCCTGTATATTTATGTATGCTATACATTAGCCTAATCATTATTCAAATATATAACAAGATATGTGAATGTATTTAAACATATAAATATAACATTAGGCCAACAAACTTCAACAAATTTACGATCAGCAACACTCACACCATATCCCTGGTGTTATTTAAATAGAACAATTTTTTTCAATTAGTAAGCTATCAAGTATCTCACTATTATATTCTTGTTAATGGGATTTTTATAGATAAAGAAAGATGTGTATTTTTTAAAAACATTTCAATTATGTACAGGGTTTCTCAAAACTTTTTTGTGTCCTATGGCACATACATACAATTATGGTTGGGTATTGGCTTGTGTGTCCTATGGCACATACATACAATTAAGGTTGGGTATTGGCTTGTGTGTCCTATGGCACATACATACAATTAAGGTTGGGTATTGGCTTGTGTGTTCTATGGCACATACATACAATTATGGTTGGGTATTGGCTTGTGTGTCCTATGGCACATACATAAAATTATGCATCGGCGGCGGAACGAAATATTTTAAGGGGGACAAGCCAAAATTCAAATATATTAAAAAAGATAAAAATGAACATTGAGCACTTCTGTCGTCAACTGATTAGTAATGTCAGTTTGTTTACAAATTTAATAGTGAAATTAGATCACAAAATTACTGATAATTATCATGAATGATGATGAATATGAAACCGGAAACGGGAAACTCAATAAACAAAAAGTAATTTATGAAAAGATAATAAATAATTGTATTTTCTTTAAAAATTACATTTGCCGTCATTCGGTAGATGGCAATACTTCTCTATACTTATAAGACGCATTTGCTATCTGTCTGTCTGTTCCCTTAAAACTCAAGATCCAGACAACCAAATAACGTGAAATTTGATACACGCCGTGGCGCAACCGGGGTGGGGGAAGGGGGGCTGGGGGGGGGGGGCTTGAGCCACCCTCCCGGCCAAATCATCAATACATAATTTACGTTATAAAGTTACAAAAAAGACTGTCAAACTGTCTTTTTTCAATATGTGAGCCCCCCCCCCCCAACCAGCATTTTTTGCTGGTTACGCCACTGGGTACACGTACACAAAATTACATGGGGAATGTTCTTAAACAGGTTTCGTTCCATCTCTATGGGTACTTTAATTGTAAGTAATTATTTTGGATATTAAAGACATGGAAATTGGCAAACTTTTACCCCGATTTCAGGTTTTACGGGCTTCTCTCCCACATAGCTTACTTACTATAAATATGATCGGTACGGGGAACCAAAAATCACATTACTTACTACATTATTACATTCCATTCCTTCATCCATAGGAATCTTTTGCTACAGTCATGCCTAAGAGAGAGAGAGGGAGAGAGGGAGGAAAAGAGGGAGGGAGGGAGAGAGGAAAGAGGGAGGGAGGGAGAGAGGGGGGAGGGAGAGAGGGAGGGAGGGAAAGAGGGATAGAGAGGGAGGGGAGAGAGAGGGAGGAGAAAGAGGGAGGGAAAGAGGGAGGGAGGGAAGGGAAGGGAGAGAGGAACTGCCAAAAAATGTTGTGTATCACATTTAAGATAAATGTACCCTTTTATTGCAATTTGCATGCAAATAAACCCTTTTTTACGCGTCTTATTTTAAATCTTAATTAAACGTCAAATTACGCTTCTTAAATAAACAGAAAACATTATTTTAAACCAGGGCAAAGCCGGGTACTTGCAACTAATTTTAAAATATGCCGCAACAACTCTGTAAAATATCAATTAATTATAATTTCTTTCAACTATTAAATTTAAGAAATAATCAAATGAATTATGACAATGAAAATGATACATATAAACTAAAATGAATTACAAAGTTAAAAAAGTTAAAATTTTAGGGGGGGGGGGGGGGGGAATGGAAATTCAAGGGGGAGGGGGGGCCGCTGCCCCCCCTGCTCCGCCGCCAGTGCAATTATGGTTGGGTATTGGCTTGTGTGTCCTATGGCACATACATACAATTATGGTTGGGTATTGGCTTGTGTGTCCTATGGCACATACATACAATTATGGTTGGGTATTGGCTTGTGTGTCCTATGGCACATACATACAATTATGGTTGGGTATTGGCTTGTGTGTCCTATGGCACATACATACAATTATGGTTGGGTATTGGGCAGCTCATAACACATGTAACAGTTTTATTGGCTTGATTTGAGCTTTACAAAAAAATCAGACAAATAGAATGGCTTTCACTATGTTGTCCCGCCAGGTGGGCGAATCAAGCTGGTAGGCGGGCACAGGCCCCAAAATATTTGATTGACTTATAATGACCACACCCCCAAATGATGTTTTTGAACAGACCAGTTGTTAATAGATGTCCAGTGTTCACGATGAACAATTATGTGCAAAAGGCCATGTTAAAAAATTATGTGCAAAGCTATATGGTGATAATATAAAAAGTTTTGTGGGTTTTTTGCATTGACTTCAGCAGCACAAAGGTTGAGAATAAATTATATGAATCCGTAAAAGTTGTATGAAATGTTTTGAGGTTTAGCGGCAACTAATAGTTACGGCAGATTTGGCATAGTGATGTTTATATCCTACATGTCAACCTTTGCCTTTGTAACAAAAAACCATGAGCTCCTGTTACTAAAAAAAAAAAATTATTTACCTGCTCTTTTGTCATGGCGGTCTCATCTTTTATGATAAATCCAACATTAGAAGATGCTTCTTCCAGAGGTTCATCAATTTTCTGTGGGGTCACGGCCACCGTTGAATCAATCTGCACATTCTGAACTGGAGTTTTCGCAGGAGTCGACGGGGAGGCCCCTGGTTGGTCAGTGGTCAGTTTGGGCCTGGGCCTTTTGGGTGTGTTTTCCGCGAATGCTATGAAGAACCCATCTGAAGCCCCCTCTGCCAGTGCGCTTGTCTGGTCCTGCAAAGTCCTAGGACCCTGTTGAACCTCTCCGGAATCTCCCGTGCTATTACTTGACGCCTGTGAGGTAGACATGGGAGATCCCCCACCAGTGTCCATTTGTTGCTGCTTCCTGACCATGGCAGCGTGAACGTACGGTGCTTGCTGAGGTATGCCATGGATAGGTCGTGAGGAAGGCACAGTCCCAGCTGCTGTGGAGCCAATAGCTTCTAAAGCATCACTCAGCCTTGGATCAAACCCAACAGGCTGTCCACCGACAGGGGTTTGGGCGGCTTTGAGCTGCTCGTGTTGAAGCGACAGCCGCATAATCTCCCCCTGCAATTCTGTCAAGCTGTTGTTGAGCTTATCAAGAGAGGAGTCATACTCCTGGTACTCAGCATCCGCAGCATTTTGCTTTGGCGATGAGGTGTCGTGAGGGTGAGCCAACGAAGATGAAGGTGGTATAGGCAAGGGCGTGCTTGAGCCCACCACCTGAGGGGACTGGCTGCGTTCTCTCCTAGCCCCGTCCACTAGGTCCTGGCCATGAAGCCTATAAGTGTCCACCTCATCTTCAGAGCCCTGACCACCAGAGACAAGGTCAGAACTACTTTTGAACCACTTATTTTTCACATTATCAATAGTCTGCTGGATTCCTTCTCTGGAAAAAGCCCGGCTGTTGGCAGATTTTGACGGGGGTGCCCTCGTGTCTGCCCCCAAGTCACCGGGACATGAATTAGCCGTTAGGTCAGGTTTTGTTAATGTTTGCTGACTGATTTTGGAGACACTCGTCCAGTCTGTGAAACGCTGGGCGGAAGTGTCTGGTGGAATGACTGACACCTGTGCTGTTAAATTTTGCAAGGAGTGACCTCGTGCAACTGCTGTTCCCAAAGGCAGGCGCTGTACCGGGTGACCCAGGCGAGCTTGCAGCTGCGCTTGTGTTGACAAGGCTGGTGTATCAGGCTGATCTGAAGCTCCCTCTTCTGCCAAGGACTCGCTCTCTTCTCCTCCGTCAAGATGTTTTGACACAACTCTCATGAAAGCAGCTTTACCTGACAGTAATAAAAATGTTTACAAAATGTTATTACCTCACATAAAATTTATCCGACACATTTTAATACATCAGCTAAAATGATTAGCCTAGTAAAATATAAAAACAACCTATCGACTTATCAATAATCATTTCAATTTAATTTTTTTTTTAAATGTGGCAAGATAAAATATTCTCTATGATATATATAAAACACCAAATCCAACTTCCTGAATGTGTGATAAAAATAGTAGGCCCAATATGTTCTGTTATTACACATCAAAAAACTTAAAATAAATATATGTAGATTCTTCAGGGAAAAAAAACATTATACAGCAGTTTTATATTGAAATTCTACTCAACATACAGATTTTTTTAAAATGGCAATCAAAGTTGGCATGTTAGTTAACTATTTCTATACTTAAGTGAGGGGGTACACACTGATTTCATATCATTTAGTTATGGAATATCTTCATTAAAGAGTACTGATGACCTTTTTATTAGACATTAATTAATAATACATGTAGTATGTGTGAAAGTTAAATAAGATACATAATCAGATTTGTACATTGCACGAATATTTAACATATCAGTATCACTTTTGTCTTCTGTAGCCGGCTTTTTAACAAGTTTGTGAAATAAAGTTCCAATCTTTTGCTTGCCAATAAATACCACAATCTAAGACAATCTTAAGTAAAACACATTTCTTGATAAAAGTAAATCTAAACCTCTAATGTGACAGTCCTATCCATTCTATTTGCTATGTGGTGGCCTCACTGACCTAACCGCCGCCTGATCTAAAATGACCGTCCTATCTATTCTATTTGCTATGTGGTGGTGGCCTCACTGACCTAACCGCTGCCTGATCTAAAATGACAGTCCTATCTATTCTATTTGCTATGTGGTGGTGGCCTCACTGACCTAACCGCCGCCTGATCTAAAATGACAGTCCTATCTATTCTATTTGCTATGTGGTGGTGGCCTCACTGACCTAACCGCTGCCTGATCTTGTTCTGCTGCGCCTCCTGTCTGTGTTTCTTCCTCTCTATCTCTTTCCTTTTTTGCTCCAATTTCAACCGCAGCTGCTGGAGTTCCGAAGAGCCTGGCTCTGCCAACCCGTTGCTTTCGGCAGCAACGTTGTCAGGAACAGGAGATGGGCTGGTCAAACCAAGATGATCTGGTTTCGCTAATATACAGAATTAAGAAAAGAAAGATAGTGACATTTCAGTCATTTGGTTTGATTGGCAGAAATTTTTGTTTAAACAATTTATATGTTTTTAAAAGTACCTATCCCAGACTGATCTGGAGCCAGCTGGTTAACAAAGGTCATCTTGAGCCCTTGACCCGCATTCAGTTTATCGTAAGGACCACCTTGAGTTCCACTCTGCATGTAGATCAGAGCAGAGTTATCCACCTTTGAATTATATCAACTGATTAAAAAACAACAATCGCTTCATAGTTAAAATAAAAGTTTTGTGTTCTATTCTGTCTAGCTTGATTCTTAAAAGAGTAATGCACCAAAATCATTTTACGTTTATCAACAGGCTTTCAGTGAGGACAAATACATTTACATAAATAATAATAAATATCTATTTCACTCAATATTAATAATAAATATCTATTTCACTCAATACTGATTCAGCTGTTCATGCTGGGGCACCTTGTCAATTTTATAGCCCAGCTTGTCCTTCAGGCATTTGAGCTCGGCAAAGTTTGTCGTCTGCGACGGAGACATCTTGATGAACATCTTGCCCTCTTCCGCAGAGTCCATCCTGCCCAGCTTGTCCGTCGTTACCACTACTACAGCGGGCTTGGCGGTGCTATTGTTGTTGATGTTGACATTACTGGACTGCACAGCTGTGGGCCCAGACTCTCTCACCTGGTGGGATACAAAACGATCATGAAGACCACTGGGTGCGCAGTGTGCCAACTAAGGGAGATTTAACTAGTTAAGGTTTTTATTATTACTTTATATGACGTCCTGAAATAGAACTGGCCATGAGTTTTGAGTTGATCAAACTTTTTTTTTTAATCAGAAAACACATTTAAATTAATTTAGGTCAGATAACATCTTATGCGTCACAAAAAGAAATCTTCACACGCTGTGACACAACATTAAAAAAAACAACAAATCTAAGGCAAAAATATAAGACTAGAGTTAAAATAAAATAATGACAATAACATGACAGGAAGATGAGATGCTACCATATTCACTTCATGAAAATATTCCATTTGATAGATTTCCACATGTTTTTTAAAACTGCATTTGACTAACTATTAAAGAAGGATAAATTATCTTTTGAAATATTTGAAATCTTAAAACCCATTACAAACAGAAACACGTCTTTCAGTAGAAAGTTTCTATAAAATGCCAACAGTGTATCTGAATAGTGGATTTAGGTTAAATACCTTGACTTGACTAGGGTACATCTCTAGTTATTAGAAAATACATTGATTCATTCATAAGAATTTGACCAAAGCAGAAGACAAAAAAATTAAATGTAAATGGAAGTAGCTTTCTTGTGTCATAATATGGATGGACAGCATAAAGTTTTCAATGGCCAATCTTAAGAATAAACATTTCACCTAACCTTATGGTCCTGGTGAATCTTCTGGGACTCATGGTCAGAGTACTCTCCAGAGCTGGCCACGCTTCCCTCCCTTGACCTGTTGACGTCAACAACAACGTTGCGGTTCATGTCTGCACTGTCGGCAACAATGGGTATGCCCGCAGCTCTTGCAGCTTGGGCGGTCACCCTGTTGTCCACTGTGTAGCTTCCTGCCGTGCTGATGGCTGGGTCAAGAACAGTAAAATAGAAATATTTAAGCCAGTATGATAAGACAAGTTGCTATAACCAAGTCCAGAATAATAAGTACGCCTATCGCAATAAGAAAAGGTGATAATAAGCAAATAAAAAGACCCTGCAGATCTCACTCTGCCTCAGTTCATCTGTGAGCTGAGAATTAAGTTTCTTAGATCCCTTGAGATCAAACTCACGTTCCTAAGCATCTGGAAATTGCCAGACAGACCAAATGACTAACACGTTACCCAAATGGTCCACATTGTGGTCCTATACAGCCTGGAGGCATTCAAAAAGTAGAATACATATCTGACATCACCCAGCCTACATATCTGACATCACCCAGCCTACATATCTGACATCACCCAGCCTACATATCTGACATCACCCAGCCTACATATCTGACATCACCCAGCCTACATATCGGACATCACCCAGCCTACATATCTGACATCACCCAGCCTACATATCTGACAGACATCACCCAGCCTACATATCTGACATCACCCAGTTTTTAATTAAGAAAGTCTCTTTAATTATAGTGGGAGTAAAAATGTATTTAAAAAAAAAAAGCCATCAAATTGAGTTTTACAGGAAAAAAATCTATCAATAGCATCATATAGGTCACAACAACTATCATTATGACTGTATCAATGTCAGTCTGTTTCATCATGTAGGTACAGATTTACGATGTCACAACAACTATCATTATGACTGCATCAATGTCAGTCTGTTTCACCATATAGGTACAGATTTATGATGTCACAACAACTATTATTATGACTGCATCAATGTCAGTCTGTTTCATCACATAGGTACAGATTTACGATGTCACAACAACTATCATTATGAATGCATCAATGTCAGTCTGTTTCATCACATAGGTACAGATTTATGATGTCAAACAACTATCATTATAACTGCATCAATGTCAGTCTGTTTCCAAAGACTAAATTTAGGTGAATACTGGATAAATAAATGAATAAATTTTGTCGTCCTCTGGAATGAAACTCTTGACTTTAGAAGCCTGTTATTTCTGAAAGGTTGCCAACCTCAGCACTAGATTAAATATTTCCAAGCTGGCGGTCATGAGGGGGGGGGGGGATATATGAGTTTGAGATACCTGCATTTAGAAAGCAGCTATGCAGATACAAGCACCTTCGCTGGAAAGGTGCCGCATTCACCCATACCTTGAGAAGACAACAAAAAAAAAAAAAATGGAATTTAATACTGTTTGGGTTTCTTAAAACTGGAGAGTGACACTCCTGCCTGTGTGATAGCCACCGCCCATTACATGGTGGACATTTGGCTAATGGTTACAGCAGTGTATTGATGAGGTAGCAGCAGTCAACATGCGTTCAATGATTCAAACACTAGAGACACTGGGGAAACAACAATCCTCTCTCAGGGATTCATGATTTATTCAAATATTAACACACACAAAAATTTTGAGAAAATTTCTCTCCTGACTATTTGCTAATATAGAAATTCAACATTAATTATGAATGGCTGTTGTAGGATCCAAATATCTCTTTCTCTTACACGAATAAAGAACAAAAAATACTGGGAACTCTGTTACAAAAATGTTTTAAAAAAGTGTAATCCCTTTAAAAAAATCACCAACAGAGTTTCAACAACCCATTTAGCAATATTTTCTAAGGCAGCTCTCACCAACAACCCATTTAGCAATATTTTCTAAGACAGCACTCACCAACAACCCATTTAGCAATATTTTCTAAGACAGCACTCACCAACAACCCATTTAGCAATATTTTCTAAGACAGCACTCACCAACAACCCATTTAGCAATATTTTCTAAGACAGCACTCACCAACAACCCATTTAGCACTATTTTCTAAGACAGCACTCACAACAACTTATTTAGCACTATTTTCTAAGACAGCACTCACCAACAACCCATTTAGCAATATTTTCTAAGACAGCACTCACCAACAACCCATTTAGCAATATTTTCTTAAGACAGCACTCACCAACAACCCATTTAGCAATATTTTCTAAGACAGCACTCACCAACAACCCATTTAGCAATATTTTCTAAGACAGCACTCACCATTGCTTCGGGTTGAATTGAGAGGCGAGGTTTCTAACTGCTGGGACAGGTCAGGTCCAATTGTGAAGGCTTCATACGGTTTGGTGGCAAGTTGATGGGCGGTGGTCATTCTTGGCGACTGGCTATCACCTGTCAAGTGAAATAGGATCACAATAAATGTTATTTTGTAAAATTTACTTTTAAAAAAAAAAAGCTTTTGCATTTTTTTATATGCAGTTAATATTAGAAAATTCATATAGAAAATGGTGGAATATTTATCAATAGAAAGACTGTATCATACAACATATCGGAATCAATAGAAAGACTGTATCATACAACATATCAGAATCAATAGAAAGACTGCATCATACAACATATCGGAATCAATAGAAAGACTATCATACAACATATCGGAATCAATAGAAAGACTGTATCATACAACATATCGGAATCAATAGAAAGTTGCATCATTAAACATATTGGAATCAATAGAAAGTTGCATCATACAACATATTGGAATCAATAGAAAGTTGCATCATACAACATATTGGAATGAATAGAAAGACTGCATCATACAACATATCGGAATGAATAGAAAGGCTGCATCATTCAACATAATGGAATCAATAGAAAGTTGCATCGTACAACATATTGGAATCAATAGAAAGACTATCATACAACATATCGGAATCAATAGAAAGTTGCATCATACAACATATTGGAATCAATAGAAAGTTGCATCATACAAGATATTGGAATCAATAGAAAGTTGCATCATACAACATATTGGAATGAATAGAAAGACTGCATCATACAACATATCGGAATGAATAGAAAGGCTGCATCATTCAACTAATGGAATCAATAGAAAGTTGCATCATACAACATATTGGAATCAATAGAAAGTTGCATCATACAACACATTGGAATCAATAGAAAGTTGAAACATACAACATATTGGAATGAAGTGGTCCCGACTAAATAAAAGGACATTTTACCTGATGGCAGGGAGGACACTGTGGTTTCTTCAGAAGAGGAGCTCACGCTAACATTTAAGTCTTCATTAGAAGATCTGGCCGAGTGCTGCTGTTGAAGTGATGACTGCTGGGATGCCGGCCTTAACGCAGGGGAACTAACCAGCTTCCTCCTGTGTGATCTGACATTAAAAAAAGAAATCAGCATGAACTCGTAATACACTTATTTAATTAAAAAATTTATTTTAGATTTACTGTAGAAAGTTCAAGGCAGCTAAGTGAAAACAAGAATGTCAGGCGGCATGTAATGTCTGAACACTTGGAAACTTTCAGTATACACACCTATCTCCCCTCTCTTCGGCCTTGGACAAACCAACATCCCTTTCTTTGGTTGGTTTCAGCACCGCTGGAGTCAGGGGCTCTAGCCTGTGATCGCTTGCGAGGGCGGTGGGTGTCCTGCTCATGGACCGGTCCGTCACAGCCTGCTGCGGTGTTGCAAAACGTGACGGCTGGCCAGACGTGACACTCTCCAGCTCCATGTAGTCGGGGTGGCCTGGGTCCAGACCTGTGCCTCCTTTGGCCCTGTGATTTATTCAATCGGGATATTTCAGTTCAAAATGAAAAAAATCCTCTGTCAATGTGTCAAACTAATTACGGTGCCAAAGACTTAATGTACTAATGTGCATCTATTTAAGAGCATCTATTACATCCTGGAGCACACAGTCATCCATGTGTTATGGTGGGTTCCCACTTCAACTCACCTCGGTGTGTCTAAATGATCCAATTCACTCAGGTCCAGACTCAAGTTTTCAGTGTTCATGCTTTGGTTCAGGGATGAGTCTATGCTGACGTTTGTTAAAAGGTTATTTCGACCCTGGTTATGAGATCTGGAAAAAAACCACAAGAACAATAAACTTTACACACAAGCATTAAATAGTGAATCAAGCTGTACAATCAACTTTACACACAAGCATTAAATAGTGAATCAAGCTGTACAATCAACTTCACACACAAGCATTATATAGTGAATCAAGCTGTTTAAACAGAGAGTCAATATTAATGACCAGTGTAATATAATGAGAATATCATCAGTTTTGGAAATACATAAGCATCAGAAAAATAATTTAAATGTTATCATTTTTTATAAGGGGAGGTGGAGAAAGACGCCAGGAAGCCATAGGAGTGAGAGAGTGGAGGAAGAAGCCCATGGATAGGGAAAAGTGGAGAAGAGTGATATGGCAGGCCAGGACCCTAAATAAGCTGCAGAGCCAAAGGAAGAAGATCATTTGTGTAAAAATATCACCGTACATACTCATTTGTTGACAGTATGCCGGATAAATAACATATCAGTTTATCTCATTTAATACCACCTTTCATTTATCTGACATCTCTATTTTTCCCCCACTCACAGACAAAACAGTTGAGAAAATCTTAAGCCTAGAATTATACAGCAAAGTTTCTCAACTGACCTGAAGAAATTAAAACTACCGTCTCAATTTGAGAACATAATGACCCTACTAGCGTCGCATGAAAGGCCTATCAGCTGCAGTGTCCCTCAAGTCTCCCACCAACATGTTAAAGGGGCTAATGAATGAATAAAATAATGAATGAATGAAACGTAATAGGTGACAAGAGAAGAGAACCTTGATGCTATTTTCTGATCATCCTGCCAGGCAAGGACTGATTTATGAATGGTGTCCCTTTCCTGTGGTGAGCTGAGGGACAATGTCCGACGCCCTCTGCGAGCTGACGGGGGTGAGGATGACATGCCGTCCTCCTGTGGGACAGCACGTCTCCCGCTGGACCGTCGAGGTAAAAGTGGATGGTGGGACCTGTTGAATAAACAGTTAGTCTGATAGGTACACATTTGATAGAATGGTAAGAGTCTGATATGTACACAATTGACAGGATGGTAAGAGTCTGATATGTACACAATAGACAGAATGGTAAGAGTCTGATATGTACACATTTGATAGAATGGTAAGTCTAATATGTACACATTTGATAGAATGGCATCACAACAAAAAAATCATTAATATTAATTCTAGATACTTAATTGCATTGGTGGGACTCGTAATAATGTTATCTCAACAAATATGTTTGATTGGATGGTATGGCAACCCAACAATGTTTATTCTAGATCAGATGTGGCCAGGCGCAAGATAGGTGCAAGCCACATTCCGGGTTTCTATATAGTAAAAAATAATTTTTAAAGAGCTTCACCATGATCAGTTTATCAAAATTTTAAGAAGCAAAAATAATAACTAAAAGTGAAAACTGGCTCATAGGGAGGCACTTAAAAAAAAACACTCTACAAAGGGTCGCGTTTGGCCACATCGGTTGGGTGGTAACACAAAGTTATCAGTTATTTTTAAATAATGGATGGGTATGGCACCAAAACTCAAAACGTCATTGCTATGCACGCAAATACTTAGATAGGACATCAAAAAAAAAGAGAGTTGTGTCATGAAAACTTTTTGAATAATGGATGGTGCAGCAGGCACAGCTAATAATGTACACAGATTACACACGTGGGGCTGATGACCGAAGACCTGGTGATCCCCAGATTGCTGGCTGTATCGTCAAACTGCATCCTCTGGAAACTTTTCTTGGTGGCGGCACTGATGGGAACAGTCGTCACGGTGGACACAGAACTTTTCTTGCCAGCTGCAGGCATGGCTAAAAAAAAATAGATATAAAAAACAAATACTTCAGTTCAGCAAACAGTCAAATGTTAACAACAATGTCAGGGCACATGAAGAGTTCATTTCAAAAAACAAAGCAAGAAACAAATCTATTAATAAACCTAACTTGGAGATAGCTAAAAGACTTTTTATTCTATTTTTAGTGTATTTAGCAACCGACAAACCTTCATGTCTAACTTAAAATATTTTTGTATGCTTAAAGAATCTATTGAATGAGAGATAAAATAAATATGAAAATGATTAAATGACAAAAGCATGACCATGATTTCTTAGCCCATTATCAAAAAGAAAAAAATGGTGTAGAATTGACAAAAGTGAAACATAAACCATCAGGTGAAAATATAAGACAAAGTATGATTGGCCAATTAGATAATGTCAGACAAAGATGAGTTATCACTGGCTCTCAATAAAATATTGACACATAAGCAAACTAATATTTAATTTGCATATAAAAACAAATTTAAACCAATAGTTTTGTGTGTAAGATCATGAAAAAAAAAAAATTAAACTAACAAATTTTACCATCTAACTTTTCCTTTGCAGCCATCAACGCGGCTGAGGAGCTGTTAGATTCTGCCCCAGGTCTGCCGGGGCCCTCAAAGCAGTAAAATAAGTCCGCCAAAAATGTGACAATGTTGACCTTCATCGACTCATGGGTGTACAATAGGTCCTCGTAGGTCAGGTGGAACGATTTCCAGGGCAAGTGGTTCCTGCAGAACTCTGCCACCTGCCGCAGATTGTACAATGAGTCGGCTATGCCAACGCTGTCCTTCAGGCAAAGGTCTGAAATGATTCAAACAAGCAGGGCAATAAGTGTTAAAGGAGAATCAAAACTTTTATAGCGTGATGATGGGAGGTTTGAATACAACAGCAACTAAGCAATATTAAATGTTTGTGTTGCCAGGTGGTTATTTTTTTTTTAACCCACAATGCAGGTTAAAAAATTAGCCACAAAATTAAAAAAGAAATATTTACAACTTTAACTGACAGATTTCCATATAACGAATTTCAGTGAAAGTAAAATACAATAGAAAAAAAATGTTTTTCTTTAATATACTCAGTGGTTATGGTCTTATCTACAGGACATTATTATACTTACAATAGAATTTTACTTAACATGATGTCATCATTTTGATTTCAATTAAAACACTAAATTTCACATGATATGATTCCAACTAATTTTTTTGTTAAACATGATGTTTTGTTATTATTTTAATTATGTTTAACATAATGTTTTGCTACTATTTCAACCATGATTAACATGATGTTTTGTTATTATTTTAATTATGTTTAACATAATGTTTTGTTACTATTTCAACCATGTTTAACATAATGTTTTGTTATTATTTTAATTATGTTTAACATAATGTTTTGTTACTATTTCAACCATGTTTAACATGATGTTTTGTTATTATTTTAATTATGTTTAACATAATGTTTTGTTACTATTTCAACCATGTTTAACATAATGTTTTGTTACTATTTCAACCATGTTTAACATGATGTTTTGTTACTATTTCAACTTTGCCTTTTATTTCATATGACCTAATTTTAATATTTTAACTATAGTATTTCATTTAACAGAAACTCATTTTCTGAAGAAGCATTACTTGGTATGTATAATAGGGTTAGGGTAACTTAAATGGACTATTGTGCTAATTCTGGGCACTTGATTGGATATATTGGCGGGTTCCCCAGTCCAGTAGAGCCCTCTTATATTCAAGTCAGTTCTGTGGCAGCACCATAACCTACCTTGGATGTTCAAGAGGTGGGGTCTGTAGTAAGCTATCACAGCGGCCACACTGCATCCATCCCCAATGTCCCTCATCAGATCCTCCAGCAAGGGAACGTAGACCGGGTCACGCGGCACCGCCGGCCTGCTGACTGCACGACCCTGTCGGTGAAATAAAAAAACACAGCAGATGAGCTTAACCAGCTTGAAACACTGTCATCGTCACTCTAACAGCAGTACAAATATGGTTAGGGGTAACAAGACCGTGTCTATGTGACACATGATGGCACGCAGCCAATGAGATTCAAGTAGAAAGAAATAATCAAGGTCTCCAAATGCAATGCCATTAAAAGCTTAAACTGACTTAGTTCACGTTGGCCATGTCATTAAATGCTAAATTCGCTAGTTGCACAAGGACTAATTCTGTTAAGTATATAGTGCCAGATTATGTAAAAAAAAATCATGATGTAGATCAGATACTGAAAAGTTTTGCTTCATTTCCTAGCCGTCACTTCTGCACAGTATAGAGTTTTAAGTTTATAACAACAAACAGATTTGTGCATGCAATTTTTAAGGAGACAATTTCAACGTGATATAACAAGAGTAAATACTTGTGTCTAGTAGCATAACACATCTTCCCAAGCAACTTAATGCTCTCTATCTCAAGAAGTAAGAAAAAAAATTGCAACCTTTGGCCTGGCTTCCCCCATTGTAGAATCTTCACCTTCTGGATTTCGGAGTATGGTACAAATTTTATTAATCCAAAACGTCAAGGCTTCCTCTGATGTTGTGGGCAGCTCACTTGATGCAGAAAATGTCGTGAGGCGCCTGTCACAAGGATTTTAGAGAAAAAAATTACCCAGACATAAAAACGATTTACACTTACAAATTCAAAAAATTCAAAAAAAAAAATAGCTTTAAATAACAGATTTAAAAAGTCGTAAAACTAAATCATTATAAATAAAAGATTTTTTTTTGCTTACTTGACAGCGATGACTACTTTCTCTACACTGGCCACTTCATTAATGTACGCTCGCATTATGGCATCTATCAAGGCTAAATGTGCTTTCTGAAAGGCAAATTAATTTCAGTGCCAAAAATAATCTTCAACTTCAACACTATATTTAATTTGCATCATTTACCATTGAAACTTGATAACGATTCTCAGATTATTTTTTTACTTCAAAAAGACCTAAAAGTGAGTGAAACATTTTAAACATATATATCCCAGGTGAGACGATACGGGACGCTATGACAGAAACTTTCGTGTTACTTTAAAAAAAAAAAAAATACTGACCAATTTGATGGGCGCAGTCTGCACCAAGACTGTTTCTGTAACTGACGTCTCGTCTGAGATGTATATACCTTTCCTGGACAAAGCCTGAATAATGCTCCAGTGACCTACAAACAATAGACAATTGTTCAGTTGTCAGAGCGGTTGTGTGACATTGATGTTGTTTAAGACTTAATCATTACCACAGACAATTCTACAACAGGCAAACAGGATATTTAAATTAATGTTAAAAATTTAATGGGCAACTGCGTGGCCAGCCAGACAACTGACCTTTCCATTGGGTGTGAGTCTCTGGAAACAGACTGCAGCAGGCCTGGCAGTAAAGCTCACTGGAGGACATATAGTTGACCATGACCGGACGCAAGACCGTTTGACCCTACATGAAACAAAATATTCCAATTTAACATGAAGACAAGAAGTTAACAATACATGTAGCACATCAGTAATTACATGTTTCTTTTATACATTCTTATATTACATATCTATAGATGTTGTTTAACAAGTCCTGCCGCAGTGCTATGTTACTTTTTACTTTTTTTTTTATTTACTGTGACTAATGGTGAGACTGTGCTGGTTTTTTTTTGTTCTTCTTTTAAATGCAAATTGGGGAACATGTCCTTTAAGATAAAAAAAAATTTTTAAATACCTCAGCAGTTTGATAAAAAGGATCCTGAAGCTCTTTAGGGACATTGCTGCCATGGACTTTGAAAAGCAGCCAAGAAATTGAAGATCTGAGTTTGGCCTGAAGAGATAAATAAAATTTGATAACATGGAGCAAGCTTGTGCGTTAATAATAACCGTTAACAAATTTCATGTCAAGATATTACAGGTTTGTTTACTGCAGTTGGGTGAAGGTCAAGAAAATGGTCTACATTCTAACTAGTGACCAGCTATAAGAAAAGAAATTTTTTATATTTATCGCTGAAGACACACCTGAGCAGGATCTGCCCTCATTATGTCCAGTCTGTTTAGGGTACGATAAGTCTGGGGTGTTTTCTGATCTTCTTCATCCAGGCTGTCGGCTTCATGAAACGCCAAGCGACGAGTTTTGGCACAAGAATGATCAGAGAGATTTTCAGTCAAATGACTGTGCTGATTGGTGCCAAACAACTGACCCAATGAAACATTATCCAATTTGGGTGTGGGTGTTTTATCCAGTTCAAGAAGAAAGAGAGTATCTGTGTTTCTATTATCGAAACCAACTGCAGATGCCTTAGGTGTCTCTAGCTCAATGGATGAACAATGACCCGGGCTAGTAAACTGCAACGGTTGTAATTTATTTAAAGAATGGGTCAAACTGCTCAACCGTTGTGCCTGCAGCCTGTCCCCATCATGTAAATTAAAGCTGAAGTTTGGTGACTGTGAAGGAACTGACGGATTATCATCCACATCGCTGAATGGTAAACTGTTCAAACTATCCATCAAACTGATGCTACGCATGTATCCAGAATCTGTATCCACAGACACACCACAATCCAGTGATCCCCTCCCCACTGATCCGGTACTGTCCAAGCTATCGTCCAGCTTAAATGTCAGATCACCACAGCTGGTCGCATTGTGGACGTCTGATACGCCCAGCCTGTCATCCACACAAAGGCTGTCCACACTCCATTTATCATCCTCACTGTCTGACGCCGTCTGGGTGTCACTGATGATGCTGGCAGACTCTGCAGCACACACATTTCCCTTTCTGAAGATTTCAGGTGAGAAATCCGCAGCCAGTTTGACGGAACGCATAAAGTAGCATTCACTAGCAGGAACAGTAGGACTCATGCTGATTTCACTCACACTAGGCTCACCATCTACTTCTTCAGGCAAATTATAAAGTGCTGCTGGTTTAAACCCGTTAGGTCCTCCATCATAGTCAACGTACCCACCATTTACACTGCCATCATCAGAAATATCCTCCGCACGAGAATCCCGTCCACTGTCACTTGTTTCTGAATGACCAACAATATCTTCCTCTAAAATGTTCATACTGGCATTCTCCTCATCGGGATCATTTTCCTGAATGTCAATTATTTCTTCCATGTCAATTTCCTTTTCATTGACAATTTTTTCACAGACATCAATGTGGTCATTATCTGTGATACCGTCATTTTCATCAACTATTTCAAAGCCACCCTTTTCCATGAAATCCTTACCAGCCTTCTCTAAATTGCTAATAATTCCATCATCGAAATTTTCAACATCCTTAAACTCATTTCCCACATGATTGATGATTTCATTACAAAAATTTCCCTTTTCAAAAACTATAATTTCTTGACCAACTTTATCTAAATCTTCCAAACCAGCTTTAAGATCTTTTTTACCGCTGTCAATGTCTTCATGGACAGTCTCTTGCTCAGGTTTATTCCAATAATTAATGACGTCTAGATCTATGACATCTCCCTTAAAGTCAAATGAGACACTGTGATGTTCGCTGTCCACAGTGTCACCTACATCTCCAATGCTGACATTACAGTCAACTATCTCTGCATGTTTGCTGTCCACAGTGTGGCCTACATCTCCAATGCTGACATTACAGTCAACTATCTCTGCATGTTTGCTGTCCACAGTGTGGCCTACATCTCCAATGCTGACATTACAGTCAACTATCTCTGCATGTTTGCTTTCCACAGTGTCACCTACATCTCCAATGCTGACCTTACAGTCAACTATCTCTGCATGTTTGCTGTCCACAGTGTGGCCTACATCTCCAATGCTGACCTTACAGTCAACTATCTCTGCATGTTCGCTGGCCACAGTGTCACCTACATCTCCAATGCTGACCTTACAGTCAACTATCTCTGCATGTTTGCTGGCCACACTGTTATCATTTCCCAGACTGGCAGCTACTCCATGAGTTCCAACCTCACTGTCAATAATATTACTGATCAATACTGCTGAATTACTCTCAACATTGATACGATTTTCACCACAATCAGTTCCTGAATTGATTCCCATCTCCAGACATTTCCCTCAATGTCATCAGTTTCTGAATTGATTTCCATCCCCAAGACATCTCCCTCAATATCCATGTCACGAAAATTTGAACAAGGGACATTTTCACCCACTTCAACATTTTTATTCCAACCATCTGGTGGAACAACCAGATTGACCTGCCCATGATGTTCAACAAACAAAACTTGACTGTCGTTATCTTGGTTTTGTAAAGTGTCAGATGGTTTGCATGGATGTGTGATCCAATCAGGCACATCAAGAGATGTACTTAATTGTAAAGAAAATTCATTTGGTACCACATCTGACAGAGTGTCTTTTGTTGTGAGATCTGATGATACATCTTTTGGGAATACCTCCGATGGTGTATCATGTTCTGATGCTTCCAGTGACTTATACCATATTGAATCCCATAATTGTGTATCATGTTCTGATATTTCTGGTGGTGTACTGTGCAGTAATACTTCTGATGGTGTATCATGTTCTGATATTTCTGGGGATATAACATTCCCTAATACTTCTGATGGTGTGTCATATAGTGATACTTCTGATGGTGTGTCATATAGTGATACTTCTGATGGTGTATCACTGCAAGATACTTCTGATTGTGTATCAAGTACTGATACTTCTGATGGTGTATCATGTACTGATACTTCTGATTGTGTATCTTGAATTAATAACTCTGATTGTAATCCTTGGGTTGAAACACCCAATGGTATATTTTGTACTGTGGCACGTGTATCTGGCGTTGAAATGACTAGTTGTACATCCTGTTTTAACACACCTGTTAACATACCTTGCGTGGATACATCGGAAGGTGACTCCTTCTGGATACCCTGCGTTGATACGCCTGACACAATATCAGGTCTCGCAAGTTCTTCTGTAATGAGATGACCCTCCGCTGGTCCACTCGACACATCAACACTCCGATGTAAGTCCGGTGATGGATGCCAAGGTGGCGAGAGTGCACACGTCTGAGACGACACTGCCGAAGGTGTGGGAGACACTTCGACACTTCCGCTCGCCACACCACCGCGGGTGTCCAATCCATCGTCCGGCGCCGCGGTGCTGGGATCGAACCCCGGCGCAATCACGGCGCCCCCACACGGATCTCCGGCCGGCAGCGCCCCTGGGGTGCAGTCGTCGTCGTCGTCGTCGACAGCGTCCTCGTCACACGACAGGAACACGTCCTCGTCGTCATCCAGCGAGGAGACCCGGCCAACGGCGTCCATCTCTCCACGGTTTGCCGCTCCTCCGCCAGCACGTGTGCTACTGGGACATCATCATCATCAACGCTGAGCGCCGCCGCACGTGTGTGTGTGTGTAGTACACACGTCACTCCGTCTGACGATCTGCTTCACTCGTCCACGCACGAGCACGGCGACATGTGGGTTACAACGACATTCAGTAATTTACTCAAATGAGTGCTTTACTTCTTGGACCTAAAACGTATGGGAATAGTCTCAGCGTGACCAACAACACGGTAGCCCGAGTCTGTGATACAATGATACGAGTCTGTGATACAAAGAAAGTTGATAGTTTATTTTAGCACTGATTATATCAATCCACACAACTTCGACTTGTGATACAACGAAAGTTGATAGTTTATTTTAGCACCGATTATATCAATCCACACAACTTCGAGTCCTGTGATACCGTCAACACATATGTAACTATATATATTCCACAAGGGCGCTAACAATATTACCACCACACGTTACACCAAACTTCTTTTCAATTGAAACCCTTGAATATAATCCAAAATAAACACCAACGCCGATGTAGATATGAAATCTGTTTAACAGCTGATAAGTAACGGCCCCAGCGGATGGAATATATACACACAGCTGTGAACGTCCATAACTGCATTCACTCCAGTAGTTTTACTACTCTGGCTGTTCACTCACAAGCTAAACTGGCCAACTGTTAAATGGCAACAAATCAAATAAATACAAAAAATTACGCATGTATATCAACTTAGAAGGACTGGAGTGGCTGCATTCTTCGGCGTGCGTCTGATGTCGACAGATTCAAATACACAGAACACACACACACACACACACAAATATATACATGTATTATGTCGATCATGTTGGGCCGGATTGTATCTAGAGAAATGAATGTTGAAAAAAAAAACTAATACCCAAGAATGCACATACTTGGGGGGGGGGGGCTGAAATCTGGGGGGGGGGGGGGTCGGACAGTCAATAGAGCAGCGTTGAATGAATAGTACCAGCTGTTCTATTGACCCCACTCCCGATATATTATTGAAAAGAATTACTCGTGGTTTCGGACCGATGGGGTGGTGGTGGTGGGGGGTGTGGGCATAACAGTTACCCCACCCCCCAATTAATAAACTGTGATCTCTGGGTCCAATGCCGTAGGAGGAGGACCGGGGGAACTTCGACCCCCTCCCCTCCCCATGAGGAGAGTGGGAGAGTGGGGATATAATCTTGACTAGACACTACTTGAGGTAACGTGGCCAGATTTCTTATCGATCAAACGGTGCGATCATTAAATAAGCTGAGGTTGGCTTCAATAGGACGTGAAATAACGCGCGGTGCGGCAGTTGTTGTGTTTGACCCAATCTGTAAAAAAAAAAACTGAACAGAGGACAACAACGTTATATGTTGTTCATTATACGTGTGTCACAATCAAAGCTCGTGTGTCACGATTCAAACTCCGTGTGTCACAAAGCCCGTGTGTCAAGGTAAGACTGGCTGACACAGGACGTGTTGGCGCATTTCAATCAGTACGTTTGTTACAAAATATTTGTAAAGCCCGTGTAAATGTTTATAAATTCAGTGTAATGCATATACTCTGTGTTGGCGCATTTTGAAAAAAATTATTTTCTTCTTAAATCTAACTACAGTGGTTTGTGGTTACGTGAAATAGGACTACAATTTGGAAAACATTCAAACTCCGTGTGTCATCAAAGCCCGTGACTGTCATATTCAAAGTCCGTGTGTCACATTCAAACTCCGTGTGTCACGAGCCAAAGTCCGTGTGTCAGCATTCAAAGTCCGCGTGTCATTCATTCGAAGTCCACGTGTCACATTCAAAGTCCGTGTGTCACAAAGTCCAGGTATCACCATACAAAGTGCGTGTGTCAAGGTAAGACATGACTGAGTCTCGGTTAATCTTGGGTTCATCAAATGATTCCTTTAGTGCATCTTAAGGTTTCATTTGTGTGCCATGTCACTTCTTTCCAACCCTACAACAAAGCGAGAGGAGGGGAGGAGTGCACTAATAAGGAGGACCCAGGAATGGAAGCTTGTCGGTGACCCGGTGATGTACCAGTCGTGCACCATGCACCACAGAAAGTAAGTTGAACAGCGATGCGCTGAGAGTTTTCAGTGGATACAACTCGATATTTCCGCAAGCCTGCCCATTTGTTGCTTTTGTCAGTGAGATACCCTTGAGTGGACTTCAAGGGTGAGACTCTTTAATAGATTGCGCATACTGTGCACCCAATACATCTGCTAGTGTAAATGTTTGAGATTGTAAAGCTATTGAAGGTAAAAGTAAAAGTGGTGATAGGGAGTTTGGGGGGTCTTTTTGGGGTGTTCCTAGAGCTTTAAAAGATAGAGGAGAGTGGGGTCTTGTTTCATTTTTTGATTGTTTTTGTTTTGGCATGAATAAGGGATGGAGTCTAACAATTTGGTTCACCCAGTCGGGTTTGTTGTTTGTCAAGAGTGGTCCACACATATATAGATAAGTCATTAGAAAGCTTTAAAAAAACATTAATATTTGGGATATACACTATTAGACAGTCAATAAACAACTAATGGCGAACAATTTTTTAAAGTCAATAATAGATGAAGCTTTTAGCAAATATCCATGCGCATTATGTAGAATATATACATATAGTATTCTATACCAACAGACAATGTGACAGTTGAAGAACGGCTGCGGTATATCGCGAGTGTTTATCGATCAACCGCGACACGGGCATATCACAGGCTCACGCATGTCACCGCGCCATAACAGTAGAGTATGCTTTCAAAATCATTCTGTGAAATAGTTGGTGATTTAAATTTTTTAAAGTGCGTGAATTCAAATGGTGTGTAGCTGAAACCTTCGTGGTAAATTCATTACACCCCCACCAATCCACACCGACCGTGTGGATAGCCACTACAACTGTTACAATGTACTGTATTAAGTGAACGAGACCAAAAAAGGTTTCGGGTTCTGGTATCAGAAGTTTCTGGCTTGATTACGGGGCCCCCTTTATGGGCCATCCTCAAACACAATCGTGTAGGGGCCGGGAGGGGGGGCTTTTAAAGACGCCCAGCGAGTTCCCCTGTAACACTGCAGCGTTAAATTATAACAATACCAAAAGGACCCAGCCCGGCCAACAACTGCTGCATATGGCACGTGTCCAAATAGAATGTAGACGGTTATTGACTGACCCACACGACACGACGCTAGCACACACGTGTAGATTTGTGTGTGTACATGTGTGTGTGTGCGAGTCACAGACTAATGGACACACCTGTTATGTATTCTGCCCCCACCCCCCAACCCATTTCCGAGCACGCGCACACGTAGTGAAGATAAAAAAAAACAGTGGGAAAGTGTACAGCACAACTGAGGAAGGGATCATGTGCGTGCGATATAGAGGTGAGTAGAAACATAGTCTACTTTAAAAACAAGCAAAAACAGAATCAAATAAAGTAAAGGATGAGAAGGCCACTGGTGAAGTAAAGGATGAGAAGGCCACTGGTGAAGTAACGGATGAGAAGGCCACTGGTGACGTAAAGGATGAGAAGGCCACTGGTGAAGTAAAGGATGAGCAGCCACTGGTGAAGTAAACGATGAGAAGGCCACTGGTGAAGTAACGGATGAGAAGGCCACTGGTGAAGTAAAGGATGAGAAGGCCACTGGTGAAGTAAAGGATGAGAAGGCCACTGGTGAAGTAAAGGATGAGAAGGCCACTGGTGAAGTAAAGGATGAGCAGTCACTGGTGAAGTAAAGGATGAGAAGGCCACTGGTGAAGTAAAGGATGAGAAGGCCACTGGTGAAGTAAAGGATGAGAAGGCCACTGGTGAAGTAACGGATGAGTAGCCACTGGTGAAATAAAGGTTGAGTAGCCACTGGTGAAGTAAAGGATGAGAAGGCCACTGGTGAAGTAACGGATGAGTAGCCACTGGTGAAGTAACGAATGAGTAGCCACTGGTGAAGTAACGGATGAGTAGCCACTGGTGAAATAAAGGTTGAGTAGCCACTGGTGAAATAAAGGTTGAGTAGCCACTGGTGAAATAAAGGTTGAGTAGCCACTGGTGAAGTAAAGGATGAGAAGGCCACTGGTGAAGTAACGGATGAGTAGCCACTGGTGAAGTAACGGATGAGTAGCCACTGGTGAAGTAACGGATGAGTAGCCACTGGTGAAATAAAGGTTGAGTAGCCACTGGTGAAGTAAAGGATGAGAAGGCCACTGGTGAAGTAACGGATGAGTAGCCACTGGTGAAATAAAGGTTGAGTAGCCACTGGTGAAGTAAAGGATGAGAAGGCCACTGGTGAAGTAAAGGATGAGAAGGCCACTGGTGAAGTAACGGATGAGTAGCCACTGGTGAAGTAACGGTTGAGTAGCCACTGGTGAAGTAAAGGATGAGAAGGCCACTGGTGAAGTAACGGATGAGCAGCCACTGGTGAAGTAAAGGATGAGTAGCCACTGGTGAAGTAAAGGATGAGCAGTCACTGATAGATGTAACGAAGTCCATATATTTAGTACTTCAGAATGTGAGGCTACGCCTCAGAAAGTACTATTGTGATGTTTACACGTGGACAACACTTACAATTATACATGTGTATTAATCACTCAACAGGACGACACAAGAAGGCATTCAATGGTGAGCAGGTAAGTACTCACATCACATGTTATTTACACAAACTGACCCTACAAATAAACAATACATTTCGACCAGTGTGGTACAGAATATGTCACCAAAGATTTTTTTTTATATATACATCAAACGTTTATAGAGTGACAAGGCAAGAAAAACAAACCGTAACTACAGCGATGAGAGGAAGACAAACTACACAAGACAGGAACCGTAACTACAGCGATGAGAGAATGACAGACTACACAAGACAAGAATGCGTTCAGGCATCAACCGAGACGAGGTTCACACCGGACCTACTTACGTTAATGACGTCAATGCCCAGGTGACAAGTCTCAGGTAAGCTAATGAATTTTCTAGCCTCGACCACCATGTTGTCAACACACGTCTGTCATGTCCCAAAATAGCATCCATTTTACTAGAGCATGCTTACGGACTGTTGCAAGTGGAATCCTCAAGACTATCACTGAGCTATGAACTGACGCTCAAAGGTGTGGGTGTCCGTGTCCCGGGGGCAGGGGAGGGGGGGAATCTCAGGAAACTCCCCCCGATATGACTAAAGAAATGTATCTACGTCTCAACGGCTATTTATAGCCACAAAGCCGCCATTATGTGTGTGTGTGTGTGTCGAGCACACGTCGGTTGTAAACAACGTGTCGCCACACAGGTGGTACTGTGACGTAACTCCAACACACACCCCGTCCTCTATTATAATCCTAACGTCCTAAGTGAGCAACTGGTGAAGAAGGTATTACCTAGATGACTCACCCCCAGTACTTCATCAGCTGGCAGCACCCAGACCCATCCCCCCCCCCACCTGTACACTGACGCGCCGAGAGAGGGAGAGATAGAGAGAGTGTGTGTGAGAGAGAGAGAGAGAGAGAGAGAGAGAGAGGGGGGGGTGAGAGTCCGAAGAGCGCCGTGGTTCCAAACTCTGTTTTTCTCCCTGGATTAAGCCAACCCTAAGTACAAGCTATTCCCATCGCTGGTTCAGGCTGACCGAGTCATCAGCTCGCCATCAATCAATCAATCAATCGGATGACGACGACATTGTGTAATAGTCAAAAAGTATTGAATGTTATCTGGATCAATATTTGTATAGCGTGCTATAAACGGTTTATCGTGATACAAATGCACGCATTGCAATAAATATTTAGCATTAACATGTTGTTACAATGAGTATTATGGTAAGACAATCCAAACCGAACAATACACGCTGAATATACTGAGGATTAAGCCATGGAGTTTATATTTGTTTTGGCCAACTAGTCAACTGCTCGGTGGCGCAGAGGGTGCCTGCCCCGTTCGGCAACGTGAAGGTTACTGGATCAAATCCCAGGAGATGCACCCGTACACGCACGGGTTATTTCCACGACTGTTGTTACAAAACTGTCATAAAAGCTGGGGTTGGTGGGGGGCCGGGGAGGGGGGAAGGGGGCGCAAGAGGATTTCGGTTTGATGGGAAACAGTGTCGGCAGCAAATCATTTTCAGTTTTAAAACATCAAAACAATCATTCATATAAATTGTAAGCATACCAATTACTTAAGGGTCGCGGTGGGCCATCATTGGTACGTACCAGAAGTGGCCCCCGTATGAGACTGTGGGAGGGTAGTTGAGAGCAGCCTCACAATATCTCATCGAGTAAATGAAAAGTGTCAAGAGCCACACATTAGTCAGCTGAAAAAAAAAAGACTTGGCTATTCAATGGAGCCGCGTTAAGTCCCCTACAAAAAAGAGCCGCATTCTCCACCTTCGGTATATGAACCATCTAACCGGATGTATACCATCTACAAAACTGTACACAGCCACGTATGTCAGTCAGTCAAGTCTGTCAAACCGATCTCGCCCATCATTGAGAAAAAATACTTTTTTCAAATCACGCTGACTTATAAAAAGCAGTTTGAGTTTTTCAGAGCCACCATTTGTCCCGCGGGGTGGCTTATCTGAGAAAGCATGGAGAGGTTGATGGCTAAATGCACATGTTCTTACAGAATGTGTTCACTAGAGTCACGTCTTCTACACAAGTCTCATCGGGTACAAAAAACATAAACAAAACACAATAAACACAATCCAAATGTGTGCAGCTAAATGTAGACACTTGGTCAATTCAAATATATGATGGTGAATTATTATTTTTTTTAAATGAAACGCGAAAATTAAAAAAAAAAAATTGTCAACAGACGCAGCACTAGTGGCATCAAAGAGCCAGGCGTATCTAGTCGGCGACTCTCAACTTTTTACGGCGACTGTACCCCAAAGGGAAGCGAACGTATGCCTGCCGGAACCCGTCACACGTGCGTTCTTGGTAGGGGGGGGGGTTTAACGAAAAGTATCTGTCACCGCGTACCCCTGCATAACCGTGCCCGTAATCCATGGGGGGTACACGGAACCACAGGTTAAGACCCGCGATAGCAGGTAGTATATGAAAGACCGGAAGGTGGCACTCAATGCATGGCCGCCGTAACGAGGTGGACCCTGGGACACCAGGCATGGAGGTTCACGACCGGTCAAGTAAAACGGTCAGAGAGCGGGTATCAGTTGGTGGTGATTGTCAGGGATCAGAGACTACTAGCCGGCCGTGAGTGGCCCACCCCTAATATATTTCCACATGAAGTAGATCAGTGGTTTCCCCAACCCCCGGGCCGCGGACCAGTCCGTGGATGGAATGTTACTGGGCCGCCCAGAAAAAAAAATAATTTACTTTGTATTTACTGTGGTGTATTGTCTAGAGATAGCGGCGACTTTCAATGGACGAGAAATAATCAACGCACCCCCCCCCACACCACCCTTTCCAGTGGGCCGCGGTGCAATTATAAAACGCTGACCGGTCCGTGGCGACAAAAAAGTTGGGGGACCACTGAAGTTGATGAATTGGGGGGAGGGGAGGAGGGACAGACTTCACCGAAGTCTACATAGCATAGGATGAAAAATAAAATGTTATGGGGAAAGGCTAAAAAAGCAAATGCGATCGGTGGACAAAAATAGCATTTGTGCGAGTGGGGGGTTTTCTAGTGACATCACGGCTTTTACCTGCAGAGTGCAGTGGTGGCTTTGGAAGGAAGGGAGGGGTAAAGAGAGTGCACAAATTAGGTCGTTTCTCAGTTACACAGGTAGCAAGCAGGGCTGCCAATCTAGTTTTTTTTCCTTCTAGATCTATATGTCTCTTCAAAAATCGAGACGTGATAAAATGATATCAAATAATACATCTGTATACTATTTTTAATTTTTTCATTCAGGTATAAAGGTTTTACTATCTGCTGTATTATATTCAGTACTACCTAGATTTTCTTTTTATTTGTATTTTTTTCATGGATAATGTTTATGAAAATAGTTGGCAGCCCTGGACCCAAAAAAGATCGGGTGCGATAAAGTGTGTGATACGGTGCAATAGAGAAAAGTAACGTTCGTTGCCCCGACCCCCCCTCCCCCAACAATCTTGTGTCATTCGCTGTACAGTTGTCCGGCCCGTGGCACGCCGCAGTAACACAACAACAACAAGTGGCAAGCGGGGGGGGGGGGGAGGCCGTAATGAACACTTGTTTTTTTTTTAACTCGCCCTCAACCATCGTACCCACACAACAGTGATTCTCAAACTCTAAATGCTTTGCGACACCCCCCCCCCTTAAGACAACAGTATTTGGTTTGGTGACCCTTTATAAAAATAAAAGCAACCTTTGCTTTCTCGACCCACCTATCAAGAATAACTACGGTAAAAGAAACTGGATTGAATGTATATATATATATATATATATATATATATATATATATATATATATATATATATATATATATATATATATATATATATATATATATATATATATATATATATATATATATATATATATATATATTCAAAGTTTTCTCATTTTTTACTTTGCAAATTTAAACAACTTTTTTTTTCTTCTAACAAATAGAGAAATACAGTTGTAATTATGCACAGATCCTTCAATTGTACATTTCCGTCTCGACCCCCGGCTTCAGGTCGCCTGCGATCGAAATCTTTGAGAATCACCGTTGTGGCGTATGGCTTGTTGTTGATGCTCACCGCACGCCACGGCGAGTGGAGCATAATATCAGCAAGAAGCAAGGGGAGTTAATTAGACCAGGGATACCGTTAATATTTAATGGGTTAAGGGGATGTGGAGGGGGGGTCCTAGGTAAAAATTGTAAGGACTTATATCTAATATATATATATATATATATATCTAGTCTGACTGTCGCTATATATATATATATATACTATATGGCATCAATATGGAATCCACAGATTTACAAATAAGCTGATCAAGACATGTTAGGCTTGACTGAAACTACGCCAAGCGTGCCATACATAAGACTCCATACAAAATAACAAAACAAACCTGAGCACACACACACACAACGCGCTGGTACCCGAAACATTAGCCGGTGAAACGACAAAACACACACACACAATTCATTTACTGAAAACTGAGTCCAAAAAAAAACAATCCATTCAGAACACACAAAATAACCCAATGCCAACATACACATGAACGACAACACAGTCACTACACACAGACTGTGCGTCTCACTTACACGCCGCGCACTCCGTTACAATTTTCAATACAACATACAATTTTTAAAAAATTATAAATAGTCACCCCCCCCCTTTTTCCTTCTCCGTTTGGCAAACGACCTAATTTCGATACCCCCCTACCACTCCCCCATTTTTAACCTATAATATAAGAGTGATCCTCATACTGTATCTGATTCACCGGTGTGTCCCCGAACAGATAAAAACATTCAGCCATCACATAAAAGATGGACACATACACAAGACATTGGAACTGATCTTTCGTATATAAATATATATTTTTTTTTTCTTTCTCTCCCTCTCTTCACGAATAGCTCGCGAATCGCGAAAACAGGAAAAAGTTTCTTGGTGGTGGGAAGGTGTCGCGAATCGAATAAAAAACAGTTTGAGAGCCACAGCTCCTCATACTGTATCTTGCACCCCCTCAAAACGACAAGATCATAACTTGACACGCGCAGGTAATTTTTTTTTTGTAGTAGTAGTGGCGGCGACGTCACACAAACCTGCGGCTAAAAGACCGCTGACTGGCTGACTGGGATTGCAGCAGTGACACATTTTTATTTAACGTCGTGACATGTTTCACTTTCGGGTGTCACAAACTTTGACCAGCCCGCACCACCCCCGGGTCCCCCCCCCAACTCTAATGATAATTTCACTCTAAATATCAAACAGTTTTAAACAAAAACAAACAAAAAACAAACCCCACTATTTGGAAGGGAGAGGGGGACGTGTATAATATTTAATAAACGGTGAAGGTTCTTATCACAGTAACACTTTCTTACTGGCTATTAATAACTAGACACACACACACACGCACTCTCTCTCTCGTTCTTTCTCGACACAAGTTCCGCCGATTTAAAAGTCTTTGAGCCCCCCCCCCTCCCCCGATCGTGTGCAGACATTTAACAGTTTGATTACCAACCACGAGTGAGAACGTTATTTACTAACTGGAATAAAAACTAATGAGCACGATTTCAACTCGTAATTGGGTTGTTGTTGTTGGTTCATCACCAGTCACTGTAAACTATGAAACTCTGGCGGCTATAAAGAGATTTTTTACAATCTTGATTTTTTTATAACATAAGTTCTTGGTTTTTTTTTTATCTGCCTCAGCTTGGATTTTCAACAAAAAACACCACCACCATAGGCAGCCCTTATATCCACCGGGGTGCAGACGATGAAAACCTAGGCCACGGCAGGGAGGGGTTATAAGTAGAGAAGGCAATACAACCTTCCCCTCCTCCCCCAATAGTGGTCTTTAAAGCGCCCATGCTCCATCCAGTGGCGAGGGTAGGGAAAGGCTAGGATGTGGAGTTCGCGGTCAATGATGACGTGACGTGACACGCACGTAGGCCCGACTTTATAGATAACACACGAGAAGGTGGGCACGTGACCAGGGGCATATTTTGACAAGACTCTTGTGTTTTAAATCAAAGAGAAGTAAATACACACACACAACCAGGCGCCTAAACGGATAATCAAGTGGCGGCACGGCTACACAGGTCCGGTCGGTGCGGCACAAATAACCAGTTCAAATCTCGGCCACGTCGTTCATCTCTGTCGTCTTTCTCCGTAGTCTTTCTTCGTATTCCACATTTACAACAAAAAAAAAAGAGTCGCAGGAATGCCCTCTCCCCCCTCCTCCCCTTCCCTCCCGACGGCGGTTAAGGGCATGTTAAAACAATCAAAAGATATGTCAACATTTGAAACTTATCGGTACATCAGTGAACTACGGTGTGCGTATGTGTGCAGATTCTAAGTCAAAACGTCACGCGCAAGCCACGAGATGCAGATTTTAAAACCCCTATTCGGAAAATGAAAACGTCAGTTTTCGTGTGCGTCGGTTCTCAAACTCCGTACGCCGAGTGGCGGCGGCGACCCGCGGATAGAACTGACCCACCCGGTGACAGTAAATGACACGAGGTGAATTGAACACCTCCCACTAATAAATGTCACCTTGTCACCAACTGACGGCCGCAATGAACATAGTCGACATAGGGCCGGCCGTCAGGCTGATATATATATATACACACATATGTATGACGTAATATTTATGTCCCTATTGTCACCACCGTTGACCTCTTCTAACGACCGCAGGGTTTGTGCACCCCCCCCCCCCCAGCTCTGACAGGAAAAAAAAAGAGCTAGAGACCGTTTGGATGACTTGTTCATTTTCATGTTTTGAAACTTGCAATTTGTTTAACAACACCGTCATGGGTTTTTAACCATGTTTTTGGAAACAAAAAATTCCAAATGGTAATTTTATTTTTAATCCAGTCAACCATTAAATGGGCGGTTCCAATTCCATTGCGGCAACACTAGATGGAACTTTCTGTGGGGACTGAGGAGATGTGATTGTGTGTGTGCGGGGCGGGGAGAGATTACTGTCATTTAAATAGAAGAAAAACAATATATGATTTAGTATCAACTAGCGCAAAAAATTACACGTCGGGCTGAAAACCACTGCATTCAATACTACAGATAGCTAAATATAGATAGATAGATATAGGTATATATATAGATAGTCAGACAGATAGCTAAATATAGATAGATATAGGTATATATAGATAGACATATAGATACATGTAGATAGATATAGGAAAATATAGATAGATAGACTGACAGATAGATTGATAGATATAGATAGACCGAAAGTACCCTGTCCTTTTGAACATGTCCCCCCCCCCCCGTGCTGGCAACAGTTGAGAGCCCCTGCATCCCCGGATGCAATGTGTCAGTAGACCTAAGAAGTCCTGACTCCGATTGAATAGTGGGGGATGTCAGTTGACATTGAACAATCTGGCGCACAAGAAAAGAATTAAAAAAAAAGAAAATAATTGAGCAAACGTAACATGTCGTCTGCAAACCAAACTGACAGGTCTCGCTTTACCTGTCGCCGGCACATTTTGAAAACAGCCGTGAATAACTTCACCGAAATGATGGGCTCCGGGAGATTTTTTTGTGTGGAGATGTGTGTGTGTAAGGCTTACAGTCAGATACCTTTCTTTCTGAATTAATTGGGTTACTGCACACTGCAGTGTTGCCAGATTTTTTTTTTAAGGAAAACAAACCCAAACTCAATAAGAAAGATACTCAGCGAAGACGCGCTATTAGTTAAAGTAAACTGGGAAATAAAATTATTCTCCTATCCCTACTGAAACATAAGACGGCCATAATTAAAGATTCTTACTTAGATAAAAAAAAATGTGCATACACTGCAGCCTTATTCATCATTATCTATCTAATCTATCTATATCTATCTAATCTATCTATCTATCTATATCTATATGTACTTCAATTCTTTCAACAACATGGCACAGCATTACATTATTGTTTACCTAAATAAACTAACATTTTGAGTCTAATAAATTTACATTGCTCTTATTGAACTGGGGACGGTTGGCCGAGTGGTGTAGATACTCGACCGTCGACCTGAGAGTCCTGGGTTCGATCCTCGGTGAGAACCATATGGAATTTTTCCAGGTGAAATGTGTTTCAAAGTCGTCCCACAAGTCTACCCAGCTTTAAATGGGTACCTGACTCTAAGTTGGGGAAGTAAAGGCGGCTGGGCGTTGTGCTAACCACACAACCCCTTCATATGCCAAGGTTATAGAAACAGATGAATTCTACACTTCATCTGCCCCGATGGCCCGTTAGGGTTAAGGGAATTTTACTTTACTTTTATTGAACTGAGCACACACACACACACACAAAACCAACTGACTTAATTGTAGCAATAAAATAATATGCATTGTCTTTGGCAACTTAAGTGGTGAATTTACAAAAAAATAATTTCGATAAAAAGGTGAAAAATGTCATACTGGAATGGCTATGGAGAGGTCAGCATTTTATCATCAGTGATTTAGCACACTAAAGTCTCATAAAACTTAAGTGAATGTAACAGTTACGTCCTGAATAATTTATAGACGCTTACACTGAGGTAACTGGTTTTGCATGACCCAGATTCAGTAAAACAACATACAGTATCAATTTATCGGTTCTGGATTTAGTTTAAAAAAAACATGACATGCATTGTAAACTGATAAAATTTTACATATATGTTCAGTTCTCATTTTTTTTATAAGATGTGGAATATTTCAGCATAGGCCTCCCCCATTAATGAACCAGCATAAAATTTACAGCGAGATCTCAGTTCTGAAAAAGCAACAGCCTAGGACCATGCAGTTAACCAAAAACAATTTTTGTATCATGAAATGCAACTGATATCTCCAATTGGTTATGTGTTAAATATCCCACATACTGGTTTAGCAAAGCTACACTATATCAATGATTTGCTTTAGGTGCATACAATTTCGTTCATGAACAAGTCCTGAACCTGATTAAATGTATAAACCAGTTTCATTGAACGCCATTCCACTGGTACCAATAAGTGACTATACATTTTTAGGATAAATTATCAATTTTTTTTTCTCAGATCAACAAAATTTAATCATTTATTACTCACCACACTTTTATACCATTAAATTACTATTAACATTTCTCAATAAGAGCATGTGCCGACTGTATACTATAATAATAAATGATTGCTGTTTATTTTCACTATAACGTTAACATCCTTCAATGGTTTGTGAATCGGTTGAGAAATTTTCATTAAGTTTATGATATGTAATGCTATCTAACAATGACCAAACAATATAAATTGAAAAAGAAAAGGAACTACAATGTAACTTCATTTCTCTAAACTTAAAACTAAAGTAACTTTCATTGGACTTACCAGACAAAATATTAATATTATCAATAAAAGCTATGTAATAACTTTTATTTAACAATTACGATATTAATGTGTAACCTCATCTTGCATTATGAACAAGTGAAAACGAATAAATAAACAGAAATCTTTAAACATATATAGACACTATAATATGATTATTATATATGTATATTTATACATTAAACAGTATAGAACAGTATGCAATATCAAATATTAACATTTAAACGTACACCAGGGCAATTCATTGACTGAGAGCCAATATTCACTGATTTTATGGTAGTAAATTAAGACTTAAGTTAATTTCTTTTATAATAAAGTTTGTCTTTGGTTTATTGGTAAAGCTCACGCTATTATAATTTATCTTTATTATGCATTCCTTATTAGTGAATTAAACTAATAGCTTGTAAACTGTCAATGTCTTTAACTTACCCTGTTAGCATCATATTCTTCTGCAGGCACGATTTCTATGACTTCGTTTTCTGCTTCAATCAAATCTTTTCCAGGACTGTCAACACCGGTCGCCATGGCCATGGTATTTTTGTTTGTGTTGATGCACGACCGAGTTTTATCCCATGCAACTCATCAATGATAATTAGAAAAACACACAGCCTATCGACAAATTCAATAGATTTTTTCCTTTGCTACTATTTTATTGCAACTTGCTACTAAGTGCTAATAAAAAATAATTGTACATTTGGTGGCACCAGACCGAAGTAATTGTTATTCATTCAACTTTGTTTTACACAGCCGGCATTTACAATAACTCAGCAGAGGTAACATTATTATTGAATTTGAATAATAGTGGTAACCCATTCTAAGAATACAAACACAATTTATTTTTTTCTAAATAATTATTATACACAATGTAGAAAAAAATACATGAATCAATCGATTTATGCCATAAAATTAAAGACTGTATTTCTTACTCAAGGATCACTTCCGATAATTTTACGCATGCGCATTATCATTCCAGAAAGAAAACTGGGATTCTGTTATCGAAATAATACCGATTAGTCCATTTTGTTTGGATGTACTAGTTGAAAAAAAAGAAAGACTGATAGATTATTATTCGTTTTTTCATTTATATCATATGAATGGTTTATAGAGAACGATCAATTATGGCAAGATATGAGCGAAAAAAACCAAGACGGGGAAAAAAGAGGGGAATAACTATAGGGATTATATAAAGTGAAATGTTAGTATTGTCTCCCTTAATTCTAAATTCAAATGTAGCCTACAAGTATAATTCAGTGAAGTATCGCTAGCATTCAAATGCGTGTCTAGAATATTTGATACTTGCAATACTTGGGGTAGTCACATATCACTGCGCCCATTGCATAGATGAATAAAGAAATATATATATATACATATATATATATATATCCAAGGACCATGACCTAGATACACCCCTGCATGTTCCTGGGACAGATAATTTGAATGTTCATTGAAGTTGTTTTTAGTGCAAGACATTTCAAACAACACAAGACTCACTATAGGCAGCTTTCTTGTAGCCTCTGATCAAGTAAGGAAGATACAGAGGAAGCAAACTGTTATCCCCAGGCCCTACTCTATTAACAACACTTAATTAATTACGTCTCAACACTGAAGCGCAGAGATAACAGTGCATGGCATCAAACTAGTATGCTCTCACTTGCAACTGGGTCGACCGCTTGACCCCGGGGGGGGGGGGGGAGGAGACGCTTGAAGATTTTAATCTTTACGTGGGTAATGAAATAAAGGCCCCACATACTCTAAAGGCCCACATGGTCTAAAGGCCCCACATACTATAAAGGCCTACATGCTCTAAAGGCCCCACATGCTCTAAAGGCCCCACATACTATAAAGGCCCCACATGCTCTAAAGGCCCCACATGCTCTAAAGGCCTACATGCTCTTAAGGCCCAACATGCTCTAAAGGCCCCACATACTATAAAGGCCTACATGCTCTAAAGGCCCAACATGCTCTAAAGGCCCCACATACTATAAAGGCCCCCACATACTATAAAGGCCTGCATGCTATAAAGGCCCCATATAAAGGCCTACATGCTCTAAAGGCCCCCAAATACTCTAAAGGCCCCACATACTCTAAAGGCCCAATCTGATTCTTACAATACAAAATCTGATTTGATCTAAGATGGGCCTTAATGACTTGCCAGTAGTTTGCTTTACTTATATAATGTTCATATTAACCAGTTATAGTTCAATAAATGTTCATAAATCAACATCCTCCCTCTCTTATCAGGATTTGAACTCAGGACATCACTTTAGACAATCATGCTCTCCATCCACACTGGTAAGCTGTTCAAAGATCTCATACAAATCTAATGTATTAATCTTTAAGTGTAGCTTTAAAATGTTCTCACTTATAAATGATACAAGAATAGCTTTGTGTTTGCTGATGAATAGGCTAAATGTTAATTTCATTTAAGTATAACACTATGTATTTATTAAAAAAATGGATCACTTTTAGTAATTAATTTAAAATAAAGGGATTATTTCAATATACCTTTGGTATAAGGCATAAACAAATGTAGGAAACTTTTGATAAAAAGCACTTAACAAGAAAAAAATAATTATATTTTATAGCATCAAATTTCAAGAATTCAACAATCTTCCCAGTTTAAAAAATAAATTTAAAAAAGTGAATTTAAGAGCAATCTTTTGGATTGAAAATGAATAAAGAAGCACTTTTTTAAAGACATTTCTACATTTAAAACTTTGCAATGACACAAATTTAATTGTAGAGACCTAGATACATTTTAACCGTAGAGCATTTGCTTTTCGTGTGCCCCGGACTGGCGGACCACAGGGTGGACCAGTCCGGAAGCTTGCTGGCCATCGGGCTCTATGGCAGTCTCCAGATGTTGAGAGACACAGCAAGTCTGATCTCACGGGCTCTAAGAGACTAAGTCTCAGCCCGCAGATTACTGAGAGAGTTCAAAGAGAGAGAGAGATACATTTTAAATGAAATGAATTAAATAAAAGCAAACAAAATAACTCAAAGGTAGTTGGGTGACCGTTTATTACAAAATCTATACAGATCAATATTAAAATACTGACCACATGCAGTCCACAACATAAAATACTTTTTTAATATTTAAAAAAGGAAGGTTTTATTTACACATAAGTTATTCTGTTCTAATTTTGAATTTACTGAATGTGTAACACACTATAGACAGTTATTTAGTGAAATAAAGAGTGTGTGGAATACATTTGGCATTAAACAAAGAACGCTGGTTATACCGGAATAACAGCACATTGCAAATCAAACAACAACCAAAAAAATTAAAAAGAAGACATATTCATGTCTACAAAACAACTAGTAACTGTTTGGTATATTACGTTTTGACTCATACCCAAAGTCAATATAATAGAAACAATGTCCACTGAAATTAAATCCAGCATTTAAAAAAAAATCAAATTACATTTGCAGCAACTCATTCTGAGTTTCTGTTTTTTTTTTCCCCAACTAAAATATTTGCACTGGCCCTAAAAAATACATCAAATAAAAGTTTATTTTTTAAAATAAAATTCTTAAAACAAGGTTCTCAAATGAAAAGGGAAGAAAACAAATTATAATGCAGAAATTCAACAAGAAAACAAGTCTGTCAGTATTTACAGTGGATTCCACTTAATTGGGACACCGTTTAATTGGGACAGCCGCTTATTTGGGACAAAAAGCCTTGGTCCTGATGTGTCCCAATTAAGCGGAATCGACTGTATATACAAAGTGAAAAAAAAAGTAAAACCAATTTATTAAAATAATCATGTTCCATATAGTGATGGGAATCTGAAATATCAAACTCTTTAGGCTATCAGAATCAAATCATTTGTACATAATTTTGCCTTTTATTTTTTGGCCAATTCATTTCAACCAAATCTACCCAAATGTGGTCATTAAGTCATATATTTCTACGTAGTGGAATAAGGAACCGTGCCTCATAGTGAAATTTTAGAGAAACATCAGGAATCGTATCAGAATCATTAAAAAAAATCTGCTGACGATCCATCACCAGTAAAAAAAAAAGGGAGTCTATGCATGACAATTTAATCCGTGAAAGATAAAGCAATCGAGCGCATCCAATCACCACAATTTTTTTATCCTGACCATCAAAAAAAGTTTCTGGGCAGTGAAATAAAAAGAATTTTAATGACATGAAACACACTCATGGGGTGTAAACCATTATTTTCAAAAAAATCTAAAAAAAAAATTATTTAAATTTTATTATGATTTTTTATAAAAAATTCTTGTTTTTAAAGTTTTGACTGACAAACAAATCTTAAATACATGTTATCTCTAGAAATCTAAAGGCACCATGAGTAAATATTGTTTGAAATTAACTCTAGACTTTTAAAATTCTGAAGAAAAAAAAAAAAGGAAAATATTTTTCTGTACTGTAAACATGTAGTTTAATCAAAGACCTTAAGTACAATGAATTAAGTTTTTTTTATACTTTTTTATAACGATAGATTATTTTTTTTTTTAGAGAAATTTTCCTAAGTGTGGAAAGTTTTTATTTTCACCGGTTTTTCAAGATCACACTTAAGTTTATAACAAACACTTTCCTGGAAACTGGTACAAAGTGGATTTTTTCATTTTTTTATCTTGTAAAGACGGGGGTGGGGGTAAGAAAAGATTTAAATCATAATTTGCACATTATGGTTCCCTCAAGGACAAATTTACATTCAAAAAAATATTTTACGTTCAATATCTAAAAAGCGAAATTTTTAAATAATTGTGAGGCCCACAATAGATCAGAAAAAAAAAGGGGAGATCATGAGAAGAAAATTACAATTATTTCAATAAGAGTTTAAAAGAAAAGGTTCTTACGAGGCAGAAGGATAAGAAGGCAGTAACATTCGTGTTTAAACCAGACAAAAAAGGGAGATCAGCAAAATGTCCAGTGATACTCATACTACACCAATAACAGACATTGAAAACGGCCGATGACATAATGAGGAATGATGCCAAACAAAAAAAAAAACACCCAACAAAAAGTCAGTGATAATGTTGGGGCTGCGGAACAGTTTTAAAAATCAATTGACAGTGACGCTAGCAATTGATAAGTATGAATATTTAAAAAAATCGTTCACATAAATTAAAACATAGTTAATATACGGATATCTACAGCAAATGAAATAAATGTAATTGTGTATATTGGCTGCCCAATGTTCACTTGATGGAAAAATAATCTTTTCGATTTGTGACTCCAGACCCCTAGCATGAAATGTGGAGTAACGTCTCTTCAAAGTAGGTATGAATGTACATTCTAAATATTGCAGAAAGTAAAGAATCCTTTAGGGTATATAATTAAAAAAAAACACAAATTTATCAAAAAGTATTTTACAGTAATATCTTTTCTTTTCCTGAGCATTGGCTAGTTAAATAACATTAGTAACAATGATTTAAATATACAAAGTTTGCCAACAATATTTATAAGTTTATAAATAATGTTAAATTTCGGCATGTACATAGGGAAAATCAAATAGGATATTCAAAAATGAGCCAAATGTGAAGGACTATAATAGTTATACACATATTTTTTTTTTTGTCTTTCAGCAGTACAAAAAAATGTCCTTATAATCATTTTAATATAAATTGTGAAGCCCACTTATTAAGGGCATTTAGATGATTTTAAACAAACATTCAGAAAATCATGTAGGTAGACAACTTTAAATAATAGTATTACAGGCGAGACGAGCAAGGATAATTGACTTATGAAGTGCATCCATTTAGTCAGGGCCAAAATACGTTATAAAATGAACAAGTATGTCCTGTGACATATATAAATTTTTCATTAAATGCACAATAATAAACACTGCTTCAAGAGGACATGATTATGTATATGCGTATAAAAAAAAAATTTATATATATATTAAAATTATTTGTAAGTATCATCTTTAATTGCTCATCTGATATTTTATATGGTAAAATTTCTAATTTCACAAATAATTAAAAATTGAAAACAAAAAAAAACCTACAATAGCCGTTCTAATGAAGTGTATATTATTTTTAAAAGTTTTAAAGCTCATGACAAGAGTTATCTCCAAGAGCCATTATAATGAAGTGTATATTATTTAAATAGATTTTAAAGCTCATGACAAGTATTATCGTATTATTTGTATGATAAATAGAAAATGTTTCCTCCTTATTCCATCTGTTAAAGAAACAAACAATTTTTTTCAAATATTCTATCAAAAAATTATTTTGTTCTTTGACAAATGTGGAAAAATAGACTTTTTTTAATAATTTGTGTCAAAGATTAAAAAAACGCAATATGGTAGTTGCTTGCTTAAAAAAATAGGTTAAATATTTGCAAAACAAAAAAAAGTAGTCCACTGCTGTAGACAAGTCAACATTAAAATCTGTACAGACAACAGAAAAAAAAAGGTATAAAAAATACAGGCAATGCTTTTGTACAAATATAAAATAAACTTAGTAAGTTGGTACCATACAAAAAAAAGTAAATTAAAAATAAAAAACAGAAAAGATAATGACTAGAAATTAATTTGGCTATAAATAAAATGGCAGAATTTTTTTTAAATCAATAAATACAGGTTTTTTTTGTATTTTAACACCTTAACTTGAAGGTTGCCACAACTTGAACAGTTTTTGTTTGCAACACATCCAACACATCTATAAATATTCAAGTTCAGTAGTGTTTGTCAAAAATAAATTATGGAAAATAAAAAACTTGACAAAAAAAATAAATGAAACAACAATCAGCCCTGTGAAACATAAACTATAGTAAAGACACAAATATATGTCTTGTATGTTCATTACAAAACAAAAATAATCATGTTCATTAAAAAAAATGTGAAATTTAAATTGAAGTTAGAGGTGTAGCTCATTACAAAGGATTCAGGAAGGTGTTCACAGCTTTTACATTCACAGCTAAGCATGCGGTGATCTGGCAATGTGAAGGAAAAAGTCCACCTTGTCTCTGCATACGACGCCACAGCTATTGCACTTGAATGGGTTCCTGTTGCTGTGGTAACCCATGTGTACAGTGTACATGACACAGTCCTGGAAGGAGAGGCCACAGTAGTTGCAAGAGTACTCCTCCGGCTTGACCAGCTTCCCTGGGGGCGGTGCAATAGGTCTGACCAGTGGAGGAGGCTCTGGCATCATGTGACTCGTGGGCGGAATGAAGGCCATCGGGGTCGGGGGAAGGGGCATGTGCATTCTAATGGGAGGAATTGGGCGCTGGCTGGGATATGCTCGAGGCGTAAAGTGCCTCATGTTATTCCTAACAAGCGAGGAGCTAGTCATGATCAAAGCCGGAGAACAGTTGGGCTTTGGGGCAGTCATCTGAGAATGCGACAGAGGAGGACAGTTGGGCTTAGGGGCAGTCATCTGAGAATGTGGCAGAGGAGGGGAGTCAATAGGTAATGGGAGTGATGTCACTGGATTAACCGGGTCATGCAACAGTTTCCAAGCTAATTCTGTGCCTCGCCTTACGGCTGGGGGAACTGGTTTTTTCCTGTTTTCAATGACAGTGTTTATCATCTCAACCGGGTCAACGGTTTCCTTTTGGTCGATCTCCGAGATCTGTTCTTTGCTTCCATTGATATCCTCGGCTTTCTGATTTTCAGTCTTGGTCTCTTGGCATGAGCTTGCTTTGAGAGATTCAGTCTGCAGGCTGTCCTTGGGAGAAAGGCTGCCTACATTGGGCTCAACATTTTGTATTTCTGTGTCTGAAACTGTCGTATTGGCTTTCATATCAGACTCTGTATGATGATGTTTGTTGTCTTGTTCTGAGTTTGGCACTAGTTGACATGAATGAACAGCCTCATCAGGATTCAATGGTGTGACAATTGTTTCTGCGATTTTGTCGGAATTCAGATTTTGATCATCTGGGGCAAAAAAGTTTGAACTTTTACTTTCATCTTCGTGGTATTGTTTCTCAGAAGTGAGTGCACTTGTGCCTCTCTGCTCATCTTCAGCTGTCTGTAAGACAAGAACATCTTCTTTTTGACACACTAACTCCATTTTACCCGCTAAATTTATTTCATCAGCATTTTCTGGCGGTCCACCTTTTAGGTTAGTTACATTTTTCAAGTGTTTTTGGGCAGATGACAAATGATCCGACCTATGACCATCTGATTCTGGGTCTATACCATTATTCAGAATGGTCAAGCTCCTTTGGAGTTTTTCAAACTCAGAGTCCATTTCACTTGAAGTGTTTTTGTCCACAGCTCTGTCTACTGCGTCTTCCATCCTCTCCTCTTCACCTTTTTCAAAGCTACTCCTTCCTTCATCATCATCATTCATCTCATACTCATCAGTATCTTCATCATCACTTTTGCTGGAAGTCGAAGGTAAGCAACCCCTCCTGCCTTTGACATCCAACCGAGTTGTTTCCCTTGCTTGGCAATCTAATTTCTCTTCAGACTTGTCCAAGTATAGCGTCTCAGTTTCAGAAGTAGGGTGAAGGGGCTGGAATCTTTCTAAGTGAATGTCTGGATCTGAATGGCTCTCTTCGGAATCTGCAACCGGACTAATTTGCCGCTCCTGTAGCTTCATGCAAAGAGTATCCAGTTTATAAGCTTTGCCTTTTCGAGACCGTTTTCTAGGTACGGGTGTGGTCACATCTGCACTGTGTTCTTCCATGACATCTTCCTGAATTACTCTCTTCCTGAATGGCTGGTCGGCCTGTGGACCTATGGAAGCTGGATGTTGGTCAGTATCTGATAAGGGACTGGTAATTTCTTTAGGAGAGACAGATTTTGGTTTAGTTAGATCCAGGGGAGATTCTTTCTGCATGCGCTCTTCTTCCAGCACAGCAGGCGGTTGATGGGGAAGGAATGTTCCGCTGCCAAACTTTAGAGTCATCTGCTGAAGAATGTCGATCTCCCCTGAGTTATCTTTCTGTTCTTCACTGCTTGATACTTGAGTGTAGCTATGTGCATCTCTATTTTCAGAGAAAGATGATGGCCAACCTGGTGAGTAAATATTAGACCCTGGAGTTCTTTGTTCAGCCAAAACAACAGTGCAATCTGGACTTCTCTCCAGGGTGGACTTGGCTGGGGTATAATCACTTGGTTCACTGTCTGACTCTGTCAACGGCTCAGACATTCTTTTCATTCCTGCCATCATTTCTGGAATCTGACGGCTGAGGGATGCTGCCAAATTTTCCTCGCTCACACCGCATGCTCTAGCCACATCCCTGGCCTCGTCTTTGTGTACCTGAACAAAATGTATGCAGAGGGCTTCTGTGTTCTCCCCAACAAAACTGCAAAGCCGACAGGCAAATTCATCATATCGAAGCTGACCCATCTCATCATCGCTGCTGTTGTCAATTATGTCCAGCTTGTCACTGTCAGACAGACTTCTGCAGCCGTCACCATCGCTCGACCTTCTCATGGGGTGGGAAAAGTTACCAATGCCTGGCAACATTCCAGCACGGGGGGACACGTGGCTTGGCATGTTGGCCATATGGCCCAGCACTGGCCAGTAGGGCATCATCCCATTTAGCATCGGGTTCATCCCCATCTGTCCGTGGGACATACCAAACATCTGACTGGAATACGGCTCACGCTTATCTTTTCTTGGTCCTCGTGGACCTCGAGGGGGGCCCCTCTTTGCCACGACAGCAATGCCGCTGGACTCGACGTCCAAACCAAGAGGGATGCTGCCATCCTGGTTCAGCACCGTTGCAGGTTTATGGTTATACTTTCTCAGATGCAGCTTGAGGCTGTGGCAGTACTTGGTGGCATAGGTGCAGTTGGAGCAGCGATACTGATAGACATTGGTGTGGGACTTCATGTGGGAGTTGAGCATTGACTTGTTGACGCAGGAGTAGTTGCACTTGTTGCATTTGTAGGGCTTGGAGTTGAAGTGGTTACGCAGGTGGTATTCCAGATGATGCTTGTACTCAGTGACAAAGGCACAACGGGGACACTGAAGAAGTTTGTCCTCTTTGATGTGTGTACGAGCATGCTCCCAAAATTTATCCTATTAAAATAAAAATTTTAAAAATGGTTTCAGGTTTAAAAATTATTATTTTTTTTTAAACTTTTTGGTACATTTTGAGCCTAGCTACTTACTTCAGAAACATTTTAAAATGTTTGCTATTATATATCTGACTCTCTTCACTTTCTTTATGATATAATCTTCTTTTAAAAGTTAGCTGCACATACATTTTTTATATAATAAAAAAATTGTTTGAATTTGAATCTGTTTTTTTTATTTTAAATTGCAAAAAAAAAAAAAAAACCTTTTCTATCAAATAATGTGTTGGATTACCAATGAAATCAGTTATTGCCCTTTTATAGCAGGACGTTTATTATTCCCCTTTAACCCCTAAAGCGCCACAAGCCACGATCGTGGCTTTATAAAATCAGTTCCTTAAGTGCCACAAGCCACGATCGTGGCTTCGTGTGTTTTCGGTCAAAATTTTTCGTTTAGTGTCGTTAATTTGCCGGAGGAATGTTTACATCCGGTAAGCTATCCATTCCAGCCGGTAGTTATTTCATTGATTCGCCATTTTGTCGGAAGGATTTTAATTTTTTAATTTTTTTAAAATGAGTGGTAGTGATTTTGATGGGATTTTTTTATAGGCCGACATAGCTTTTCTTGGATATAAATGATTTAATTTAATTCATTTTTGATGGATTCTTTTCGGGAAAGTTTGTATATTTAATTTGATCGTTTTTTAAATAGATAATAACATGTGAACATTCGTCTTTTATATTTTTTCATTAATTTTACCGTCATTGAAAATTTTTTTTACGGGGAGCCTAGAAGTGGCACATTTTAATACCCACAAATATTTATATTAGAAGTAAAATAAAAATTCAAAACGCTTACATAATAATAATAATGTAAACAGTTATCATTTAGCTGTACAATCATACCAAACAAAAATATGATAACTATTATATTGATGCTTAAATTTATAAAAATATTAGGTGGGGGTAGTCAATGCTTATACGGGGCAATTTTATGACCCATTTTAGATGCATTTTTGTTAATATTAGTTGGCGCTTTAGGGGTTAAATTTGTAAAAAAAAGAAAAGAAGAAAAAATTGTATGGTTGCCATTCATTAAATAAAACTTGTTTAATGTAATGAAGGACACAAATGGGCATGTGTTATTTTGAATAAACAATCATTTTAAAATTAAACTGCCACACATACAAATTTGGAAATTAAATTGAATTTAATTTTGTTAATAAGTATGGAGAATTGAGATTTAAACTGCTATTTGACATGTAAAATTGATGAACTTATTCCCTAAAGAATAGTATGCTGCCATTTCATGAAATAAAACTATTACTTGTTCAATCATTTTAAATTGAAACAGTCACATTAGAAAAAAAATCCAAAGTTGGTACAAAATGCAACGATATGTACCTTTTCTGTTGCAGAGAACGAGCACTGCTTACACTTATACACCTTTGGACGCCCTGGTAGCGCCCTTCTGGAGCTGTCATCTGAATGGAAATCCTTGATGTGCCTCTTAAGACGCCCCTCTGTCCTGGACGTGTAATCACAGTGTGGGCAGTTGAACTCAAAGTGAACGTTCATGTGAGAATCAAATTCTGGTTTGGACTTCCCTGCAAAGATTTTTTAAAAAAATTGCTAATTAAAATTTATTCTAAACTGAAGTGCTAATTAGATGTATGATTTTTTAGCTGCTTGTAAATCAGCTAATAATTTTTTAATTTTAAATTTTGATGGTAATCACAAAGCAATGTCCTTTTAATCCTAGTCATAATAGTGATATGTGAAATTTAAAAAAAAAATAATAATAATCAAAATGACAGAATTTTTTTTTGGTTAATAAGCTAAGTGTTATTTATAGATCAAATGTTGATGTTTATTATAAAGCGATCAACATTCAATACCTCCCCAAGTAGGCAGTTCTACAAGAAACTGGAAAAAAAAACCCAACTAACTAGACCACCAAATTGACCAATTGATAAAGTGTCACGAAGAATAACAAACATGATGATATGTTTGTTGAAACAAGCCATAATTCATAGTTTTGATTAACAAACTAACTGCATGATGATATGTTTGTTGAAACAAGCCGTAATTCATAGTTTTGACTAACAAACTAACAGCATGATGATATGTTTGTTGAAACAAGCCGTAATTCATAGTTTTGACTAACAAACTAACAGCATGATGATATGTTTGTTGAAACAAGCCATAATTCATAGTTTTGACTAACAAACTAACTGCATGATGATATGTTTGTTGAAACAAGTCATAATTCATAGTTTTGACTAACAAACTAACAGCATGATGATATGTTTGTTGAAACAAGCCATAATTCATAGTTTTGACTAACAAACAAACAGCATGATGATATGTTTGTTGAAACAAGCCATAATTCATAGTTTTGACTAAGAGAAAACTTAAGATTACAAACCAGAGTAACTGCAAAGATGACAGAAGTATAAGTCTTTGTCTGCATTCTGTGCTATATTAGGTGGCAGGGGCCCAATATAAGGGCCTCCCATGGGCATTTCTGGGGCCAGGTCTGGTAGATGAAATCGCCCGGTGTAATTTTTGTCAAAGTGAAAATTCAGCCCAGGAGCCTGAGGACCTTCATGATGTCCTCTTGGTGATTCGAACTGCAGCCTCTGGACAGATGGATGACCCCGGACAGGGGAGGCAAAGTAAGGGTGTGGAAACTGTGGTGGGTAAGTCATGGAGGAATCGGGGGAAGGGGGTGACAGAGAGGAGTGAGATCTTGTTCCTGGGTATGGACTGTCCTCACAACCATCATCAGACAGAACCTCCTTCTTAGAAAGCAAACTGTCGTCATTATAAGAAACTGATTCTTTTAGATCACATATGCTTTCTGACTCAACAGATTTCCGTGAAGCACAATTGTTAGGGGAATCAATTATACCATAATGCTGCCTTGTGTTGGGTGTGGATGCTGATTTTATAGGACTGGGACTTTTAGAATCCTCATCTTTGTGGTCAGAAGATGGAGAGGTGTTGATAACCTTTGGCAGTGTAGGATCACCACCATCATCAATTCCATGTCTGTCATTCAGCATGCCACCTTTATTGCTTGGCAACGCCTTATTGTGGGAGTTCTTCCATTCATCTCTGCACGTTAACTCTTCAGACGAATGATTTTTGCCTGGCGTGGAGCTGTATGGATAATTTGGCATAACTTTGGTGGGGGACCGCAAGCTATCATGAAACTCTTGAGAAGGGTGAAGATGTAAACGATCTAACCATTGATTAGATTTGGCATCCCTGGTATATGATGTTGGTGACATTATGCCTTTACTTTGAGGAGAACCAATAAAAGAATTATGTCTTGCAAACAGTTTAGAAGTGTAAGCTTCATTCTTTATCATATCTGCGTTGTGAACTGGATCTTGGTTTAACAATGTCTGAGGCACTGACCTATCTTTCTCTCTGTTTAATGACTGCTCGTTATATGAAACGAAATTGGTCGGATTAAAGCGAGAATCCACCTTGAGGTCTGGAATCCCTTGATCGGGGCCGCTTTTATTCTGTTTCAAGTAAGGCCCATTAAACGGAGATTCTGAATTGGTTACTTGCCTCAGATCGGAGCCAGCCCCATCACGATGAGCTTGTGATTCAAGTCTGCCATAGGTCATGTTGTCTTCTGACTTGATGGTAGAAATATCTTTTGATTGGTCATCTGAAGACAGCCTTACCTCTTTGTGAAATCTGTTCATGTCTCCCGAACTTGCACTGGTCTGTCTCCAGCTGGGGTGCACACTATAGTCTGATGGGTGACTTTCTGCAGAAGAATGCTGAGACTTGTAAGCATGGCCTACTTGCATGAATTTGTTCTGTCTGTTACCAATAACAGACATATCTCTCCCTACAGAATAAAGTCTGTCATCATCTTGTCTGGTGTTTACATAAACAGGTCGAGGAGAGTGGCCTACATCTTGGCCTTCTCCGTCATTATCATCATTTTTCTGTTTCCTGCGGGGAAAATTATCATCTAACAAGTCTTTGTCACTTTTATGACCAGTTATCTCTTTGGGAAAGTTTCTCTTGAAATGGGGAACATGGGATGAAGGTAACTGATGCATATTGTAATGATAATATTGCGGTAACAGGTTGGTAGAGCTGTGCAGTTTCAAGCCATCCTGGTCAATTTCTTTAGAATACTTGTATTGGTGTGGCGACAGCGCCCCTGGTTGACCACTGTGGCTGACATCTACCTCAGAACCAGATTTATAGCCCGAATAGTTGTTGTAAGGCTGAGGTGACATGCTGGCGCCACCGTTGGTGTAGTAGGGCGAGGTGGCAGTCTTGGGGTAGTAGCTGCTGGCAGGGAACTGACTGTGAGGCATGACTCCTGACTCCGCTAATGTCTCCATGGTGTGGATATTTTGGATGCGTGATGCTGAGTACAGCGGAACTGACCCTATACCAGCAAACCTCTTCAGACTAGTGAACTGGAACTCAGGACTCACATGAGTGGTGGATTGGTTTTCCCAATGATCCGACTGAAAGAGAAATAGTTATTAGTGTAAAGTTACTTGGATGAAAAAGATAATGAAACAGTACATTATTGATACATAGCTTGCACATATAATTTTTACAACCAATCAATGAGCATGTGATAATATTAAGCATGATAATAATATTAAGAGTAAAATTAGTAAAAAAAAAAGGGCTGTTTTAAAGGATTGTTGATTTCTGAAGTATCATATAATATTGAAAGTTGCTTGGGTAGCAAACAGTATAATAGTTTATATGCGCCATGAAAGAGACCTAAGTCTAACATTCATAATAATTCATTATTGATAGCTATCATAATTTTTATCTTTTATGTTTTGCTTCAATGAATTTGAATGAAAATATTTGGGCAAGTCTTTTTGGAAAGGACCTGCCAACTTTCTGTGGAGGAAGAAATGGGGCTGGATAGGGCACACCCTAGATAAACAAGCAACTAGTGGTACCAATCAGTGGTCTTGAAGCTGACACCACCAAGATGCTTTGGCAGGAATCAACTTAAAAAATGGCCCAGGACAGAGGAATCTAAGGATCTGTTGTTTGTGGCCAGTGCATTGACTGGAGTGATGGGTAATCAGGATGGACCATTAAAAGGGATGGAACATGTCTGGGGTATTTTGGAGTGTCTGTTCATCGCTTGCAGTAATCTGCTATAAACTTACAAAGCAATAGATAGGAGTGAGTGGTCAGAGGGGGCTAGCTGGTGGTGATTTTCAAATTAGCTGGAAGGTCTGGCTAAATTAAATTTAATACTGACATATTTTACAGTTAAATTTATCTTTTTATTTATCATTAATATCTGTTTCTATTATAAAATAGCTTTTTAAGCAAAACTTATAATGAACAAGAACTGTGCTGCTATTGAATTGATAATGGAGACAAGTTGTATAATAATATGCACAGGCAGTGATTTAATCCCTCCAATTATTGCTAAAAATTATCAAAAAGATTATGTGAATAATTACTAGTTTTATTTCAAAATGTACCCCTCTGTACAAAAGCATAGTAATTATATTTTCATTTCCTAGTTCATTAAAAGTATCAAACCGTTAAGTAGTAAACAAGTTCAATGAAGCAGTAAGTAATCGTTTATTTTTAGTTTCCTTTTGTAATATTTTTTTATGGAAGAGTTTCACCACTGTTATAACCGTAGATACATACGATGTACATTTTGTTACAACTTTTCAATGCAATGCAGTACTAATTAACTTCCACCTTCTATTATCTCACTTTTCGTGAAAAGAGATCTAACCTCGGATATTTTGTTATCCTTGTCCTTCTCGGTTTGTTCATGATGTTGTTTCCAGTGTACAGTGTCCACTTTTAATTATGGTAACGGCGAATATAATTTGATCTACAGGATGGAAAAGAATTTAATGAAAAAAAAAACAAAAAACATGCATCAATATTAGTAAAAATGTTATTTTAGCTTACATCTATTTTACTGGTCGGAGTCTTCATAAGGGGATGTCCATTAATTACGTCAACAAAATAGGGGGGAGCATGGGCGTATTCATGGAGGGGTCAGGGGGGGCATTTTGAAAAAATGTCATATAAGAGGGGGGCATTTGCTCCCTACCCCCTCTTACATTTGAAAAAAAAGTTGTTATTTGCCCCCCCTGGAAAATTTTTGCCCCCCCCTGGAAAAATTCCTAGCGACGCCCATGGGGGGGAGGGGGGAGAAAATTTTTAACAATTGTTGACAAAGGGGAGGGGGGGGGGGGAGGAAGTCAAGAAAAGTTGACGTCAACAATGTTATAGTATAGTTACTTAATAAATAGGAAAATTAAGCAGCGTTTGTAGTCCTGTGTTACACACTCGCTTAACATTCAGTATTTTAATTAAACTAACTATATTCCGACTAATTTTGCCACATAAACATTTTGGGGGGGGGTAATCGAACGTTGACGTAATTTTATAGGGGGGGTCTCTGGAAGTTTGACAAGTTGTAGACAAGGGGGGGGGGGGAGGTAAAAATCGCCAAAAATTTGTTGAAATAAATAATGGACAGCCCCTAAATAAGTAAAAAAAATTTAAAAAAAAATTAAAAAATGAAAAGTTTTTCCGTCAAACAGAGCCATAACCAGACTAGTCTATATATAGAGTACCACCAGACTAGTCTATATATAGAGTACCACCAGGCTAGTCTATATATAGAGTACCACCAGACTAGTCTATATATAGAGTACCACCAGGCTAGTCTATATATAGAGTACCACCAGACTAGTCTATATATAGAGTACCACCAGACTAGTCTATTTATAGAGTACCAAAAACGGCTATATAGCGCCCCCCTCCTCCAAACGACAATCACGCTAAAGTGCACGAGCCCGTGAAAAAATAAAAGGTTTCTGACCTGTGAGAGATGCCCCAAACAAAAAAAAAACATTTATACGGTGTTGAAAAACTTGTTGATGTCAGTCTTTTTAGGGGCCTAATAGAATATATTGGGCCCGGGTTCTCAACCGACCTAAGTCCGCCTCTGGAAATGATTTGTCTGATACAAAGATTAAAAACAAAAGGCGTACCTAGGGTGGTGGGGGGGAGGAGGAGGTCCAAATTCGAAAGTCCCCCTGGGCCCCAGCTTGAGGGGGAGCCCCCAAAATTTTGTGTACATTAAATATTAATTACATTAACTCATGCCATGGTGTCGAATGTCAAAATGCAGGGGTCCACCTAGAGGCCAAGGCCCCCCGGGTCCCCAAATCCCAAGGTTCGGCACTGTTAAAAACAAATATGTTTTCTGATTAGAAGACGCCCCCTTCGGCCACCTACCACGCCCATATAAGCAATCCAATATGGGTAAAGCCTTAGTCCCTGGAAAAAAATCGGCCCACGTTAAAAAAAAAAGCAATTAACTATATGCAACTTTTCGAAACACCCATTTTATATAAATTTAAAAGGCTTTGTGAAACGTTTTTGTGCCTTTGTTCACAAAATTCGGCCAAATACAGTCGATTCCGCTTTATTGGGACACATCGGGGCCGAGGCTTTTTGTGCGAGTTAAGCGGCTGTCCCAATTAAACATACCAATATACTATTTGCTTCTTGGTTTGGTTTATTTGAGATTTGTCCCAAATAAGCGGTGTCCCAATTAAGCGGAATCCACTGTATATGTTAACTAGCCTAAAGTCCGCAGTGGCATCAATCCGGGCCTGGGTATAAAGTTGGGTCTTTGAAGGGGGCTCTATCATAGTTTGGGACAGTACCGGCCTCAGACCGATTTGACCGATCGCTCCAAATTGTGTCCCTCGCCTTGCCGGGGGCCCCGCAATGTTCATTTACCATTAATAGTAATAGTTGGTTATTGTAAATAAAAATTAGAAGAGGGGGGGCCTTGCAAGCATCCGTTAAATTGGGCCCCGAATTTCGTAAGGCCGGCCCTGGTTTGGGACCCCAGGTGCTCGACCCGGTTCGCGCCCGCCGCTAGATTTGTTTCTGGCTACGCCTGACATAACGCCCCATGCGTCCTGCTATCTGGGTCAACTGTACAGCGCATGCTCGTGGGTAGGCAGCCAATTAAAACAAAAGAAACAAACAAGAAAGAGAGAGAAGAGAGAGAGAGAGAGAGAGGTCATGTGAAATACACACACAAAAAATACGGAGAAAAGGAACAGGCCCCGTGGGGGGGGGGTAGGGTCCATCTAGCGCTGTGGCGTAACTGGACAATGAATTATTAACATACAATGAATGGCGGACAGGTGTAAACATGCCCGCGGGGTTGGGGGGGGAGATAGGGTGGTGGGAGGCTCTCTGTGATTTGATTAAGTCAGCGTGTTGGTCAATGTGTTCGTTGGTTAGTGTGTGTGTGTGTGTCAGTATTACTGTTGGTAAGTGTGTGTTGGTCGGTTTGTGTGCTGGTCAGTGTGTATGTCCTTGTGTGTGTGTGTGTGTGTGCGCGCATATTAAGAGAACCCCAAACAACATTTAACGACAAGAAATATATAAAGGAGTGGATAGAGAGAAAGAGAGGGGGACCAGGGTTAAAACTATCAGTGCTCTATTTTCAAGTCAATGCTAGGGGCGGTCACCCATGAGATAGTTGCGAGTAGCGCCCCTGTTTTTTTTTACATATCGTATAAACATATAATATAATAATAGCGATTTGGGCGCTGCGTTAAATCGAAAGTAAAGAATTAACAGTATACCAGTTTAAAATACAATCATGAAAAAAAAAGTCGGATCTGCCCGAAGCCAATAAAGCCTAAGGGGATATAACTATATGCAAATGTTTTGCAGGGTACAGCTAGTAGGATTGATTACCTTACGAAATTTTCTAGAATCGAAGAACCTCGAGAAAAAAAATCTAAAAAATTAACACAAAAGTTTGCAGCCTATAAAGGAATTTTTTTTCCAAATAAATTACTTCGAACTTACCCCAATTTCAAATGAAACAATAAATATAATTGCAATTACAATAACATAATCCTTAATTTGAAAAACATAAAGTACCAACAGTTACATTAATTATGTCACTAGTTATAGTCCTAACTTAAATCCCTCGGACCTCTTATGTGCTTCCTAACAACTCATCACTTGCACACGATGTCAATCATTTCTTCACTTGCATACGATGTCAATCATTACTTCACTTGCACACGATGTCAATCATTACTTCACTTGCACACGATGTCAATCATTACTTCACTTGCACACGATGTCAATCATTACTTCACTTGCACACGATGTCAATCATTACTTCACTTGCACACGATGTCAATCATTACTTCACTTGCATACGATGTCAATCATTACTTCGCTTCTATACGATGTCAATCATTACTTCACTTCCATACAATGTCAATCATTACTTCACTTCCATACAATGTCAATCATTGCTTAATATATGCTGACTTTATTTGTACAAATACACAAAATAGATACCACAGATTAGATATAATATAATATATAATTTGTGGTAGATTCTACCAATACAGGATTTAATTTCAGAACAATCGCCGTTGAATGTTTTTGAAGAGACATAAAATAATGAATTAAGACGAGTCATTGAAAAGGATGTATGGGGAATCCCCGGGTTGAGAACGATTACATGTGTAGTATTAAAATCTGTCAGGAGGGCATATATATATTTACCTTTTTCTTCACCGTTTGTTCATGATAAAATTTCTATTACTATAATTTATTTTATTAATATTATTGTAAAGATAGCCATAATAATAATTTGAAATTGATACGCTTATTGTTGACTGTCTGCACATGATTTTCCAATTTTTTTAAACAAAAAAAAAAAAAACAAAAACAAGTCATTTTCAATTTGCATGAAAAAATTTAATTGAATATAAGTTTTATACAAACAAATGTTTATTCAGTCGGGTATGTGTCTTTTGATTTCAAGTGTGGTGTATAAACGAAATTTATCTAAAACAAATCATAGCGGGGGGGGGGGGGGCCCCCCAACCTCCGACTCCTGTACAAGAGAAGTTTATGTTCAGATACTCCGCCCACTTATTCCTCCAACATGCCTCTATCATCCCTCACTCTTTCCATGACTGCTCTATCAGTGCCCGCTGTACTGTAGGAGGCATTGGCTCTATCCACCCCCACCCCCTACGTCCTGCCCTACCTCTCTCCCCACCCCCCTTCCACCACCAGACCACTCCAACGAACAAAGTACAGGTTTTTACGTTACGTCATTGGGGTCAAGCAAAGTGCGCGGGTCAGCCATTTTAGCCATCTGTTTGTTTAGTCACGCGCTGATCCTATCTCGGCTGTACCTGTGCTGATTGTGGGGGGGGGGGGGGTGAAGGGGGGGCGGTGGTGGTGTAAAAAAAAAATTCTCCACGGCCTTGACATTGGTCGCGTCTAGCTTAACTTAGCAGCGATTAAGTGTAGAGGGGTTTGAGAGTAATAAATTGAATAAGTCAGGCCGGTAAAAAAAAAATAGAAAAAAAAAGAGCGAAGTTGAGTTGAATTTTAGAAGCTAAACTGTGGTGATATTTTCATCAAATGTCTTATTAAAAATATAGAGTGGAATTATAAATGGATGAAAGTTTTGAATGACGAATACAACATTGCCAAATCGTTTAACCAAAACGAGTGGAAAAGCTCTGCTGAAGCTGGCTGAAACGAAATCCGACAGAGGGGGATAACAAAGAAATATACGAAATACTGCAATAGAAAAGAACATATGGCCTTTATTGCCATGAACAGAATATGATATGAACAGAAATAATGTATGAAATACAATGCATACACCGCACGATAAGAAAACTACCTGAGGGAGACACACGAGCTAGGCCGCTAGACGATTTTGTATTAAAGGATAGTAAATTTGCAAGAGTTTTTTTTTATTGCATGTGGATGGGGTGCGACTCGACAGTGAGCCCTCTGTACTTAGCGGTGGATACAGTAATATGCTATAAAAAATGACGGAGGCATTGGGTTGGCGTGAGATCAAGAGGGACTCAAAATTCAGGTGGCCCCTAGACCTGAATCGCGTTTATGTTTAACAGCCGCACATGTCAAATGTACATTGGCAGCCAACACCACCACAACACTATTACAACACCACCACAACATTATAACAACACAGTCACAACACCATCACAACATTATTACAACACCACCACAACACTGTCACAGCACCATCACAACACTATTACAACCATCCCAAAACATAATCACAATTATTTTTTTGAAAAGCTCATGAATAAGAAATAAATCAGCAACAAAAGTTTGAAATGAGTGAATTCAATATAAAAAAGTATGTTTTGTATGTATATAATACGAAGTAAAAAGTTAGCTGTGCATAATAAAATGAATTACAATCAGCAAGGCAACAGGGGTTTATGTAAGTTACATTTTTACTCTGAGGAATGGTTTATATTGGTATTACTATAAGCAAGTAACTTCAATCATGTAAAAGTTAGTTTATTAACTGTAAACCTACATTTTGGGCCACCTTGTATTACATAGGAATTGGTTTACTGTACCAATGATGTATATCATATATGAAGACAGGCCCACCGACAGAAATTTCGGGCCCCTGGGCAGGGCTGTCACGACGCCCCCCCCCCGTGCTGATAATAATATTTTCAAAAGTTGATTGACCAGCTCAGTCCGGGCCCCTAAAGCTCGCTGGGCCCCTGGGCATTTGTCTCCCCCCTCTTCCCCCACTCTCGGCGGCACTATATGAAGATAAATCTTAATATTGATAATATTCATTACATAGGAGGGTCCGAGGTTATTTTAAATTGCACACTTTATCACTAGCAATGCTTTCATAGTTCGTCTTTGTTTTTAGAGCATTTTCGAAAAAAAATGCTCTATTGTCCCCGTTTTGTTTGTCTGTCTGTCTGTCATCACCCTAGATCTCAACAACCATAAGTCCTAGACCCATGATGTATATATCATTTTTTAGGTCTTGGCCTGCCATGTGTACATCAAAAGTTCGCGATAGGACCTCTGAGGGCCGGGCTCCTAAGGGGCTTAAATATTATATATTATATATATAATATTATAAATATTATATTTATAGCCCCATTTTACACCTTGTACGTTCAATAACCCATTCATTTCGTGTGAAATACTGCAGCACGTAGTTTCACCAAGATTTATTAAGAAACTCATCAAATGAAATAGTAAGCTTGTGGTCTGAGTTTAATTGAAAGTATCAGAGCTATGCAACAATTGACGGAGTTTTCGGACGATTAAATGACTACAATTTCGAATGTTTTCAATTATGAGTCCTATTTCAGTAACCACAAACCACTTGTAGTTAGATTTAAGAGAAAATAATTTTTTTTCAAATATAAAGAAACGTCTTTATAATATTTTTTTACAGATATATGCATTACACAATTGAATTTATAAACATTTACAAAATTTACAAATATTTACTGAAAGCTAACAAACGTACTGATACATAACAAGAAAATGAGCTAACACGTCATGTGTCCAGAATGGAACAGGCTTAATTGTTTGTTTTTTTTTTTAGTCAACATTAAAAAGTAGCCTAGATAAACAACTTAGTTAACTTTGGTACCCTAAGTCAGTCTTTCCCACAAAGTGCAGTACACGTACCCCTGTGTGTGTACACGACGATTATCTGTCGGGGGTGCGCGCTGCACCTGGCTGAGAACATCTGGGGAAAAAAACATTTCACGGCTAAATCGAAAAAAATATCAAATGAGTGGAAACCATACTTGTAAAAACAATATATGCAGTGCCGAACCTAGGGATTAGGGAGCCACGGGGGAGGGGGGGCTTGGCCTCTTTGGGGGGGGGGGGCGCCTGCATTTTTGACATTCGACATCATGACATGAGATAATGTACTTAATAATTAATGTAAAAAAATTGGTACCCCCTAAAGCTGGTACCTTGGGGGCACTTTGAATCGGACCCTCCTCTCCCCTCCCTAGTTACGCCTCTGAATATATGCATATTTTTTTATATTACTAGGCATACTCAATAATCAGTATTAGGAAAATAAAAAAAGGGGGGGGGGTGGTACACAGATGTCGAAAGTTTGGGGAAACACTGCCCAAAGTTAAACAAGATGTTATCGAAACTCGTTGTTAACTGAAATACAGGTAAACACTGCCCAAGGTTAAACCACGGCGTTATCAAAACTCTTTATTAACTGAAATACAGTTTTGTCGATTAGTTTATTCCCTCAAAAAATATCTAGTTCGATTGGCGCCACACATAATATGAATCCTTTTCTGTACACGTCTGCTTACGTCTTTCATATAAGTGCTATTTTTTGGCTATTTCACTCATAATTTGTTTAAATTTCTTTCAACGTCTGCCCAAGTCTATGATAAATAAACGTCTGCCCAAGTCTATGATAAATAAACGTCTGCTCAAGTCTGTGATAATTAAACGTCTGCTCAAGTCTGTGATAATTAAACGTCTGCCCAAGTCTATGATAAATAAACGTCTGCTCAAGTCTGTGATAATTAAACGTCTGCTCAAGTCTGTGATAATAACGGTGCTTTTCTTGGGCTATTTCCCCCACTTTTGATTTCTGTCTTCCTTTTTTTTTTAATTTTTCAAAATCCAATAGTGTTACAAATTGAGACTAGTGTTTCTTGTTTCCGTTTGTCCAGTCAACAAAATGCCCGGCAAGTCATAAATAATCGAAAAAAAAAACATCCTGTTTGGCAGCAGAGATAAATACCCCGCCCCCTTTACCAAAAATATTCCTCGATGTTATTTTTTTTGTTTGTTCTGTGTGCGCCCTCAGCTTAGCGCCATTTCACATGAGACAAACATTGTTTGACCAATCAGGAGCTACGGGACAGCGCGGCACAAACAAACAAACAAAAAGCGGAAACCAAACAATCGCAAAAACACGACGAGTTGCCGCCCCCCCCCACCCCTCCGTGGTGGAAAGATATGTGACTCTTGACGGCGGGAGATATGTTCTCCTGACAGGTATGAATAAACTGAATTAACGCCCTTGGTTGACGCGACCGACAACAGGTATTAGAAGAATTACGTTGGTTGACAAGTTGGGTTTTTGTTTGTATCTGTTTCACCATTTTCACGTTTTTTTTTGCCAAATTGAAAACAGGGGGGCTTTCTCTAGTCTCAGGTTTAATGGAAATGTGTGCTTGAGATCCCCCTCCACACCCCCCCCTTTAGTCACCCCGCACCCCATCATTCGGCAGCAGTGGTCCTAAGCAGTGTCTTCGACTTTATGAAGTACGCCTCTCTATTCTAAACGTAACGTCATTCCACCACAGTGCAATCGGTAGAATATACAATCATCAGAAAAAAAAACAATCGATAAGGGCCGTAATTATGGTCACCGGGGGACCAGGCCCGTAGCTTGCGGGGGGCCAAGCCACCCCTGCGTTTTGTCTCGCCCCCTCTACTTGTTTGCTCTACTTAGTAACATTTATTTCCTCCCCCCCCCCTTGCTATGGCCTGGCCCTTGCTGTAGAATGCCTGGCACCTGCTGTAGAATCTTCACGCTTCGGGGCTGATGGGGACCTCATGCAGAGACCTCCGGGGTCATTTAAGGATTCTCGGGCACTTTTAAGCATTGGATTGTATATGGGAGTTAAGGGGCTGCCGGGTTGCGCCCCTTGGCAGTGTGGCTCTGGAATTGTTTACCAGCGCCCTAATTCCCTATAAGATTACAAAAAGGTAGTTAATCTCTCAGCGTGGAGTGATTTTATCACATAAGCAAGACCACTCCCTCTCCCCATCAAGCATACGACCATTTCTCTCTGTGTGTGGTTACGCCATACCCTTATAGTCAGAGGCGTACCTAGAGAGGTGGGAGGGGGTCCAAATTCGAAAGTTCCCTGGCCCCAGCTTGAATGGGGCACACAAGTTTTTTTATCTCAAGTCATGGTGTCGAATGTCAAAATCCAGGGGCACCCGAAGAGGTCAAGCCCCCCCCCCCCCGGGTCCCCCAAATTCATTGGTTCGGCACTGCTTTTAGTGCCGCTGCACACTCTCTAAATGTACACAGTCAGGTGTGTCACACATGTGTTAAGATTCCCCGGGGGTTGAATATAATTATGAAAAGCCTCTAAACAGAAACGTCTTTTAAAAAAACAAAAACGGATGTTCAATTGTATAAAAATGAAAGTGTTAACTAAAAAATGTGTAATCTATCAAGTAAAGCGGGGAAAGAAAAAAAACATATGATAAAATATTGAAACAGACAGCAAAGGTTTAACTATGAATGAAATGTTAAGACAAAATTAGCGGCTAATCTTGGTTTACTGAATGGATTTTAACCATTCGGACCAAACCGTTCGGTACATAAAGCAATTTGTTCTTCACAGATTCTTTGTTCTATTTCATGACGAGATGTTTACTTTTGAAGTTTTAAAAGTTTTCTTACTTTCAGATAACAATTGGAGGAGGGAACAAGACCAACTGAAGAAATAAAATAAAAAAAAAACCGGCGGATGTAGGAAGGGAAAGTAGAGGAAACTCTCGGCGGCAGATTGCTTTAATGTGCGGTGAAAAGAAATGTTTGGAGAGTATACACGTAAATAGACGCTCTGGTGGATAATTGAGGGGGAATGACGTCATAATAGATTGCCGGGTAAATAGAAAAAAGAAACTCTCTACACCAGATGTTCTCGTGGTACGAGTCCACAATGGAGTCGGCCTTGAAAATCTTTCATTCTGTTTATTGACACCATGGTGCGCTAACCGAGCGAGTCAAAGCGAAGAGATTACAATCTGAAACAATTTAATTAATTGGACATGTTGCTTTTTTTAAGCATTCACAATAAGTTCTCTTTGAATGAAGGCAAGAATCGTCTTCAAAATTTCGAGAAAAACATACCAATAGTGACCGTGAATAAATTACGTAAATCTTCAAACAACAGAAATGAAGTAATGTCGCCAATTCGAATAAAAAAACAAAAATACTTTTTGAGTGTCTAATCATGGTCGCTATAGTGGGGGGGTAGGATTGAATCTAAAAACGAGTTACGGGCCCCTGTCTTTTGAAGGTGCCGCCGGGTAGAGTAGGCTAATTTGCAATGAAATTATTTGTTAATCGGTGGGTGTGACCAGAGGTGGCCCCCTTCTGGTGGAGATTGCCAGGGGCCCAGCATTATCTTCGGCAGCTAAGGTTACATTTTGTGTAACAGCCGAACAAGATTGAAACGGTAGTACGAAAACCAAAAAAAAAAAAGTATGTCCCAGTGGTTATCAAAGAGTGTGCCTCGGGCTTATTTGTGAGTGGGTCGCCGAAATTGCACATGTAAGGAAATGAAAACAAAAAAAAAATAAGTTGAGTTGTTCAACTTTTTAACATTTTTTTGTTTCACTTTCTCACAAAGTTTGAGAACAACTGACATAGACCCAGAATCGCACCTTGTCTGCCCCCCAGTCTTCGCAGCTCTTTTGCTTAATAATCCCATGGTAACATAATCATCCCCTGGTAACTTTATAATCCCATGCTAACTTTATAATCCTATGGTAACTTTATAATCCCATGCTAACTTTATAATCCTATGGTAACTTTATAATCCCATGCTAACTTTATAATCCTATGGTAACTTTAAAATCTCATGTTTCCATAGTGACTGTTGCACTCCCTACTACCAGCAGACGATCCACGTTAATAGTTTGGTTAATTAAAATAGATTTAGTCAACCAGATTGTATTGCATGTCATAAAACACACTATTTACGTCACTCATTTCCATAACAATATGTAACATCAAACAAGTCTTTACTGTAAGTGCAGTTCGACTATTTGTTAAGTTCTGTTGGGAACCAGACATTTTTTGTTCTAAATTCAATTACTTTAATTCACTAAATTTTGATAAAACCTGACTTTGGCGTGGCACAGTAAACAATACGGTAACGCTACTGCGTTCATCGGCCCCCCTCACACCCACACGTATGTCCGCCTCTGATGTAATGCAACGATTCTTCGTCTGGATTAATTAACTGTCTACCGTAATTTTCTTTTAATGTGTAATTTATTTATTTTTAGACTTAATCTTGTTGAATTGGCTACAGCTAAACATGCGTTTTATTTTTGAAAGAAAACTTCAGACATGTTAAGTAGACAGACATCTGTGCTACAATACAGTTTATTAAGTCCATCAATGAAGCCCATATGCAATAAACGATTGTACGGTAAAACCCCCAAATAAAAACAATATTTAAATCAGTTATATGTGATATTGAGATTATAAATAACTTATGTTAAATAGAAGACATGAAGCCACTACTTACATTATGCATTTGCACCTTAGGTATATTGTACATTTTCTGACCAAAAACAAAAAAGACCTATCTTAGAAGGGCTCTGTGTTAAAAATTATCTCCTTTAAATGTTTAATAAAAATGCGTTATCTTTGCTTATGATCCAAAAAATAAATTTCATTTGTATAGGCTACATGTATACAAGTTGAATAGAACATAATATATTCAAAGTGGTGGCGGTGGTGGTGGTGGTAGTGGCATTGACCGAATGTCTGCAGTAACCAATAAAAAGAAAAAATCACATTTCCATTAAAAAACAAACAAACAGGAAAGGATGGGGGGGGGGAATTCGACACATTTCTATAGATTTCAGGGACAAAAAGATTTTGGTATCCTACCCGCTGTAAAAATGTAATAAAATGTATCCATTAGCTTCTGAAGGTGAGTCATCTATAAATAGACTAGTCACATGGGGCATCTATAAATAGACTAGTCACATGGGGCATCTATAAATAGACTAGTCACATAAAAATGGATGCCTGTTTCACGCGTTTTATTGAATCACGCAGAAACTGAAAGATTTTTTTACTTGTTTATTTCGGAAATAATTATTTCTGCTACAGGCGGGGGGTGGCTGGGTGTGTGGGGGAGGGGGGGTTGGGGCGGAGAAAAAAAAATAAATGACCGTAATATCTAGTAATGTTTATTTCTTGAGGCTAGGCGGCCACGGTTGACTGGTGACGCGCTAGTTGGAGACCATAACATACGAGCCTCATGACCGTACGCCTTAAGACATTTTTATGGTCATGGTCGATGAATCAATTTGGCGCGGTGGGCCTCAACTTTTCTCAAACGATGACCCCCGCCCCCCCCCCCACACCCCGACCCCCATTAAAAAGAAATAATCTACCCACGCAATTTTTTGTTTTAATTACGGTAAACGGTGAAAGAGTCTTGTCAGAGTCGAGAAGCAGATTTAGGGGCAGGTTAGGGCACTACAAATTTATAGGGAAACTTCCGGATGACCGGGACACATTTAACTGACTGGGGAGGCCCGGGGGGTTATGGGGGGAAATGCTATATCACTTATGTCTTAATGTTGGGTCTCTAGTTTTGCATACAATGAGACTGCTGAATACTAGTGACAAGAGTGAATAACACTGGTAAACAGTGAATTCATTGCCAGTGATATTTGAATCATTTTATACAAAGTCAACTATGCTGATTTAGAATATGTAAGTGCTTTTGCTAGATTGGCTCTATTTTTCGAGATAATTAAAATTAATGAAATAATGTATGCACCGTGTTTGAAAATTGTCAAGAATTGCATGAAGTAAAATAGTATACTGACAAATAGTAGTGAAACTGTTAATGGTCATGCAGAAATTTGTTCAAAAATATGTGTAATAGTGTTATAGAGGAAAACATTTTCATTTGAAAAACTAATTATGTCTAATTAATTAATTAATTAATATGTTTATTGTCTATGGTAATGCATTAGCAAATCGCTGTTTGCTCGACTTCCTTTTGTGTGTGTCGTTGGGTCAATTGCGCTGGAGGCTCCAACAGTTGTCAGCCATCATATGTATGTCCCATCTTCCTTGATATCTCACCTCCATCACCCTCATATCCTGATGAAACCTCTCACATTGTTTCTCACTGAAGTCCCCAAGGTTACCTGGAAATTTGTCTAAATGACAGTGCAGGTAATGTACCTTGATGTTCATATTTGTTCCAATGTTTCTGAAGTTAGCGAGCATATCTTGCACCAGTTCTTCGTAATTCTCTGATCTGTTATTACCCAAAAAGTTCCTGACAACTGAAACAAAACTGTTCCATGAAGAAGCTTCAAGGTGATCCATGAAATTAGTAAAATTTCGATCGTTGATGAGTTTCCGAATCTGAGGACCGTAAAAAATCCCAGCTTTCAGCTTCTCCAGGCTAAATCCGGGAAATGATCTGCAAATATACTTGAACCAATCGCCATATTTGTCCAAAGCCTTAACAAATTGTTTCATTAAACATAATTTGATATGAAGCGGTCCGAGAATTATCTTATTTTTGTCAACCAGTGCCTTGTTGATGATATTTTCTTTACCTACAGTCATGGTTTCCCTTGCAGGCCATGTCACTCTTGTCCAATGATCTTGCCTTGCCCTGCTATCCCAAAGGCACATGCAGCATTGGTATTTAGTGTATCCTGACTGCTGCCCAAGCAAGAAGTTTATCATTTTTAGATCAACACAAATTGACCACTGATGCTCATAATAACGGACTTTCTGCTATAGTATTTTGATATTCTCATACTCTTCTTTAAGTTTTTTTGAGTGGGCAATGGGAAGAGATGCATAACGGTTACCATTGTGTAACAGAACACATTTCAAGCTTGTAGTCCCATTTGGAGCAGAAGTCCAGGGATGTCATTACAGTAAACAAGATCTTCCTCTTGGCTGAATTATGAAAGAAAAACTCTTCTCTTTTCCGATAAAATGTTATTTTAACTTCTGGTTTGAGAAAATTTCTTTCATTGAGCCTGGACACTTTAAAGCTCAGATGCTTGCTTGGACAGATTTCGGTATCGTATTAGGTCATTGAGTTCCTCTTGGCTGAATGGTTGAGGTGTTGCTCCTTCATAATCGCTTCCACTATTTTCACCGGCCAAAAACTCCAGATCTTGCCCCCCGTCGGAGTCTGATGGTGAAAACTCTAATAATCCAGTAAACACAAGTATAGGAACTTCACTGCTATGTGGAATTGGTCTCCTTGCAGATTCAAGATCAGGATAATCCCACTTAGATTTCTTGTGGCTATTGAAGCCTTTAACATTCACAATACAAAAATAGCAATCACCAAAATGGTCTTTCGGCTCTCGCCATACCATTGGTACACCGGAACTTAGACTTTTCTTCTCACCATTTGTCCACAGCCGTAGGATCTCCACACAGTTTTTGCAGACCTTATGGAGAGCCCAAGACTTGTCTTGGTCTCCCAGCTTCACAACGAAATATGCCTGCTGCACAAAGTCGGTTATATTTCTTCTTTGCTTTTCAATCATGTATTCTCCACAGATGTAACAGAATACATTCGGATTATTTTTGCAGCATCTTCGTGATGAACTCATGATGTCTTTCGAAAGCAGCATAAAATAGAAAAAAATAAAACCAAGTTATAACTTGGTATAGTTAAATAAAACAACAGACACCAAACTTATTGCATTTGTTTTACACAAAGGGTATCATCATATTTTGAAGGATGTCCAATATCTCAGAAACCAGAGCCAATTTAGCAAAAGCAGTGGCAGTTTTGAAATCAGCACCCATGAATTGTTATAAATTCATTCAAACATTCTTGGCAATTCGCAAATTTTTTTGTTGAGCTGTGTAATTGACGTAGAGAAGTATGGCGGAAGCTGACAGGTTCATAGTGCACGATGAGTGTGGCACGGAGATAGTTTCTTTATAATGTAATTCACACTAGCCGGGTAGCATATCCTTGGTACACATTTATTATATATATATATGACACACCGATAATACATTCATGACACACCGATAGTACATTTATGATCTACCGATAATACATTTATGATATACCAATAGTAAATTTATGACACACCGATAATACATTTGTCACAAACTGATAGTACATCTGTGATCTACAGATAGTACATTTATGATATACCGATAGTACGATTATGCTATACCGATAGTACATTTATGGTACTTAGCTGGTGTGTGTGTAAGCGTAATAAAATAGAAATCAAACGAGGCAAAACACACATGTCAATGACATCTACTAATGACAGTGTCGCCATCTTTACACGCCAATGTCATCTACAAATTCAGCTTCATATAAACCTATCATTGATGTGTCCACCATATATTAGCATACACAATAGTACATTCGGTGAATATGCTAATTAATTTCTAATCATATAATATGTTTTCAATGTTTCTAAGCCAAAACAATTAAATAGTTTAAACCAAAAGTAATAAAAGTAAAACTGTAAACAAACATATCTTTGTTTTCAAAATACGAAAATCAGTATTACTATGTATTAGTTTCATGAAGTTGTACAGTATTACAATGTATGAGTTTCATGATGTTGTACAGTATTACAATGTATGAGTTTCATGAAGTTGTACAGTATTACAATGTATGAGTTTCATGATGTTGTACAGTATTACAATGTATGAGTTTCATGATGTTGCACAGTATTACAATGTATGAGTTTCATGAAGTTGTAAAATGATAAACAATAAATTGAAAGTCTGATAAAAATAATAGGGTCTACATACTCATGGGTACAGCGGGCGTCTCTCTGAATGGGCTAAAGCAGAGGCGAAACCCTTAACAAGTTTTCAGGAATAATGCATGGCTATTGGCAATGCCCGGCAGGGGGGGGCCAGGAAATAAATTTTACTAAGTGGAGCAAACAAGCAGAGGGGGTCCTCTGCCCCCCCCCCGCACGCTACGGGTATGGAGTGCAGCCAGAACTATGTCAGGGTCCACAGTCTTTCGGTGCCCTGCGTGATACAACAATCTATAAATACTTATCTGTCGTTGCCAAGAAATACTTGATCCAATTTTATCCAATTGACTAATTGAGGCTGTCTTTCACTTCTAAATTTTTTCGTAGCAAAACGTAATACATTTATAATACTATTTTATACTTTTTGTACTAAACAACTCAGTGTACTAATATTTAGAATCGTGCATGGCCGTAGTCAGCTTAACTCGCCCTTGGGGCACCCCCCCTATTTGAAAACCATATAATATTATATGTATAATATACCATTTGGCGCCCCTTCTTGAGTAGCGGCCGGGGCATGATGCCCCCACTTGCCCACCCCTCACTACGCCTCTGAATTGGTGGTCTACGTCACTAAATGTGAATTGCACATAGTGTAGTGCGCATCGTCAGTTTAAATGGATTTTTCAGAAATCCGCCATATGTGTGTGAAATATTCTATAGATAGGTGAATAACATTCTGAACGCATAATAACGGACTTTTTTTAAAACCATATAGGGCTTTTATAGCGTTGCACTTTCTGTAGGATTTAAAATCTTGAAGTCCACTAGAGATTAAGATTTATACATGCATACGTTGAACACTGTAATAATGATTCTACACGGCAATTCAATAAATGTTCTTAGCTCGACGAGAGCAGTCATGATGTTTAAAGTAAGGGCGATTTATGAATGTGTATGTGCACAATTAAAGTAAGGGCGATTTATGAATGTGTATGTACAATTAAAGTAAGGGCGATTTATGAATGTGTATGTGTACAATTAAAGTAAGGGCGATTTATGAATGTGTATGTGTACAATTAAAGTAAGGGCGATTTATGAATGTGTATGTGTAAATTAAAGTAAGGGCGATTTATGAATGTGTATGTGTACAATTAAAGTAAAATATAACGGTGAACATTTTATTAAGTCAATGACATGAAGACCAAAGGGCCACGAATAAAGATTGCTTGCTTGATAAACTTTACCACAGTTACAACTTACAAGTAGTAATAATTTTGTAACTTATTTGTTTAGCTAACGGCGAAGTAACATATAAGTTTAAAAGTAAAAAGACAATACTCACGGCGAAACTAATCAAAATCCTAATTGTTTCAATACATCACACTGCAACGGTCAGATCAGTTCTGCGTCACTAACATCCAAATGCACAAACATCTTGATATGTTATGGAAGTTTCCTTTACTTAAATGTCGGAGTAAAAGACAATAAATATAACGATTGTTTTATGTTGTTTCGTCCACAATAAATTAATTAATCGTAAAACAAAAATAATTACATCAGAGAGAATACGTCTGCAGCGTCTCCTATTAATTAAGTCCAAGATAAAATCTATTCCACTCTTTATTTATAAACAAACCGGCTAACACACTTCTTATTACTGGTCTAACAATGAGTCCAACGGACCCAAAGTCTGCCGGCGCTAGTGGTCAGCGATGGTCAGTGGTCACTACTACTATAAAAACTACAAGGGGCTCTCTCCCCTCCCCCCACCTCCTGGCTTTACAGTTTTTTTATTTTATTTCACTGTACGCCCCATGTCTTACCCACCCGCCCCTCCACGTCTCTTTGCTCTCATCCATTCAGGTTTAGGTCAAGCCGGCCGCTGGTCAGTTCTTCTTTCACTCCCTATCTGCCCCCCCTCTCTCTCTCTCTCTTGTTAGCAACATTACAGCCCAGCTGACCAGACAAACGTAACAGAGAGAGAGAGAGAGAGAAAATTGATGTGGGGGGGAGGCAGATCATGACTAACGTGTGGTCACTCGTTGGGGGGGAGAATTAAAATGACCAAACTGTGTGTAAGTGTGTGCGTTGTAGTAAAAGAACTAGTGGACTTGGTACCAGTGTGTGTGTGTGGGGGGGGGGGTAAGGAGGTCAGTTTGAAGTAAACTAAGCATGCAGTGTAGGTGGGGGGGGGTCAGTGTAGGTGGGGGAGTAAGGGGGGTCAGTGTAGGTGTACCCAGGTAGGTCGACAATGACCACAACCGGCAATTTAAAAAAAAAAACTTGTTTGTATCACACAACCCTTTGTTCGTTGCACGAACCCCGAGTCACGTGACTGGGGCTAACCACGACATAGGAGGTTACTAACCATGGCCGATTTTTAAGGGGGGGTTTACTTTTATAGGCAAGTGAGGGGGGGGTAGGTGGGTGGGGTATTGACTGTCATGCTGGGACCATACGTCTCCTCATTGTTAATATATGGCCATCAATTTGTCTGTAGCTAGCAACGTATAACACATGCTGCACATATAAATATAGTCAAAGTAAATTAAGAAATAGTAAATTAAGTAAAAGCAACATAAGTAAAAGTAAATTAAGTAAAATTAAAATAAGTAAAGTAAATTAAGTAAAAGTAAATTAACAAATAGTAAATTAAGTAAAAGTAACATAAGTACAAGTAAAATAAGTAACAGTAAATTAGATAAAAGTAAATTAAGAAAAAGTCAGGACTGAAAGGATAAGCCGTTGATGCACTAATTTATCCACCAGTAAAAACAGTTCCTGTAACAGCTCGTGAGCAGCGTATTTTATTTTTATCACAGTGATACTCAAAGTGTGGTTCGCGACTACCCGGTAGTGGGAGACGGGTGGTTGTGTGGTAAAGCGCCCGACTGTCGATCTGAGGGTTCCAAGTTCGATCCTTGGTGAGAACCAAAGAGACAATTTTTCAGGTTATGGTTAAAGCTACATCCTTGGGCATTGTTGCACTGTCGTCTGTGGTGGAAATGAAAGAATGGCCAATCGAAAACAGTCACATAGTGGTTTATAACAGTGGTCCCCAACCAACCCCCGGGCCGCGGACCGATACCGGTCCTTGGAACGAATGTTACTGGGCCGCCCAAGAAACATTAAATTATTTCCTTTTTTTTCTTATTTATCTCGTGATTGCGCGACTTTCCCTGGACGAGAAATAATTAACGCACTCCCTTCCCCCCCCCACCTTTTCCTGTTGGCCGCGGTGAAATTATCAAACGCTGACCGGTCCGTGGCGAGAAAAAGTTGGGGGGGGGGACCACTGGTTTATTGGCTTTAAGAGATAAACGTCTCATCCTTACAGGGACTTCACAGACCCACTGCCGGCTCGCGGGCCTATAGTAGGGGCGGGTAGCGACAAATCGTTATGCGTACAAGTATATTAATAACTCAGTGTAATTATATCACAACACGAAAACACACAAAATGTGTTAACATGAAAAGTAAAGGGGGGAAGACTATTCATACCATTAATGACTCTTCTGTTCTTCTTTTAGTGACACGGATGGCCTGAGAGTCAGCCCCGTAGCGTGAAAATTCTACAGCAGGAGCCAGGCATTCTACAGCATGGGTCAGGCCAATGGCATGTGGGAGGGGGGGCAGGAAATAAATGCTAGTAAGTAAAGCAAACAAGCAGAGGGGGGCCAGACAAAACGCAGGGGGGGGGACCCCCAGGCCCTCTCCTCCCCCCGCACGCTACGGGCCTGCTGACAGTTCTGGTTGAAAACTATGAACTTTTTTTCAAGTAAAATTTGGCGTAAAGTCGTCCCATAAGTCCAAACATCTTGAAATAGGTACCTGACACACGGTAAGTTGGGGAAGTAAAGGCGGCTGGGCGTTGTGCTAACCACACAATCCCTTCATATGCCGAGGTTATAGAAACAGATGAATTCTACACTTCATCTGCCCCGATGGCCCGTTTGAGCTAATGGAACTTTACTTTACCATTCTGTTTTAGCGAAGTTTTTCTTTACTTGTGGGTCGCCCAAAACAAACAAACAAGATTTTGGGTCTTAAAGAGTATATGTTTAAAAGCTGTTGTCCTATTGGGATATTTTACACAAATTAGATGCAATACGCATTAGATATTATATCAAATCTCTGGCATTTACAAAGGATTCGTATTACTGAGTTGTAAACTATCTTAGGCCTTCATTCTTTTATTTAAATATTTAAAAAAAATATTTCTTCTCGACAGACATGATCTCTGATATCGACAAACATTTCCCTTAGGCCTTAGCTCATGGTAAAGATTATATATATATATATATATATATATATATATATATATATATATATAAAAGTATCAATGATATTGACTTAAATTCGATCTCAATATTTGTGTACACAAAGTTTGCTTTCTGAATATTAGCGAGGTTGAAATCCGTGACTTGTTTTTTATTGCATATAATTATTTATTTATTTTTTTAAATAAGACTGCATAGCTTTTAACTTATTTAAGTATCGCATTATTCAATTTATGTTCTGCCAAAGTTATACTTTTTGGACCATTTATCTGAAGTGGCCAGATTTAAAAAAAAAAACACAATTAACTGTAGGCCTGCTTGTACACGCCTATTTGGCTACCCACGAAGCGTCCGTCTTTGGCTGTCAGTTTAATTACACCATGAAGTGACCATTGCTTAATAAACAAGTCAATGTGGTCTTATTGGTTGTGAACATGACATACGGGGTCAAAGGTTGCTGTAATGATTTTTTTTTTAAACTTTTTTTTTTCTTTTTTAAATTATTAATTCAGAATATCTGACCATGACTCACTATCCGTCCAGTGGTCAGTTCCCCATAGAAAAATGGATCGTGGCGTGAGCGCACATTTCCCCCCAAAAAGCGCCACATTCGGCCTGTTGCATTTTCTGTTTGCTGTTACGTAACGTGTCCAGTGGAGCTCATCAAGAGCCTGCCAGTTTTTGGCCTAGCCACCAAGTAGTGCTGCTCATACACGATGATGAGATACCGTATCGGTGGGTAGGGGCGGCGGGGGGGAAGTTTGGGTTGAGTTGGTTTGAAGAGTTGTGAGGGGGAGGTGAGCGGTCACTAAAGAGTGGAAGATAGCTACATTATGCATGGGAGTGGGTGGGATGGTGTTGATTGTTGACTTCTGGCACTACTGTACATGTAAAATATTCACGTGATAAGATTCCATGCCTGTCGACATTTTTAATGGTCAGTATGAAGCCAGTGTGAGTTTGTGTGTGTGTGTTTGTGTGTGTGTGAGGGGGTAGGGGGGCACTGGAAGTCAGGTTCTGGGCGATGACAAGGCGAGCATTCAATCCAGGCACAGGCATTCACTCACTTTCAACGCTCTCTCTCTCTCTCTCTCTCTCTCCCATGAGAGTACAAGGCAGTAAGAGGGAATGAGATAAAAAGAAGATAAAAAAGAAGGCAATGTGTTGTGATGCACATTTAAAATTGTAGAAACCGGAAGCTAAAGGGAGATAATGGTTAGTCCATGGTAGCCGCACAAATTTGGTTCAAAAAGTAGCCAGTAATAATTGCCTGATCTCGATTGCTTGCTTTACTATCGGCTATGCTCGACCATATTCGGTTATAGTCGGCCATAGTCGGCTATAGTCGGCCATATTCGGCTATAGTCGGCCATAGTCGGCAATACTCGGTGATATGGGTGATTATTGCAATAATCATAGTTTTTTTTGTTGTTGATGACACATGCATCCGCGACATGGGCAAAGCAATAATAATAATACAATCCCTTTAGTAGGTCAGGTAGTAGTTGGGAAGACTTCTCTCTCTCTCTCTCACTCTCTCTCTCTCTCTCTCTCTCTCTATCTATCTATCTATCTATCTATCTATCTATCTATCTATCTATCTATCTATCTATCTATCTATCTATCTATCTATCTATCTATCTATCTATCTATCTATCTATCTATCTATCTATCTATCTATCTATCTATCTATCTATCTATCTATCTATCTATCTATCTATCTATCTATCTATCTATAAATCTATATATCTGTCTATCTATATATCTATATCTATCTCTCTCTCTCTCTCTCTCTATATATATATATATATATATATATATATATATATATATATATATATATATATATATATTTCTCTTAAGTCAAATATCTAATAACAACAATACGTTGTACTGCTAATCACGTGACCAGCTATAATGACTAGACATCTTCTTAAGCCTCTGCAAATTGACAGGTTATCCTGACCACCGTAGGGGCTAAAAGTTAGAAAATAAAAAGACCCCCCCCTCCCCTCGTCAGCCCGAGCAGACCAAGTAGTCACACTGATGCTTCCCCTACCCCCCACCCCTTTCGACAGACCCCCCCCCACACCACCAAGTACTCAAGCTGATGCCATTAAATGACCGCCTGCAGGGCCTGGATTCCAACAAACTGGGCCTAAAGTGACCATTCCACTGACCGAAACAAAATATCTGCAGCAGAGCTACGGGCCTGGAGGGGGCAGGTTTACAAGTGTACTGAGTCTCCAGTAATGAGGTCTCGATGTTTAATTGGAATGGAGGTACAATTTTTGCAGTTACCGGTTGTTTCTACAAATACGTTGTTAGACCAAAGCCGTTCCCCCCTCCCTCCCACCCAACCCTCATACCCCCCCCCACCCCCCAGACAGTGAAGGCTGATTTGTGAAATATATAACAGAAAGAAAAAGACCACTAAAGTTCGTTAAAGTAGTGCGCATCTAACTTAGAATGCGGTACAATTAGTAGACAATATGGTACATTGGTACATTAATGTCCACGTTACTTTACTCCAGTAATTCCCAAACGTTCGACATCTGTGTACCCACTCTTTTTGTTTTCGTATTACTGATACCCCGTGGTAAAAAAAAAAAAAAACAAAAAAACAAACTTGCCTATTGTTTTACGTGCATGGTTTACGCTCATGGTTTATGCTCATGGTTTACATTCATGGTTTACGTTCATGGTTTACGCTCATGGTTTACACTCATGGTTTACGTTCATTTCACTGTTTTCGCTTATGTTAAGCCGTGCATATTTACCTAGATGTTCTCAGCTCGGTGTAGCGCGTACCCCCACCAAACACTTCACTAAGCCCCCCCCCCCCACGGGGTTTGCGTACCACACTTTGGGAAACCACTGGCTTGCACTATTTTAGAAATGTTTGAGTCCATACGTTTTTAATACCATGTAGAATTACGAATCTATTTACCTTAAGATTGTCGTAATTCTAGAAATGGGATAAAACACGGTTTGAGATTATGAGGTTGAAAGTTAATTGCGTGGGTGAATACAATAAACTAGAGTAAAAATGTCTTTAAATTAGCTGATCAATACCAATAAATAGATAAATAATCCGATTCTCCGAAAATAGCACTCAGTTATATTTTTAGCAATGAAAACTTTTACAACTGTTAGCAATGAATGAAAGGAATTCACTTTCTATAAACTCCGCATATGAAGGGATTGTGTGGTTGGCACAACACCCAGCCGCCTTTACTTCCCCAACTTAAGTCAGGTACCCATTTTAAAACTACGTGGACTTGTGGGACGACTTTGTACCAAATTTAACCTGGGAAAATTCCATGGGAATCACCGAGGATCGAACCCAGGACTCTCATGTCGAAGGTCGAGTATCTACACCACTCGGCCATCCGTCCCACACATTGTAATGAAATATTTTAAAAACGTTCTTTAAAAATGTTTTTTTTTTTTTTAATTTTCCGTGTAAGCGATGATGTCATAGGTGGGTGACTTTAGTTGGGGATTGAACGCGTACCATACACCAAACTAATCTCAATCTCAGCCACCGTGCCACTGAGTCGTGTTACTCGGAGAAAACTTTTTTTTTACAACAATTGAGCCCCAGGGGGGCTCAAGTACTGGGTATGGCTTGTCATCTAGTTCTGTGTCTGTGCGTGTGTGGGTGAGGTGTTTGCGTTCTGTGTCATGCTCTCGTGCTAGATACGCATGGCTGCCGGAAAGTAGTGACGTACCAACCCTATTCTCACAGGAGACATCGCTACCATCTTACCCCCATCTCTCTATATTTTTACACCCCCCTCTCCTCACCGACAATCAGGAGCGTAACATTTTGATGAGACATCAGGGAGACCTGCAGACGTCTCGTTCTATGCCAAGGGAGGACACCCACGTGAATGAGCAGACGTGAAGGAAATGAACATTTTGTTGTTTTTTCATCCTCTTCTTCTGCCAGCTCGTAAAATAAATGTTCATTACTAAAGTCGTTTGGAAAGGACATTAACTGTCGTAGTTCAATAACACGCGTCATTTCAGTTAAAGAGACCACAAAAAAATTGACCACAAATTTGGACCACAGAACTGAACCAACGCACACATGAATTATGAATCCATTTTTATTTTTATCATTCAATTGTGCCATAAAAGACGAGTACCACGTCTTTCGGTTTCTAGCTGTCTCTTGACGATTTTCCTTTAATAATGAGATGTTTACATCTGGATTCTGTATCTAGGAATGTAACAATGGCTGTGTCAGTATAGAACAGCTGTTGTTTTTTTTTACATATATAGGTGGAGTCAACATTTTAGTTGAAGGGGGGGGGGTAGGGGGAGGCGGGGGCAGGGAGTAGGTTTTTTTTAATCGTTCAAGGTGAAGCTAATTTGTTAGATAAGGATAGGAGTCATAAATGTAGGTGGGGGTCAAAGGTTTTTAGATGGAATCAGCATTGTACAACATGTTAGGTGGAGTCAACATATTAGGTGCGGTAGTTAACATATTAGGTGGGGGAGTTAAACTATTAGGTGGAGTTAACATGCAAGTTGGAGGAATTAACATATTAGGTAGAGGTGTTAACACATTAGGTGGGATAGGTAACATATTAGGTGCAGAGTTCACACATTAGGTGGGGGAGCTAACATTTTAGGTGGTGGGATTCAACATATTCGTTGGAGGTGTTAACATATTAGGTGGGGAGTTAACATAATACGTGGGGGAAGTTAACATATTCGTTGGAGGTGTTAACATATTAGGTGGGGAGTTAACATAATACGTGGGGGAAGTTAACATATTCGTTGGAGGTGTTAACATATTAGGTGGGGAGTTAACATAATACGTGGGGGAAGTTAACATATTCGTTGGAGGTGTTAACATATTAGGTGGGGAGTTAACATAATACGTGGGGGAAGTTAACATATTCGTTGGAGGTGTTAACATAGTAGGTGGGGGAGTTAACATAATACATGGGGGAAGTTAACATATTCGGTGGAGGTGTTAACATATTAGGTGGGGGAGTTAACATAATACATGGGGGAAGTTAACATATTCGGTGGAGGTGTTAACATATTAGGTGGGGGAGTTAACATAATACGTGGGGGAAGTTAACATATTCGGTGGAGGTGTTAACCTATTAGGTGGGGGAGTTAACATAATACGTGGGGGAAGTTAACATATTCGGTGGAGGTGTTAACCTATTAGGTGGGGGAGTTAACATATTAGGTGGAGGTGTTAACCTATTAGGGGGGTCAATATATTTGGCGAAGTAAACATATCAGGTGGAGTGTACCTGTTAGGGGGATGTGATTTTTCGGCGAGGGGGGGAGGAGGGAAGGGTTGTAATGTCAAACTGCGTGGCACAGGCCAGGGTTCGAATCAAGGCGACGCCATTACAACAACGACAATGACGTAAACAGAGCACAACAAAAAGGGACAAGTGTATGTCAATATGTTAGTCTGGGATATGAATCAAACGACCCAAGTAATAACTTTTATATACAGTGGATTCCACTTAATTGGGACACCGCTTAGTTGGGACAGCCGCTTATTTGGGACAAATCTCAAAGAAACCAAGCCAAGAAGCCAATAGTAAATTTGTATGTTTAATTGGGACAGCCGCTTAATTGGGACAAAAAGCGCCCGTCCCGATGTGTCCCAATTAAGCGGAATCGACTGTATATGATTCACATTTAATCCAATCTGTCCTGTATTTTTTTTAAACCTGGCTTTTTTAAATTCAGGGCTAAACTGGATCCCGTGAGGAGGGAGTGGGGATGAGTTGAATGATGAAACAACCCACAGGGCCGTCTGTTGGCAGAGCAGAGGCTAATATAAATTTAGGGCCCACGTCAATACTATCTATGAGTCACGTGACATCAAATTTGTTACTAGTATATTGTAATGGGGTCCTTTTATCGGTGTTGTATAGTGTTCCTATCCATAAGAACGGCTCTGGTTGAGGGGGGGGGGCAGGGGGAAAGGGGGGGTGTGACTTCAATGTGATGAGAAGAAAAAAAACAACAATCACAGAACCAGATCTGCAACTTCTATCGCTGACCAATGGTCAGCAGCGTCGGCAGGAAATGAAAACAAGAGTCACCAACTTTGGACTCTGCGTCATATCGGTCATCCAAGGGGGGAAAGCAGCAGGTCCGCTCGGTTTCCAGTAGCTTTGTTGTGGTCATTCCGTGGTCATAATTCGAGTTTGGAGGGGGAGATGGGGGGTGTGTTGAGGGCAAAGCAGGTGTTTCTGGTCGCATCTCAACACTTTTTTTCTTGTGGTCAAATGGCCAGTTAATAGGTTTAAATGTGACCTTTGCTCTCGCGTGTGTGCACAGTGGACGACGGAGATCGAGGGGCGGGGGGGAATTCAGTGGACAGCGGTCACGACTTTGTAATGGGATCTCGTTGCCGGTGTTACATTATGTGGCTTGACCGGACGCCAGTGCATGAAATGCAAAGAGCATGGCTTTTAAAAAAAAATATATTTAAAGCTTTTTACTTGGGAACTTATTGTTACAGTACTAGTAAACATATTGTTACAGTTATAGTAAACTTATTATTACAGTTATAGTAATAGTATTATTACAGTTATACTAAACGTATTGTTAGTTACAGTAAACGTATTGTTACAGTTATAGTGAACTTATTGTATAGTTATAGTAAACTTATCGTTACAGTTATAGTAAACTTATTGTTACAGCTACAGTAGACTTATCGTTACAGCTACAGTAGGCTTATTGTTACAGCTACAGTAGACCTATCGTTACAGCTACAGTAGGCTTATTGTTACAGCTACAGTAGACTTATCGTTACAGCTACAGTAGACCTATCGTTACAGCTACAGTAGACTTATTGTTACAGCTACAGTAGACTTATTGTTACAGCTACAGTAGACTTATTGTTACAGCTACAGTAGACTTATTGTTACAGCTACAGTAGACTTATTGTTACAGCTACAGTAAGGTTATTGTTACAGCACAGTAAAGTTATTGTTACAGATACAGTAGACCTATTGTTACAGCTACAGTAGACATATTGTTACAGCAGACACTAGGAAGGGAAAGTAGTGAAGCCACCGATTAAGTTGAAATGAAAAAGAAAAAAATAACCCAGTGGTAAGTACAATGACGTGGACAAGTTTCATGTTGACCAGTTTCACCGGTACAGGTCACCCCCCCCCCCACGCCTAAACGTTGGTCCCAGGCCTTGTTCCACCCTAGGGCCCAGCAAATGTCATTAGCCGTAGGCCAGCGGTTTTCAACCCGTGGTACGCGTTCCCCAACGAGTACGGTAAAAAGTTATACGCAGGGTTACCCAGCGACCTACAATTTTCATATAAAACTACTAATGAGTCTGAAGAAGGTTGGGAGTATGCTGCGTAACTCATTGCCAAACCAAGAGCAGTGGCGTAGTGTGGGGGGGGGTCATCATGCCCCGTGCACTACTCACAAAGGGGCGCCGAATGGTATATTTTACATATAATATTATAAGGTTTTCGAATGGGGGGGGGCGCTAAAAAGGTATTGTGCCCCGGGCGCGAGTTAAGCTGGCCACGCCACTGACCACGAGCCCTAGTATGAGAAGAGTAAACACATTCCACTATGAAAGCAAGTACATTTATTCCGGAACTTACGTTCAAACCTCTTGGGGTACAGGCACACAAAATAAAACATTGAGAGCCGCTGTCCTAGGCCAAGGGTTTTGGGTAATGCCACCCCCTATATTACTGGCCCGTAAATTTTAACTGAAATAAAAAGAAAATTTAAGCTAAGACATACGTATCGCTGTGGGCGACACATCTTGTTGTAGTAGACCAGATCTAGGCCAGGTCAGACTGACCGGTACAGAGGCACGCGCACAGGACATAAAAACTATTAAGGTCAAGGACGTGGGAAAAAACACACACGTACAAATGAGGTGAGAGAGAACTTGAAAAAAAAAAGGAAGAAAGAAACCAGAGATAGCCTCAGTGCTTGGGTTTAATTAACAAACAAAAATCTCCTTTGATAGTGGAGACTACTTGTTGGAGTTTTGAAATGTGTAGGAGGAAAAAACTACAACTTCTGCATAGGGCCTCGTGACAGCCAGGTTCATGGGGCCTAGTGATAGCCAGGTTCATGGGGCCTAGTGAAAGCCAGGTTCATGGGGCCTAGTGAAAGCCAGGTTCATGGGGGCCTAGTGACAGCCAGGTTCATGAAGGCTAGTGACAGCCAGGTTCATGGGGCCTAGTGAAAGCCAGGTTCATGGGGCCTAGTGACAGCCAGGTTCATGGGGCCTAGTGACAGCCAGGTTCATGGGGCCTAGTGACAGCCAGGTTCATGGGGCCTAGTGACAGCCAGGTTCATGGGGCCTAGTGACAGCCAGGTTCATGGGGCCTAGTGACAGCCAGGTTCATGGGGCCTAGTGAAAGCCAGGTTCATGGGGCCTAGTGACAGCCAGGTTCATGGGGCCTAGTGACAGCCAGGTTCATGGGGCCTAGTGACAGCCTGGTTCATGGGGCCTAGTGACAGCCAGGTTCATGGGGCCTAGTGACAGCCAGGTTCATGGGGCCTAGTGACAGCCTGGTTCATGGGGCCTAGTGACAGCCAGGTTCATGGGGCCTAGTGACAGCCAGGTTCATGGGGCCTAGTGACAGCCAGGTTCATGGGGCCTAGTGACAGCCAGGTTCATGGGGTCTAGTGACAGCCAGATTCATGGGGGGCCTTATGCCTGAGTGATTGTGGGGGTTTAGATCTCTGTGATTGTGGGGCTCATGTGTCTGTGTGATTGTGGGGTTGTGTGAGCTCATGTGTCTGTGTGATTGTGGGGCTGTGTGAGCTCATGTGTCTGTGTGAGTGTGGGGTTGTACGTTTTTATTTTATTAGAATATGGGAATCTATGTCATCCGACATATCGATGCATATGACGTCAAATGTAACTCAATTACATGATTCTACTCTCTAACCCTGTTTACTTATCTGTTTTTAATAAATAGTTCCACACGCGCATCGCGTAGCGCATGAAGCAATAAAATATTTCATGACATTTCCTAAACACCAATACTAGTTAATAAGGGCGGACCACCAGAACGTCTCAACAAATGTATGGCCCACCAAAGTGTGTGTGGGGGGGGGCAGTAGCAGACACAGATGATGAAAACTGGGTCCACCGTCCCATGCACACACAGTACAGTAGAACGTCGTGTCGTTTATCCGAATCAATTGGGACCGGACACCGTTCGGATACGAGATTGTTCGGATAACCGAAAACCGAATGCGATCCATGCAGTATATGAAACCGGACACTATAAGAATATTAGAAATCATCACATGCGCGAAATGTGATTGAAAAAAAAAAAAGAAAAATATGTGCGAAATGTCCGCAGTTTTAGCCTCATTGTGGAAAATAATCACTTCGTTTTTGTTCGCTGCAAGGATTCTGATTCATATACAGTACATATAGTTGACATATAGTTGACATATAGTTGACATATAGTTGACAAAATAATCTGGTCCGGATATGTGACGCTCTGGATAATAAACGTTTGGATAAACGACGTACTACTTTGCCTGTCTGGGTTGGGGGGAAGGGATGTTTGAAGTTTTTTTTTAGTTTCCCTACCGCAGCGAAACTTAGTTTCATTCTAAGATCTCGCTCATTGGCCCTTCGGCCCCGGGTATTACTTAGGCCCAGCCCCGTAGCGTGAAAATTTTACAGCAGGGGCCAGGCCAATAGCAGAGGGGGCAGGAAATAAATGTTACTAAGTAGAGCAAACAAATAGAAGAGGCCAGACAAAACGCAGGGGCCTGCCACACGCTACGGGCCTGCTTAGGCCATCCTAGATTGTTGCCCCTGCCTACAACCACTCCAAGAATTAAATATAGTGGAGCCTATCTCTCCCCCCCCCCACACGGCCCTTATATTTTTTGCTGATAAAGTTTTTTTTTAATTTACCAGATGTTTAGGTCATTTAGTCCATTTCAATAAATCAGTGTTTATATTCACATTCTGTTCATAAAAAAAAAAAATTCTTCAGTCTTTGTAAACTGCTAGTCACTTCACCCCCGAAAACACCTGAAATTTGTGTTATCCTTTTTCTTTTATAAATGTTTACACATAAAGCCTGGATGATGGGGTGGGGGTGAAGATGGCTAGAGGGTGAAGATGGCTGGAGGGTGAAGATGGCTTGGGTGAAGTCTAAACATGTAAAAGGAATTTTATTTTTATAGCCCGTGTTTATATTGCAAGTGCTCCCAGTGCATTGTATCTTCTGGCACTTATAAATTTATACAAAAAATTGACCATTGCAGACTGCTTCAAAAGAAATATCCGCTCAAAACGTTCACTGGCAACGGAATAAACTGACCACTGACCACTGCAGCTTGTTTTAGCTGCCCACCCAAAACACTGTTTTAATTAAACCCCCCTTGATTGTCCAGGGCTTTATATTCTTTCAGATCAATCATTGTGGGGGGGGGGGTACCGCGGCCAAAACCGTTGCCATGGAGATTGCTGACCAGTGGTCAAGCAAAAATAACCCTTTCACTCCCTGTCCTCGGGTCCGATTCCATTGTCCCTCTCATTGTCCGCTCACGTATTTTAACAAGGGAGAGAGAGAAAAAAAATAATTTTTTGAGCTGCAGTTTGCGGACCATTTTTATGGTTCTTTGTGGCAAGTTGTGGTCAGTGTCTTGACCCCTGGTCACTCACAAGTCCAGTTTTAAAAATCTTGACAGGTGCCCCACGAGCCGTGGTCAGTTTTTAAGCATTCATCATGTCTTAAGGATGTTTTTCAAGAAACGGCTTCACAGCTTGCCCTGCTGACCCGGAGTGGACATATTGAACGGGGTGCGGCGGGGAAGAGGTCACACACAAAAAAGAAAAAAAATCTTAAAATATGACCAGTCGGCCGAACGTTTTTTTTTCCCACTTCCACACTGACCAGTGTCCACTATTTGACAATCTGTTAGTCTGTCCGTCTGTAGTTCAATATGTGAGGAAATGGGGGGAGGGGGGCGTGAATTTGAGAAGAGGAGGTTGAGGGGTTGAACAGAAGTCCCGGAAATAGCTTTTGTGTGATAGTATGTGTGTGTGTGAGTGTGTGTGTGAGTGTGTGTTGTGAGCACTGTAAGTCGTGTTTAAAAAAATAAATGAGTCTATGCAAAGGATTTATGGTGTTCAAACTTTTTTAAAAATAATCCAGTAATATGTCTGTATGTGTGTGTGGAGTTTTTCTGTTTTGTTGAGATTACAAATAGTTCATAAAATGTGTAATACCTATAGGGCTCTTATTAGTGTTCACTCTAAGCAGGCCCGTAGCGTGCGGGGTTTGGGGGCAGGGGGGGGGGGCCTGGTCCCCCCCCTTGCGTTTTGTCTGCCCCACTCTGCTTGTATTCTCTACTTAGTAAAATTTATTTTCTGCCCCCTCCCCCGCTATTGCCTGGCCCCTGCCGTAGAATGCCTGGCCCCTGCTGTAAAATTTTTACGCTTCGGGTCTGACTCAAAGTCAGTGATCCCCAGCCCCCAAGGCCGCGGACCGGTACAGGTCCGTGAATCAAATGTTACTAGACCGCCCAAGAAACATTAAATTATTTCCTTTTTATTTACTGTGGTGTATATCTCTTGGGATTGCGCGATTTTCAATTGAGTGTCGTTAACCGGGAGCAGAGCGGCTGTGAGCGGCAGGGACATTGTAAATAAAAACAATCTCAAATATAAAAAAATATCTACTCCCCCCCCCCAGCGGGCAGCGTTGAAATTATCAAACGTGAAATTATCAAACGTTGACAGGTCCACGGCGAGAAAAAAGTTGGGGACCACTGCTCTAAGCTGTATGCGCACGAAAACTCTTAGTCGAGAGCACGAGCACATTTAGCACTACAGCGCACATCTCTTTCGTTTAGTAGGGCATTTGTACCATAAAGATGCGCACACAATTTGAAATTTATTTCCAAATTCGCCGCAAGGCAGTACTCACATACTGCAATAAATGTGAATATTCGCACGGCTGTATGTCTTCGCTTTCGCACATGTGTTCGCCTTATATATTTGAGCATGTATGCGAATAGACACATCATGTGTTCGCCTTATATATTTGAGCATGTATGCGAATAGACACATCATGTGTTCGCCGTATATATTTGAGCATGTATGCGAATAGACACATCATGTGTTCGCCTTATATATTTGAGCATGTATGCGAATAGACACATCATGTTTCGCCTTATATATTTGATCATGTATGCGAATAGACACATCATTTTCGCAAGACATATCCGGGGAGCATCTCTATAGCTGACAACAGGATTTCGGCATCTCTTAAAGCTGCACCTGCTTATTCTTAGTGGTCTCCGAGGCTCTCTAGTGACGTTAACGACGTACGGCCAATCAAATTCAATGTACGGGAAGATTATGTAAATCAGCACTACTAGTATTTAGATCATTAAAACCCAGTATCATTTTGAATAAATCATTCAAATTTACGCCATTAATGGTCACCAGATAGCTATAATAGTCACTTTATAGTCCACTATAGTGGACCTGATTGTATCCATTGCTTCAGATAGAGAAATGTACTGTCCCAAAAATGTCGCGGTTGATATTTTGTGTGTGTGTGCTTAATGAACCTGTAGATTTACACTTTAGCTCAGGGCTCCTTAGATGTGGAGCCCAAATGGGAGCCATCGATTCAATCAACCTAATTCTGGCTCTGGTTGCGTCGAATGTACGTCCTTCTCCATTTAGTATTTCAGAACGTATAACGATAAACAAACTAAAACAAAAAAAAAAAAGTCAATCTATCTTATCTCCGGTTCAGAGACCGTGCTAAAAGCTTTCATTTCCAACATACAAAATGGGTTTTCTCCGATAGCCAGGAGGAATTACCGAAACCTTTATCGGGGGGAATTCCCCGTAACAATAATGAACTTAGCCGCCACTTTTCTTTTCGGGGAAGCGACACAATTTTTAATCTTCCATTTTTTCCGCCTGGCTAGTAAAGACCATCTCGGCCTGTCTTTGTGGCCAATTTAGCCCCCCCGAAGAGCTTGACCATTGGTCATTTCTTAAGACTTTGCCATTTTGATTGGATGATGCTGATGAAGGTGGACCGCTGTATGGAGAACGTGTGTGTGTGTGGGGTGGGGGGACTGTTCAGGTCAGCCGGTTTTTTTTCTCCCATTTTTTCTTTAAAGGTGCCAAACAAGACTGTTAATGGTCAGCAATAGGTATGCTAACGACCAGACCCACCGACAGAAATTTCGGGCTCCTGGGCAGCGCTGTCACAGCCCCCTCCTCGTGCTGATAAAAATATTTTCAAAAGTTGATTGGCCAGCTCAGTCCGGGCCCCTAAAACTCGCCGGGCCCCTGGGCATTTGCCCCCTGCCTCCTCCCCCCCTTTAGGCGGCACTGCTAAGGACTAAACTAAGTGTCAACTTATGAAGTAAATCACATCTTTCATGATTAGATAAAACGATATTGTGACCTTTCACCTGTGCATTTTGTTTCTTTCAGGCGCGTCATAATAATTAAAATGGTCCCCCCACATTGGGGGGCGGGGGGGGGGTCTTAAATTTTACTGACTTACCGCCCAGACCGAGACTATATTGACTAATAAAAGCGAGAGCGCCAGTATGGATAAATTCGGTGGCGTCACTGGGGGGGGGGGGCGCAACGGGCGACACCAGGGTGTCAACATGCAGAGCAGTAGCGCAGGCCGCCACCATATAGAGCAGTGGCACAGGGTGCTACCATAAAGAGCAGTAATACATGGTGCTACCATGCAGAGCGTCTGTAGTTTAGATAAATAAATGCGATTCAAAGCTGGTGGGATCAATCTGGAGTTATTAGCAAGCGCGCTAAAAAAATGACGCATGTAGTCACGTGGTTTCATGAAATTGGTGACGTAATTTACAAAGTTTATTGAAAATAATAATATACATCTTTCTGAAATACGGTCAGTAATACAATTATTTTTTTATTGCTAAATTATTTTTAAGTACATTCTCTCAGGTCTAGTGCAGGAAAATTCGAAATATGTACCATTGCTTATGGTAGAAGTCTTGGGAAGGGGGTCGAGGTGCCACCCTGAATTTTCCGCACCAGGTGACCATAGTGACGCCACTGGATAAATTAAATCATTTACTTAAGACACCCAAAGCTGTTATTTACTTAATAAAATTTCTATAAATTTTTGTATGATCTAAGCCAGTGCTTCTCAAAGTAGGGGGCCGCGGACTGTCCGGTGGGGGGCCGTAGACTGTCCGGTAGGGGGCCGCGGACTGTCCGGTGGGGGGCCGCGGACTGTCCGGTGGGGGGCCGCGGACTGTCCGGTGGGGGGCCGTGGACTGTCCGGTGGGGGGCCGTGGACTGTCCGATAGGGGGCCGTGGACTGTCCGGTGGGGGGCCGTAGACTGTCCGGTGGGAGGCCGTAGACTGTCCGGTAGGGGGCCGTGGACTGTCCGGTGGGGGGCCGTGGACTGTCCGGTGGGGGGGCCGTGGACTGTCCGGTGGGGGGCCGTGGAAGTTCGAAAAATGTGACACATAAAATATAATTAACCTAATGTATTGTATGTAAATAGTATTACTATATGTTTAAAATAGAATCTAGTTTATTTTATATGTTGCATCCTTTCACTCTTTCATCGTTAACATTAGAAAAATCATGTATTGACTAGTAAAAGTTTGCATATAGAAGTTAAAAATTATAAATTTAAGCAATCTAAACCAAAAAAAAAAAAAATAGGGGGGTCGCGACATATTGATTGGCGTTCCAAGGGGGCCCTGACTTCAAAAAGTTTGAGAAGCACTGGTCAAAGCCAAAGAAAATATATATGTTTGTGAACATTTTAGTGCATTTTAATAAAAGATGTTTTTATTTAAAACTAATATTTGGACTTTATACTATTTAGTGTTAAAAGTACTTATCTTTGTTTTTGTTTGTATATTCAATAAACATTATACTGAATTACACATGCTTTTGTTGGTAAAGTTGAAATATAATTTTACAAAAAAAAAAGCGCGCCAGACTAAAAATAGAAACTTCAAATTTCTGCACTGAAATGGACACGTGCTAAACTTGGGAGAAAAATAATAAGTGACCCAATTCTTGGGCGTCCTTCTTTTTCATTGCAACAATAATTAATTAGACATCCAAGTTTAAAATTCTAATAACGGATATAATGTTTTTGTTGTTTAAAATTAGTGAAACTGAAAGGAAAGAAACCAAACAAGCTAAAACAAAGAAAAAAACGAAACGGATGGTTGAAACACGATAGTTGCATGGGCTGAAAATTTTTGTTTACAATTTTTGGATGTCACTGGACAGTTGCAGTGGCGCCGAGAGCCAACACGGGCCCCAGGGCAGGACATCATAGCGAGCCCCTTAATAAACAATAAGTCGTGAAAAAATTGACATGGTCGGGGCGGAAGGGCCCCTTTACAGATGCGGGCCCCCTGGCAATGACCCCCCGTCCCCCCCTCTCGTCGTGCCTGGACAGTTGTGTGATATTTCCATAGTATTATTCATCACTAAAGGGGGGGGGGGGGATTGACTCTCTAAGGCAGATTGTGTCAATGTGGAGACGTGCGTAATAAATGAAGGGGGTGGGGAGGGGGGGCTCAGGAATTGTAGAAATGATGACCCCGGGGGGTGGGGGGACAGTTTCACGGGGCGTGTGCAATATCTTGTGAGTGATGTGACGTGAGGTCACGAGGAAGAGACGTCTTCGCCCTCTGTCCTGCGCCCTTCTTTTCACGACGACTGACCTCAACTGGACATCGTGACGGACAGTGAGTGGACAGTGCTGGTGGACAGTGCACATGTGGAGGGAAGTGGGAGGGAGGGGTGTGGAAGGTGACCTGGAAACAATGGATCCTCAACCTGGACGATCCGGTCTGAGCCCATCCTAAGACGTTCGTTTGTCCCCTCATGTCCAGAGAAAAAAATTAATGTAGAAAATATGAGGGGGCAATAAAAGAAATGAAATTTTCTGTCTGTAACTGACCAATGGTCATACGGGATAGTGCCCGACTGTCGACCTGAAGGTTCCGGGCTCGATCTTCGGTGAATTTTTCAGGTCATGGTTAAAGTGTCCTCTGTATCTCCCGTGGTGTCACCATGGTCGTTGCACTATCGTCGATGGTAGGGATGAAAGAAGGGCACTGCGAAAACCGTTCTATAAAGGTCTACAGGATCCGTGAAGAACACATCTCATCCTTACAGGGATTTCACAGATAAACATTTCATCCTTACAGGGACTTCACATATAAACATTTCATCCTTACAGAGACTTCACATATAAACATTTCATCCTTACAGAGACTCCACAGATAAACATTTCATCCTTACAGAGACTTCACATATAAACATTTCATCCTTACAGAGACTTCACATATAAACATTTCATCCTTACAGAGACTTCACAGATAAACATTTCATCCTTACAGAGACTTCACAGATAAACATTTCATCCTTACAGGGACTTCACAGATAAACATTTCATCCTTACAGAGACTTCACAGATCTGCGACAGCATGAGCAAGTGTTGTAAAGAGTTAGTATCAGATGGGGTTCACCTAAATGGTTCTTCTGTGTCTAAACACGGGCCTTTTAACTCTTGGGCCCCCACCCGGCCACTTAGCCTATGTATACATACATACGGATAAAGCCCCCCCACACACACACACACATTTCATTATTCCGTTTGTCGTATGAGACCCAGTTGGGGTGGTGGGGGTGCGGGGGAAAGACACGCTCTTTGCATATTTATATTGTTGTTTTATTCAAATCCACTACAACATGACCGCTGACCACCAATATCTGTGACAACTAGCAGAGATGTTTTGAGCCTGTGGTATTTGAATAAATCAACATCTTCAAGATGGCTGCTAGCTGTTTGATTAAAAAATAACAGAACTTATTGAAACATCACTTTGGTAGAACATTATAAAGAATTCACCGTCCGCCATGGTTCTATACACACACACCCACAAAAGATCTATATTGGTCCTTTGATGTGTACATGTGGTCAGTCCTCGTGTCCAACACTCCGGGTACGCTGCTGTTATTTACTCAATGAAAATATAATTTTTCAGGTTCTTTATGACCACACGGACAGTGGTCAGATATTTTATTTCACCCCCCCCACCGAACCCCACTCCAAAACGAGCCCACCCCCTCCCCCCTCCTCTTCACACTGCAATTGTCAGTCTCTCTCTCATCCTCTTTTTTTTTTAAATGTGACAATGGTCATTTGATGGTCATTCAAAGGTGCTGCACCGAGTGGACAAAAGGATGACCTCGTCTCAGGAGTGGATGGACAGTGGTCATTCTAGGACCAAATGTGTCCTCACACAGTTACTGTCCTTTTTTAAAAAAAAATTCTGCCCCCTCCCCCCCCCGACCCTTCCATCTCCACCCACCCTACCAAAACACTCCATTTTTTTTTTTAAATCTGCTGTTTCAATACAAAGTCCCATCTGTTAGACTAGAGATGCTACTTGGTAGTACGCTGTCTTGTCGTGTTGGCCAGGTAAGGCGGATACAGGCCAAATTTATAAATTCTTCTATTTCCTCCTTGGTTCTAAATGGACCAAAAAAAACAAACATTGCTATCCAGTCTCTGTAATTTTACATATAAGTTGACATTCATGGTATGACGTCACTCACGCAACATATACACACAAAACGGCATGTTGTATTATTTTTTTTTAATTCATCAAGGGATAGAAACAATAAAGAAACAGCTCACATGCTGTCTTCAATTATGACACGGCTGTTGTACGTTTGAAATTAATATAGTTACACAGGCATTATTTAGTATAATCCTGACCCACAGCTTTAAGGTTTGCATGTGATGTCTATGGTTTACATGTGATATCTATGGTTTAAATGTGATATATATGGTTTAAATGTGATCTCTATGGTTTGCATGTGATATCTGTGGTTTGCATGTGGTATCTATGGTTTACATGTGATATCTACGGTTTACATGTGATGTCTACTGGTTTACATGTGATATATATGGTTTAAATGTGATCTCTATGGTTTGCATGTGATATCTGTGGTTTACATGTGATGCCTTTGGTTTACATGTGATGCCTATGGTTTACATGTGATATCTATGGTTTACATGTGATATCTATGGTTTACATGTGATATATATGGTTTAAATGTGATATCTATGGTTTAAATGTGATCTCTATGGTTTGCATGTGGTATCTATGGTTTACATGTGATGTCTACGGTTTACATGTGATTCTACTGGTTTACATGTGATATATATGGTTTAAATGTGATCTCTATGGTTTGCATGTGATATCTATGGTTTACATGTGATGCCTTTGGTTTACATGTGATGCCTATGGTTTACATGTGATATCTATGGTTTACATGTGATATCTATGGTTTACATGTGATATCTATGGTTTACATGTGATGTCTATGGTTTACATGTGATATCTATGGTTTACATTTGATGTCTATGGTTTACATGTGATGTCTATGGTTTACATGGGATGTCTATGCTTTTACATGTGATATCTATAGTTTACATATGATATCTATGGTTTACATGTGATATCTATGGTTTACATTGATGTCTATGGTTTACATGTGAAATCTATGATGTTATGTTAAAATCATTTGTTTTTTTTGTTTTATATCTTAGATTCTATATAAACCACATATGAGAAGGTTTTGGCCATGTCTTTGTTTCATCCGAAACACACACACACACACACACACATATATATATATATATATATAGAGAGAGAGAGAGAGAGACAGAGAGAGAGATAGATAGACAGACAGACAGACAGACAGACAGACAGACAGACAGACAGATAGATAGATAGATAGATAGATAGATAGATAGATAGACAGACAGACAGACAGACAGACAGACAGATAGATAGATAGATAGATAGATAGATAGATAGATAGATAGACAGACAGACAGACAGACAGACAGATAGATAGATAGATAGATAGATAGATAGATAGATAGATAGATAGATAGATAGATAGATAGATAGATAGATAGATAGATAGATAGATAGATAGATAGATAGATAGATAGATAGATAGATAGCTATTCTGTGCAAGAAGCTAAACCAAATTTTGTAAGGTTTTAGTCAAATGGCAAGAGCAGCCATCTTGGCAACTGTGCTATTGGCTCTTCTTGCAATAAAGTTTCTTTGAGAGTTGACTGTATGGTCATATAATTTAAAGTCTGTTGGTGCATGGAGGGGTGGTGGGGGGAGGGGCGGTGAATGACGTCAAACAAAATGGCCTCTGCATTACTACCGTTAATTAATCACTGCACCGGCAGCGGGCAATGACAGACTACTTCCTTTTGGTCATCGCACCGGTCACTTCCCGTGGTCAGTTTTGTTAAAAGTTATCCCGGCATGTCCTTATCACCCCCACCCCCACAAGTACCCCCTCTCTCTCCATCATCTTCGAAAACAACAACAACAACAGATAACACACAGGCCCCTTTCCATTGATGACACATCAAAGATGACCACAACTGGACAGAGGAGGGGGGAAGGGGAGAAATTCTCAATGGGGAGACAAAAAAAAATGAAGAAAGGGAAGCAGCTCTGAACAGAAGGATGGTCAAGAAGACGTTCAGAGATGGGATGGAAGGGTTTTGGGGGAAGGGGTGGAGAGGGGGGTGGAAGAATAAAACGATGAGCACGCCTAATGTCATCAGCTGCCGGACAGTGGTCACCCTGTGGTCAGATCGGCTCAGGCCAAGAGTGACCCCTTACCTCGCTCTATCCTTCTCTCGTTCTCTTTTTTTATCATGGGGGGTGGGCGGGTGGGGGAGGGGGGGTGTCGAGGGATGGGATGGGCAGTCGGACACAAGAGTGGACAGAAGGCGAGACTCACTTATTAGCGTTTTTAAAAATCCATTTACAAGAGGAGGATGTGCAGGGAAATGATAATAAAAAAAAAAATGATTTGTAAAGATGAGCAAAGGTGGTGGGGTGGGGGTCCGGCCACGGTACTGGTGGGGTGGGGGTCCGGCCACGGTACTGGTGGGGACTTTGGAAGAGAGAAAAAAAAAAGGTGTTTGTAACCCCCCCCCCTCTCTGCTTCCCCTTTACCTGGAATCTTTATGAGACTGACCCCCGGCCTTTTCGGACAGGTCAGGTTTTTAGTGGGCATGACCAAATTGACCTGGACGATGGTCAGAGCAGGAAGGGGGAAGATAAGAGGGGGGGGGTAGACCTGCCGAAGTGTGAAAACAGTAATAGTAGAAAGAGGTATTTCCTAACACCGTCATACCCTCTGCACCCCCTCCCTCCCTTCCTTACCCCCCCCCAGTCTGTTACCCCCACCCTCACACACCACAGGCCATTATTTGAGTTGACCTGCTTTTAGGACAGGTTGAACTGTTCAAAGCACAGGGGTGTTTTTTTATTACTGTTTTTTTTTTGGTAAAGGCGCAAAAAACAAACAAATAAAATAAAGAAATTGGACACCTCTGCTATTTTGGTCCGTTAAGTGAAATTTGTTTCACATTAGAATAAATGGAGCGATTATTGATGAAATAAAATTAAACAAAAAATATTCACGCAGAAGTATTTTGATCTGTTATATAAATTTATTCAGGGGAAAAGTCAAACGGCAATAGTAAATAAAAGAAATAAAAATTACATTATAAAAAAAATATTTTATATAAAAACAACGTTTTTCTTGCGTACTAAAAAGAGAAAATAATTTCTGAATAAATCGGTAACATGGTAATAGTAATAGTAATAGACTTTAGAAGAGTTTCTGATTTTTATAAAAACGAAAAACGTTGGGCGCACGAACACAAAACATCCAGACCTTTCTAACATACTCTAATTTATATAATTGAAAACCTGTTTAATATAATTTCGCTATATTAATATATTGATTCAATTGAAATTGTCATGATAATATAAATCCCTGATAAAAGATACTTTGGCGATTTCGTCAATTTTTTAAATATATTTTATACGCATTCATTTAACTTGCCTCTGTCTGGCGTATATGCCAGTTTATATCTCATTTATAAAAGGATACAATTATAACATAATTATATTCTGGACTGGATTATGTGTTTCAGCTATATCCACTATCGCATTAATCAAATAGTACTGGAAGTAACAAGACTAAAGCTAAACGAAGTGTACCGTTAAGTCTTTAAACATGTCTTTAAAAAAAAATACCGGAAGTAGAATGTCCTTGAACTACGTTCATTGACTAAATGCAAGATAAATAAATTGAAACTCTTATCGGCGCCCACGCTTGTCCATTTAGTTTCTATTTATAAATTTGTAAGATCTAAAACACGTTGTTCTTTTTTATTGAAGTACATTTGACAAATAGCGTATCTGTAAACAGTTATTTAGAACAAATTTTCAAGTCTTTTTGTTTGTTTTATGTAATTTTCTGATTTTATATTTATATTCTAAATTCTTTTTTTATTATTGTGATGATAATTCTGTCTGTTTTGTCCTGTGTCATATAGTTTATACATAAATTCAAAAGCTAAATTCTAAACTGTAGCCTACCTATAGAAGTATAGATTTTTTTTCAATGGGTATTTCATTTTGTGATTATTTACACTCCCGGTGTGTCCAACCACCAATCTATGTCTCCTGTAGTGCCTCCATGGCCATTGCTCTATCGGATTTGGTGGGGGGATAAAAGAAGGGCCACCAAAAACAAAACAACAACAACGCCATCAGTGGTTTATCCTATATAAACTTAGGATACAGAGTATCCTATCAGACCTATCTAATGGGATGACCACCTCATCCTTATAGTGACTTGTGGTAATAATAAATCACAAACTAGCATGTGGTCCAACACAAGGGGCTATTTGAGAACCCATTTCTATAATGAAGCCCCCCCCCCACAATTGAGACGGTTTGACTTATTTCATGCTGATGGGCCCCCCCCTCCTCGCACAATAAGGGGAAGGGGGAAGGGGGATTACCGCAGCCAGGGTTTTCAGGATTTTTTTTACTACGACACTTTGAGCCGGGCCCAACACTTTCTATGACCAGTCCCCAAGCCCTACCTCCCCAGGCCCCCAAATCCTTAAGTTATGCACTGCCGGTCCCACACGAAGTCTCGAACTTATAGGCTGACTCCCAATGTCATGTCAAGTAAGCTCTCGGCTCTATGTCCCCAACCAACTGAAAAACTATCCCTTCTATGATCCACATATCTTTCATTTCAACAGCTAGTCGCCTTTCTTTTGTTGTCTTGTGTAGTCTCTGACGACCCTATCAGCACAGAGTTTCTCTCTCCATCTCTCCCCCTCTCCCTCTCTCTCTCTCTCTGTGGATGAACAGCCTCGTGGCACGGTACAATAAGCCCTTCCCCCCATACTCATCTGGACAACGAGACCTCCTCCCCTTACAGAACGTCACATCAGACGTAGGTTTCCCGCCAATCATCTTTTAGACGTTTATTCGTTCCACGCGCGTGCCATGTTTGGGTGGGGGAGGGGGGGGGGGGGGTTGGTGGGTGGGTGGATGCGGCAAGACAAGAAAAAAAAGAGGGGGGACAAAATCTAGGCGGTTTTTTTTTATCTCTACACCGGAACTCGAAACTTTGATAGTAAATAGCAGTAATACAGATTCAGATAAGACAGATGATCAACGAGGGATTGAATGGGGGCTTGTATGTCATAACCCCTTACCTCCCACTCGTAGGCAGGGGGCCCAGAGCAGCCCATCATTTCTTTGAGATCATGCGTTGTGCTGGGGGGCATATTCGTTTATTATGGACAGGAGAACATCGAGACCTTTCGGGGCCCCCTACTTCCAAAGGGCCCCCTTTTTAAAATTACTATTAAATATGGTGCTTTAGGGGGCCCTACATGTTTTTCGTATAGGCCCCCAGTGTCTAGGTCCTCCATATAAACATAAAGACTGGCTCAGGTTAGGGGTAGTGGGGACTTGACTAATTGTTTCTGTCTAGGGGTCCCCGACACTAAGCCCATCAGATACTAACACAATACAACAGAATATCTCATGCACAACAAATATGCCCATCAGATACCAAGACAATACAACAGAATATCTCATGCACAACAAATATGCCCATCAGATACTAAGACAATACAACAGAATATCTCATGCACAACAAATATGCCAATCAGATACTAAGACAATACAACAGAGTATCTATTGTACCAGAAATATGCCCATCAGATACTAAGACAATACAACAGAGTATCTATTGTACCAGAAATATGCCCATCAGATACTAAGACAATACAACAGAATATCTATTGTACCAGAAATATGCCCATCAGATACTAAGACAATACAACAGAGTATCTATTGTACCAGAAATATGCCCATCAGATACTAAGACAATACAACAGAATATCCATTGTACCAGAAATATGCCCATCAGATACTAAGATACTAAGACAACACAACAGAATATCTATTGTACCAGAAATATGCCCATCAGATACTAAGACAACACAACAGAATATCTATTGTACCAGAAATATGCCCATCAGATACTAAAACAACACAACAGAATATCTATTGTACCAGAAATATGCCCATCAGATACTAAGACAATACAGCAGATACCACAAATATGCCCATCAGATACTAAGACAATACAACAGATACCACAAATATGCCCATCAGATACTAAGACAATACAGCAGATACCACAAATATGCCCATCAGATACTAAGACAATACAGCAGATACCACAAATATGCCCATCAGATACTAAGACAATACAGCAGATACCACAAATATGCCCATCAGATACTAAGACAATACAGCAGATACCACAAATATGCCCATCAGATACTAAGACAATACAGCAGATACCACAAATATGCCCATCAGATACTAAGACAATACAGCAGATACCACAAATATGCCCATCAGATACTAAGACAATACAGCAGATACCACAAATATGCCCATCAGATACTAAGACAATACAGCAGATACCACAAATATGCCCATCAGATACTAAGACAATACAGCAGATACCACAAATATGCCCATCAGATACTAAGACAATACAGCAGATACCACAAATATGCCCATCAGATACTAAGACAATACAGCAGATACCACAAATATGCCCATCAGATACTAAGACAATACAGCAGATACCACAAATATGCCCATCAGATACTAAGACAATACAGCAGATCTGATTAACTGCCGCTTTGTCAGTCTGTGCGATGTTTAGCGTACAATATATTGTTTTAACAAACAATACACAGCAACAGTCATCAATAAGAAATATAAAAAAAAGACATCTTAATTCTTTTATTGAGTCCATAAGTAATGTATCAAATATGACAATCCATTATATGCATATCTTCTAGTAGTCTATTTAGAAGTGACCCTTTCTCGAACCCCCCCCCACCATCCCACCAACTTCACGACCACCTTCCCTTCGTCTGCCAACCCTTCGATCATCTAGCCCATCGCTAGCATTAAAAAATCGTCTTCAAGCAATGCCTTGAAAGAAAGAGAAAGAAAAAAAATGGACAATGGTCAAAATATCATCCCCCTGTCATAGTAGTGACTAGTGTCCGGCAGGAGCATTGTCCACTTCTGCTCTTGCTCAGATGTGGTCATTTCATCCTTCGGGCTCATCAGTTCACAGATGGACTTGACCCCTCCAAGTGACCAAGCTATATTTTTCTTCCCCTCCATAATCATTTTATAGGGTGTGGTGGCGGGGGGGGAAGGGGAAAGCAGCTCGTGGGTGCAGGGAGTGTGGAGGTAGTATGGGGGAGTGACATTAAAGGAGGCAGGAGGTGGGGGTCAGGGGCATCGGAGGGGGGTCTGATAGAGAAGACAATAAGATGGTCATCTTCCTTTTAGTGCAGCCGCCATCACGTGACATTAATACTGGACATCACGGATGGGCTGAGAAGTGAGCACAAAGAATTTTTTTTTTGCAATGTCCAGCACATTGTGCAATGACATTGTCCGGAGAAAACGTCTTGGCTACTTTTTGACCATAGCTTGTGATGGTCTGTAGCACAAAGGATAACCCCCAAAATCTGGATGTTTTATGATTTATGCTAATGATGATTTTTTGTTTGTTGAAAATTTTGTCTCTTTTTAAAAAAATTCAAAGCAATCATGATTTTGTTGTTAACACGTCACGTAAATCTACTGTGATTTTTAACACGTCACGTAAATCTTCTGTGATTGTTAACACGTCACGTAAATCTTCTGTGATTGTTTACACGTCAAGTAAATCTACTGTGATTGTTTATAGTCATGTAAATCTTCTGTGATTGTTTATAGTCACGTAAATCTTCTGTGATTGTTTACACGTCACGCAAATCTTCTGTGATTGTTTATAGTCATATAGATCTTCTGTGATTGTTTATAGTCACGTAAATCTTCTGTGATTGTTTACACGTCACGTAAATCTTCTGTGATTGTTTACACGTCACATAAATCTTCAGGTAATTTTGGCAATGTTTACCCTCTGATCATTTGATAAATAATAAACAAATATACTGCTACACCACACACATAAATACATAAAATTCACTTTTAAAAAATGCCGTGACAACAGTGGTTGTCAACTTGTGAGTAAATACCCATCGGTGGTGTCACGGGCTGATTTGAAGTGGGGCCACCTAAAAATTTAATAATTACTTCATCGAGGATACAATCGATTCGTTTCAGATTGTACAAATTATCCTTTTGTTTTTATAGCTTTTTAGTTTAGTCTCATTGTCTGTTGTTGTGTTTTTCTCCCGCGTCTATAGGGGCCACGCCCTTTGAGATTACCCACCTTGTAACAATTACTCAATAGTTTACCCCAGGCCCTGCATGGGAGACTCCTCGGCCTAGGTCCCCCCCCACCGTCACTCGCCATAGATCCCACGTACAGCCAGTGCCGCCTCTGACAGATATTTTAACTTCGCGATTGGAAGAAATAAACATCTTGTGGGGTATTAGCTGCAAACTACGTGTGTTGTCTTAAACAATATGTTTCAACAAATCAAATGTTTCGATAAATCAAATGTTTCAATGAATCAAATGTTTCAATGAATCAAATGTTTCGATAAATCAAATGTTTCAATAAATCAAATGTTTCGATAAATTAAATGTTTCAATAAATCAAATGTTTCAATGAATCAAATGTTTCAACAAATCAAATGTTTCAATAAATCAAATGTTTCAATGAATCAAATGTTTCAATAAATCCAATGTTTCAATAAATCAAATGTTTCAATAAATCAAATGTTTCAATAAATCAAATGTTTCAATAAATCAAATGTTTCAATAAATCAAATGTTTCGAAAAATCAAATGGTTCAATAAATCAAATGGTTCAATAAATCAAATGGTTCAATAAATCAAATGTTTCAATAAATCAAATGTTTCGATAAATCAAATCTTTCGATAAATCAAAAGTTTCAATAAATCAAATGTTTCAATAAATCAAATGTTTCAATTACATCTTGTCTTATGGAGACGTGCTACAATAGAATTTTGATTTTTGCATTAAATCATGTGTTTATAAACTTTTTAATAATGTTCAAATGAAACTTGATATTTGTGCAAAATAATTTGAATAGTATGAAATTATTATTTTTTTTTTAATTTGTGTTTTTTATTTAAGAATTTTTTTTTCCTTTTGCGCCAAATTTCCACAAAAAGTAGAGGACAACTTCTCATTTGAATGGTCATCACTGGTCATTCATTGTCCGGCTTGATGTCCGGTTGTAATCTCTGCCATTCTGTCCAGCTTCCCCCCGTCCATGTGCGATCTTATCCTGTCTCTGCGCCCACGCCTCCTCCATCCCAACCCCCCTCCACCACCTCCCCACCCTCTCACTGTCAATGACGTCACTACCGCCTCCCCCCCCCCACCAATAACCGTCAACAATATAAAAAAAAAGAGTCACAGTTTCTCAATCAAATAAAATTAATCAACTTTTCTATTTTTAGGGCGTGCGGCGATGGTGAAAGGGGGAGGGGGGTCGGGGGTAGGGGCAGGACGAGGGTCATCCTTTTGTCCCGATGTGATCTCCTCCACTCCCACCCACCACCCTCCTTCCCTCAACTCAAGAAAAACGTCTAAGCTATTGTTATGAAGGTTTTCGACGACTGACCACTGGTCATTTTCCTTGTCTGGATGGAACTTCTTGTCCATTTCGTCTCTCTCTCCCCCCCCCCCCTTCCTTCCACCTCCTCAGGTCCTCCACCCAATGTCTGTGCAACTCTTTTTATACTCACTCTCCCAAAAACACAATTCCGTCACCGGCCCTGCCATCTGTCTCTCTGTATGTCCGTCCGTCTGTATGACAGCCTTTCTATCTATCTATTTATTTATCCATAGCTTAGATATTCGAAAGATTTTCGTGTTGACAATGTTGACATGTTCAACTTTGTAATAATCTATGTTGACTTTGCTACTCTCCTTTCTCCCCCCCACCACCACCACCACCCTCTCCCCCGGGGCCGTGAAATGTGTACTTTTAAAGAATCGTTGCTCAACTGTCAATTGTCGCCATTTCGGCTATTTCTGAAATTAGTACATTGCGCATTGTATCACATTAAAAAAAAATCTGGCAACTTTTGTTTTTTACAACATCCTTTTTAATACTCTTACATGGATTACGTCCCCTAGCCAGTTTTCATAATTAAGATTTATTTTAAGATTTATTGTAAGATTTATTGTAAGATTTTTTAAAAGATTTATTTTAAGATTTATTTTAAGATGTATTTTAAGATTTTTTTAAAGATTTATTTTAAGATTTATTTTATGGAAACCTCATTCCCAGATATGAAGTTATATTTAAAAGCAAAAATGGAAGTAATATGTAAAAAAAAAAAGAAACAAATAATGATTAAGTTTACGACATAAGAATTGAACCTCATAACAAAATATGGAACTCTAGCACACTGCAGAATATGTTGAAGTTCGAATAACACACGGATCAAAAGTTCAAACAACAAATTGTTCAAACAATCAATTTTATAAATATAGATCCTTTTCACGGTGCTATGAATGAAAGGCACATCTTTATTTGTATGGTAGATTTATAATGTACACAATTCTGCGTATTTGTATGTAGATTTATAATGTACACAATTCTGCGAATTTGTATGGTAGATTTATAATGTACACAATTCTACGTATCTGTATGGTAGATTTATAATGTACACAATTCTGCGTATTTCAGGAGTTTTTTTTAAATTATTTTTTTTTCTAAATTCATTAAAATCAACTTTTTCGACATCGAAGCTTGCCATATTTCTTGTACTCTTTAAGTTTAAGTTCGAAACTAATTTTTCAAGGTCAAGGCCAATCTCGCTGTCCATTTGCTAAAATGTGATGTTGTCTGGTCACGTAGAGGACATGTTCTGATGACGTCAAAGTTATCAGATTTATATATATTTCATTTTCGCAACCCAACTCTTATCAAAGATGAGATTAACCTCTAACCCATATTTTTTTTCTATTCGTCCCCCCTCCCCCCACTGATAGTCACGCATTCTTGACTGTCCCTCTTCATTCCCCTCCCCATTTCTTCTGTCCCTTAGCGTTCATTGGACCGTTTGACCCTCGGGTCAATAAAAATGGACAAAATACAGAGGCGCCTCCTAGCGTGGTCATTTTCTCATAATGTAAACACCCGTGCAACGATGAGCAGTCACGACACTAGGACCGGGGGGGGGGAGGGGAGGGGCGCTGCCGCTACTGTCTCTCACCCCCCTCACACACCACGACCAAATCGGCCTCTACGGCCCGGCCACACCCCACGGACAAAAAAAAGATGCGCACGAGAGGTCAAATGAGGGTTAAAGAAGAGGATTCGGTGGGGTGGGGTGGAGGGTGATGGGTTGGGCGCTTTGATTGCTATGGGGGGGGGGAGGGACAGTAGAGAAATGATCCGGTCACAGGGTTAGCGGAAACCAATAAAAAAGTAATGTGACAATGTCAATATCACAATGTCAACCTCATATTGTCAACCTCATAATTGTCAACATCTATATAAATAATAGCGATTTGGGTTCTGCGTTAAATCGAAAGTAAAGAATTAATACAACAGTATTCCAGCTTAAAATACAATCATGAAAAAATCGGATCTGCCCGAAACCAAAAAAATAACCTAGCCTACTGATCAAGCCTAATGGGGATATAACTCTATGCAAAGGTTTTGCAGGGTACAGCTTGTCATAATTTAATTATTACTAACCGAACGGCAAAAAGTTATATAACAGCCACATATCGAGATCACATGGTATATTCAGAGTCGGCCTTATATAGACCTGCGAACTAGGGTAACCGCCTATGAGTCCCAGTGGCGTAGTGACGGGGGAGCAAGAGGGGGCATCATGCCCCGGGCGCTACTCACAAATAGCGCCAAATGATATATTTTATAGATAATATTATATATTTTTCGAATGGGGGGGGGCAATAAAAAGATATTTTGCCCCGGGCGCGAGTTAAGCTCGCTACGCCACTGATGAGCCCCCCCCCCCCAATTCAATCAGAGGACACCGTCAGGCAGTTTCACCCCCCAGGCCTTCACGCCATTTATATTTTAAGACTCATCTCAGCCGCCCCCAGCTCCTGCCCCTACCCCCCCCTAACACCCCACTACTCCCCACAGACCTAAGATAGGTACCGTATTGATTACAAAATGTACCATTATGTAATCATGTAACTAGACATGTCATGAGGAAAATGTATAGCACCATTGTAGTTGTTGTTATGTTTAACAACAAAGCATAATTTAAGATTTTAATTAGTGTATTAAAAGAATTTAACAGTGATGATACTCAATTAACATTAGATAATTATGATATCATTCATTACGGTGTGAAAATAAAGTAACAATGAAGTGTTCTTGAAAATATAATTATTTACCAACTATGCAAAGTAATCTTATAATTTATAGTGGAAAAGCCTGCTGAAGCTGGCTGAACGAAATCCGACAGAAGTGACAACAAAGAAATATACGAAACACTGCAATAGAAAAGAACACGTGACCGTTATTGCCATGAACAGAATACAATATGAACAGAAATAACAAAAGAAATGTATGAAATACAACGCATACACCGCACGATATGAATACTATCTTCGAGGAAGACACAGTGTTAAAACGCATGCACCGCACGATATGATAACTACCTGAGGGAGACACACGGGTTGGACGATCATGTATTTAAGGATTTGTTTATTTTGTCTCTGTTTTTTTGTGCATGATGTTTAGTATAAATATCATTTACCGTCATCAAATATAATTATAAACATATAATAGTGAAAAGTCATTTTCATTGTAATAATTTTCTCTTTGCATAATACAAATTCTGCCTTAACAACGTAAAGGTAATTATATATTAACATCAATATTTCACTATTTATCATTATTATGCTATCTCATATAGTTATCCTAGTAAAATATAATCAACCAACATCATATTGTAACATATCAACATATTATAGTTATGTTTCAACATATTGTAGCTAGATACCAACATTTTGTAGTATTATATCAACATATTGTAGCCATTTATACCACATATTGTAGTCATATATCAAAACTTTGTGTGTTCATGATAATCTAATTCGTCCTTTTACAAACTTTTGATGGAAAGTTTTAAGTCCTGGGTTTCGAACCGGTCGTTTCTTAGTTCAACACACACACACACATAAAACATACAAAATTTCACTAAATACAACAAACAAACACACAGTGTGGTATTTTTAAAACTGAAACTTTTAACTTAAAGATTTGTACACTAGAATATATGACGTCATTTAGAGGTCTAATTATAATATTTTTGTGCGTAGTTTACTTGCATTTTCTACCCACAAAATCTGCTCCAATGAAAACGAGCGCGTGCCCGAATCTACTGCTGTCTGTGATGAGACGAACTTGGACCAACTTGCGTTCTGATGGGTCGATTGGTGGGTGGTCTGTTGTTGTGAAGAGTGAGCCAGATTATTGCAATATATACAGCAGTACATTGGTGTGTATAGCAGTACATTGCTGTGAATACCAGTACTTTTCTGTATATGGAAGTATAATGCATTGCTGTGTATAACAGTACATTTCTGTGAATAGAAGTACATAACAGTATAAAGTACTATTTTAACCTGTCACTTTTTTTTGTAGCCTGTAGACATTTTTGCCATATTTCAAAAGGTTTTTTTTAAAACTGACTCTTAAATTGATATAGATATCTCTAGTGCGTGACGCTTTAAGATAACCGGATGGGCTTCTCTTGTTGACCTCCGGTGCGTCAATCCCTCATGTAGACTTTTAACAGTTTCATACTTGCATGTCGCCTTCAGCAACCCTCCTGATACGCTTGACTGACTTGAGGGGGTAACTTTTATTGTCAAAATTGAAGGGCGCTGACAAGTGGCGTCTGTTATATTGATAGCAGCCACGCTGTTTTGTTACTGCCAATTTAATTTTGTCATGTATAGTACATAGGTCAGTGAGACAATGACACTATGCCTCTTGTGTACCTTTTTTTTTTATTACCATGTTAATTATTCTCTAATACTGCATAATTTATTCAAAACTTAGAAACCATTAAAATCACATTATAACTTGTTACATCTGCAATGGATCGTGATTCAGCTCGCATTAAGTTCTATTAGCATTTTTACTGATATACTCACACCACTCACTGGTAAGAGTTAAATCAATGACTTTAAATTTGCTACTAACGATAAATGAGCATCTTCTAATTTTTATCGATATGGTTCGATTCACTAAATTTTATTGCATTCACTTATATATCTTTTATTAACATTATTATTTGATTTATATTTGTAAATTTTAAGAATAAGGATAAATTCACTTGTGGACATTGTATATTTATAATACTTCACGTTTTGATATTTTGTATTAACTATATGCACCGATGTTTTGTTTAGAAAAATTTTTTTCAAGGTTTGATCAATTAAATAACTTTCAGTTCTAAAACGATGAAAGTTCTCGACCAATGGAATAAAATAAAAATTAATTAATAAAAGACAGAAAACGATACTAAAAAAATGTTTCTAATTAATTTATGTTACACAAATAAAAAAAAAAGTAAATCCTTTAATTAAGTTGACCCAAGAGACTGTTGGAGTAATTATTTATTCATGAGTAGCCGCCCTTTACCGCTTCATCAACCTGTGACACCGAGCGCGTCTGCTTTTTTTTTTTCTTTTTAATGGCTGACTGCTGGGAAGACACGCGTCATATGACGTCACAGCCACGCAATTCACGCAATTTTCCCCCTCCCCTCTCCGCGCCGTGTCAAAGGGAGACTACCTCGCTCAGGGGGGACTCCATTCACATCTTCACTTGACTGTAGATTTCAAAAAGAAAAAATAAGTGAGAAATACAGACTGTGCTGACAAGTGACTCTTGAAAGTATGACGTCATTGACAGTTTTGACATAACCAAGAAAGCATTCGCACGTATACTCTCCAAACCAGATAACTGAAACGAAAAATAAACAAAGGGTTTTTCTTTTAGATATTACAAAAAGGTAAAAGAACATGATATCTAAAGCAAGGGTGGGCAACTGTCCAGACCGCGCGGCTCACGAATGGATCAAGACAAACATAAATGGACCACATTTCGTAGTTATATTAACATGTAGGTTTTTTTTTACGAATGATATGATTATTTTTACATTAATCATGGTTGGATTAATCATGGTTGTGAACCAAGGCGCAGAAGATTATATTGGGGGCAGCACCGTAGCGTGAAAATTTTACAGCAGGGGCCAGGCCAATATCGGGGGGGGGGGGGGGGCGCAGGAAATAAATGTTACTAAGCAGAGCAAACAAGCAGAGGGGGGCCAGACAAAAGGCAGGGGGGGGGCTGGGCCCCCCCTCACGCTACGGCTCTGGTTTACGGGCCTTTTAAGATGTCGGGTCTCGGGGCGCGAGCCCTTGAATAAATTAAAATAAATGATCTACAATCCTAAATGTTTATTTTTTTTAAATTAATAAAACATTAACTTAAATACATGTACATTAATGCAATATGTATGTATACGGATACGTAATATCCATTTGAAATACTAAGATGTTGAAAGTATGATAATCTAATTAAATGGGACTAATACTGAACGACAGGATAGTATATCGCAAATTTGGCTCCACTTTAAAACAGCCGGCTGGAAAGTGGAATTAATTGCGTCATCACAATCTGTGCTCCACCAACACGCCAACTACAACGAAGAGTATCGAAAGCACACACACACATTACCGCTCCTCCTCCTCTTCCACGCCTCGCCCGACCATAATGCTTCTTGACGCAATACAGTCCGAGGGGAAAGAACTTGAGAGAGGTTGTGGCTGGGAGTGATGTGGGAGGGGGGGATTAAAACAATAATTGCAGAGGTCACGGGGAAGAGAATAACAAGGTCGAATCCGGTTCGCGGTGGAAAAAAATAATTTTTTAGAAATAATCAGAGGTGGATTTAACTAAGGGTGCACAGGGCTTTGGGGCTCTGGGCCTCGACATGCGAGGGGCCCCCTAATAGCCTAATTTTTATTTTTGTTTATTTCGCACTCGGGTCTCAACCTACTTAAGTCAGTCATTGTGAATAGATATAAATGTTTAATGTGATGAAATAATAAGGTGAAATAATCAAACGCGAAATGAGTGACATACAGAGATGAAAGTACATGTAGTCACAAAGAGATGAAAGTACTCACACAGAGGAATATTCTGGCAAAACTAAATTTTCAGAAAAAAATTAACAGGGTCAGAAATTATTTGAAATAATTGTTTTAAAATCACGAAAAGTGAACTGAAAGAGAGGGTGCGTTGTAAAATGGGGATGGTGGGGGTCCTCTTTCTGTGTTTGAGTCCTGTATGCCGCCCCCCCCCCCGCCAAAATAGGTCCTGTCCTGGATACGATGTTGCTGGACAGACTATTCCAAGTAAGGTATCGTAATTCTTTGTCTTTCTTGACCTCCACTTCCAGCCGTGGACTACCGAGTTCCAAATCGCGTTCCTAGTCATGTCTATTCTCTGTGGAGATTCAGACTACCGGGGTTTGCGGGGTAGTGTGTATGTGTGTGTGTAGGCTGGTGAGGGGGTGGGTGAGGGGTGATGTTTGTTTACCTGGTGGGGCGCAAGTGATGACGAGGGTGTCGGAACAGTACAAAGACGCCTCGGGACTGTGAGATGAGGTTTTCGATGACGGAAGTGTGAAACCAAGAATAACACAAATTCCCTGGTCCATCAACTGCCGCCACGATGCATAGGTGGAGGGGAGGGTTAGGGCGCAATCATGCCCAGCCGCCTGGACTGACCATTACGTCACCTGGCTCAACTTTGACCATCAGGCGGTGATCCCTCTAAGTTTTGCCCGCACACTGAAACTTGCGGAGAGCGCGCACACACTTTACAATAGAACACAGAAATATCTCGTTTAGTTGGCTTTCATGCCATTATGGTGCGTACTGCAGATATGAGTTGCCGCGCACTGCAGATATTAGTTGCCGCGCACAGCAGATATGAATTGCCGCTCACTGCAGATATTAGTTGCCGCGCACAGCAGATATGAGTTGCCGCTCACTGTAGATATTAGTTGCCGCGCACAGCAGATATGAGTTGCCGGTCACTGCAGATATTAGTTGCCGCGCACTGCAGATATTAGTTGTCGCGCACAGCAGATATGAGTTACCGGTCACTGCAGATATTAGTTGCCGCGCACAGCAGATATGAGTTGCCGGTCACTGCAGATATTAGTTACCGCGCACAGCAGATATGAGTTGCCGCTCACTGCAGATATTAGTTGCCGCGCACAGCAGATATTAGTTGGGTGAGTTAATTTCTCCTGATGTAAAGAATGTAAACTTTAACTCCGAAAGTTAGAACCAATAATATTGATTCACTGATCGATTTGAAATGTTGTACTTTTGGAACTTATTTTTTCTATTCACATTTTTTTTGTATATAACGTGTTGCAGGCCCGTAGCGTGCGGAGGTGGGGGGAAGCAGGGGGCTGCCCCCCCCCTGTTTTTTGTCTGGCCTCCTCTGCTTATTTGTTCTACTTAGTAAAATGTATTACCTGGCCCCCTCCTGCTATTGCCTGGCCCCTGCTGTAGAATGCCTGGCCCCTGCTGTAGAATGCCTGGCCCCTGCTGTAGAATGCCTGGCCCCTGCTGTAGAATGCCTGGCCCCTGCTGTAGAATGTCTGGCCCCTGCTGTAGAATGCCTGGCCCCTGCTGTAGAATGCCTGGCCCCTGCTGTAGAATGCCTGGCCCCCCTGCTGTAGAATGCCTGGCCCCTGCTGTAGAAATTTCACGCTACGGGGCTGACCTGTTGACGTTTTTACAGTAGACTCTTTTGTTCAACCTTGAATATTTTTTACCTGTATTTTTACCTGTATTTTTCATGACCGCCATTCAGCTATTTGTGCCAGCAGACGTGAGTCACGTGACCTCAGCTAAAGGCACTGGGCGAGCGTCACATCTGGGTCCTGTGGAAAAAAAAACCCAAGGGCCTAACCCCATAAAGGCACGTGGCCTAGGGCGTTCGCCCCAATTGCCGCCACCCTCCCCTGTGTGCAAACGTAAGTCATAAATTTTGCAAGTCACTAAAAAAAACACTAAAGAGGATTTTTGTGGGTTTTTTTTTATAGTAAAATAATCCACAAAATTGACCAACACAAGTACACAAGGAGACAAACCACGAATAAAAGAAGAGCTAAAAAAATGAATTACGTAACTATGGGGGAAAGAATTCCCCACTTTCTAGTGTCCGGTACATGACCATAAATATTGAAGACACGACTTTACGTTCGGTTTTTCAATAACCTTTACCCCCTCCCCTTCATAATTTGTCCAAGTCAAGTTTGTTACTGTTAAATAGAAAAAAAAGTTTCGACCTTGACCCCTTCCCTCCCCCCCCACCACCCCCGAGTCACAAAGAACTCTCGAACTCTGTGATGTAATATCGCAATTATCCCCTCCCACCCCCACCCCATAACACCCACCCACCTCCGTGGGGGTTGAGAGAGAGAGAGGAGAGAGAGAGAAGAGAGAGAGATGAAGAAAGCTAGGGACGTTGCCTCCCTTTGAAGCGGTCAACTGCTGGACCGAATAGGGGCAAGCGGGGAAAGGAGGGACAATTACTTTTTGAGTCTGTGTTGGCAGTAAATTACATCCCTATCCCCACTGCCTGTGTGTGTGTGCGCGCGCGCGTTGTGTTCTATTGTTCTGCGTTTCTTTTTGTGTTGCGTGAACCTGGCGGCTCTAAGCCCCCGTTGGACTTTTAAAAATAAAAACTTTTTTCTCTGGACTATGGTCACCTGTTGCCTAATGTTAGGGGGAGGTTGAAAAAAAACTGACCATTGTCCACGGACATTTCAAAGATTTGACAGGTGTAAAATAAAAAAAAAAAACACAGAAAAAAAAAATCCATTTACAATGTGAAGGCATCTGGTCAGAGAAAGAACACAATCACATTCACAATCCCATTTCAATCATACAACAGTTTTACATTTCAAATAATGTAACGATTGTTACATGTAACAGAAGAGTGGGAGGGGGAGGTGTGGGATTTCTTCATAGAATATCATGCTTTGTTTGGTACGTAACATGCAGACAGAATTGTCGCTAAGTGATATACTACCCTCACCACACACAACACACACACACAGACTTATGGGTCCGTCTGAACGCCGAGGGCCCGCATTTTTTTTTTTTTTACAAAGGCGGGGCGTGAGGTAGCAGGGCCGATCTTAGGTATTTGGAGGCCTGAGGTTGAAGCTTTGATAGGTTTTGTAGTAGCCCTACGGTCTAGTCATAAGGAGAATTTTAGCATTAATAAGAAATAACTGTTGAAGGGGGCCCCAGTCAGATGGGAAGGGGGCCCTAGTAACCTAATTTCCCTGTCTATAAGAACGGCTTTGTAATACATCTACACATATCTATGTTTCTCGACACGTTAGAAGTTCGGTAGCGGACACTTGAGTCCAGTTTTAGTGTAGCAGTGTAGCGACTGACCGTAACATTCATCCCCACCCCCACACACACCCACCAACATTTGTTTCCTCTCGTCTCCCAGGCATTCTGCCGCTCTTGATTTCCCCCTTCCCCCCCCTCCGGTCCCGAATCTCCCTTTATTTTTAAGATGTGTCTTTGAGAGATTGTGTGTGTGTGTACTGCTATAACGATATCGATCAGTGGCGTCATTATATGTGTGTGTGTGTGGATACAATATGGCCGACAAGCCACAGCGTACCCTCTCTGTGTGTATGTGCGCGAGCGTGTGTGTGTGTGTGTGCTGTACTGAATGGAGTAGAACAATCGTAGTAGCCTACTTCAGTTTCTCTGTCCGTCTGTCTGTCTGTCAGGGGCGCGTCATAAGCAATGCCCCATTATATTCGGTGGGCATTGATCATAAGGTGGGTGGAGTGGGGTATGGGGAAGAGGGGTGGAAATAGTCTGGGGTCAGGCGGTAAGATAGCGGAGAGGGCGCCAGTCAGAGAGAGAGAGAAAGAGAGAGAGAGTCAGAGAGAGAGAGAGAGAGAGAGAGAGAGAGAAAGTCAGAGATAGAGAGGGAGAATATTAAAGCAGCGATGGAATAAATTATCTCTTTTAGATTGATGAGGTCTCTATCTCATCTGCTCCTTGTGTCGGGGTTGGGGGTGAAAGTGAACAAAGACAGTTGGGGTGGGGGGTGTCTCTGCATGTGGTCTCTGTAAAAAAAACAACAATGAATTACATGTACATTACATATATTGACAAATATCTATACACACGCAGGGCCGGCATAGACCGATTTCACCAATCGCTAGAAATTGGGCCCCGCACTTGGTAGGGACCCCGCTTTTAAATTTAGCATTAACAGTAATAATTGTTATTGTAAAAAAAATTAGAAGAGGGGCCTCGCAAGCATCTATTATATTGGGCCCCGCCATTTTTTAAGGCCGTAACTGTATATATATATATATATATATATATATATATATATATATATATATATATATATATATATATTGTATCTTGTGTATTTTGTGTCAAAATTAAAATGTATTATTTGCAACAAAAATAAAATAATAATAAAAAAGGTTTTTAAACAACAGACGATGTAATGTAATAATGATAGTCCAACTGCACGCAATAAATGATGCTCTGTGTCTGAAACCAGTGGGGGTGGGGCAGGGGAGTGTAGGACAAAACCCCCAGCCGACATAACCTCCCTAAATATTAAGATCGAATTTAAGTCGATATTATTGATACTTCTATATACAGTCGATTCCGCTTAATTGGGACACATCGGGACCGAGGCTTTTTGTCCCAATTAAGCGGCTGTCCCAATTAAAAATACAATTTTACTATTGGCTTCTTGGTTTGGTTTCTTTGAGAATTGTCCCAAATAAGCGGCTGTCCCAATTAAGCGGAATCCACTGTATATACTATTTTGACCAATGGCTAAAGGAAATGCTTGTCGATATAAGAGATCATGTCTATCAACACAGTATATCAATATGCATGTTCCTATGCTGTTTTACCTAAATAAAGGATTGGCTTTCGACCAGTGTGATTCTTATGCTGTTTGTTTTACCGTCTGCTATAAAATGTGTGTCTGGCGCGAGAATTAAAAAGGTTAAGATACGGTCAGTCTTGACCTTGGGCTAAACTATTACTTTTATTTCTTTTACCTGGTAAGATAAGATTCGTGTTGTAAATTGTAAAGGTAACAAGGGACTGACTTATGACCAAGTGGCCCAAAGGGCTAATGCAGCTTATTGGGGTACTTAAAAATACGCATATAAATAAATAAATAAATATATATATATATATATATATATATATATATATATATACATACAGATATTATATATTACATTTTATAATTAAAAAATGTGGACCGGATAAAAGATTTAATAGTAAAAGTAGGGGTTAGGTCAAGTGAAGTTTTTGCCCGCTGGGGGTTTTGTCCGGATACCGGGGAGGATGTTAACGGACAGCGCAAGGACGCAAGTGGCGTTTCCTCTGAATTGTGAGCGCACGCAGCTCGCCGAACGCGCGCGCACATACACACACATTAGATAAGTACCGTTAAGTAAGCCTGTATGTCATTGTGTTGCACAAATCCAATATCTTTAGGCCCTCAAACACTGCTTACCAGGCCTCGGGCTTGTGTTCTGAAGGCCCCACCCCCACGAAACCTCATTTTTACTCTTTGAATTATAGTTTCGCTGTCTCATTCTACAATGTTGAGGCCCAATATTTTCTTTTGCCCGCCGGGCCCCGAATAACACTGCAGCGCTCTGCGATCTGATACTGCAAACTAATCTATCTACTGAAAGCCAGTCTGAAACATTTCATTCAATTTGTGGGGGAACACGATTCCCTCTAAGCTGTGCGCTCGTGTACTTGTGCGCGCCACTCGCCGAGAGTTCTCACACACTCCTCAGCAGAGCGCACTGCCGTTACAAAATAAATTTAAATTTCCTAACCAATCGCAGCCTACCGGAAGCTAGAGAGAACATTGTTGTGAAATATCCATTGCGTTTTTTTCCCGTGAAGTATTCTTTTTTGTAATTATCACTCTGATAAAATAGTTATTATTCATTTTATTAGTTTGTGCGCCTGTGTTTGTTTGTTGTGTTAAACTTTTAAATTTTTGTTATTTTTGAAGAAAATAATGATTTTTTTTTATAATTTTCAAAAAGACATTCAAATCATAACGAAACTTGGAAATGCTTAGCTTTTTTATTATTTTGTATTTTAATTATTAAATGGAAATAAATAAATCATAGTTTCCGTAACAATGAATTTATCAGGTAAAAGGTCATTGTTATAAAATGTTTCTAAAACGGAAGACAGGCTAATAAAAAATGGAAGACATTCTTTCGTTTTATCTGTCGCTGCTATCTGGACAAAGTATTACGACTGGTCCAGCACGGACCTGACCAGTGGCCACTCACTTCTTTGTCTCGAGACGTCAACTGGACCATTGACCACTGACAAGATAAGATAACTCTTCCACACCCCCCCCCCCCCACTACCACGCATCTCCCTCATATACTAAACAAACACTTTTTTTAAAACATTTGGAAAGAGTTGCCCCCTGTATTTTATAACCAGTGGCCGTCAATAGAATGGGGGTTTGGGGGGGAGGGGGGAAGTGGTGAAAAGGGGAGGGGTTCACACAGTTACTTTGTACTCCAGTATCTCGGCACGCGCCTTGACGCTCCCGTTGGAAGAGGGACTAGTGTTTGCGCCCCTTGTGGAACAGGTAGGAATGTGTTCACCACGCAGGGAGGACTGTGTTCACCACGCAGGGAGGAATGTGTTCACCACGCAGGGAGGAATGTGTGTGTGTGTATGTGCCTGGTGGAGTGGGGAGAAATGTTTTCGCTCCTGGTTAAGTAAGGAGGAATATTACGCCATTAGAGGAGGAACGAGGAATTTATTCGCCTCTTGTGGAGGAGGGCTTCTGTGTCCGTGCCTGGTGGAGGATGAAGGAATGTTTTCGCCCCTGGTTCAGTAGTGATGAATGTGTACGCCCCTGGTGGAGGAGTGGGAGTGTGTATGCCCATGGTGGAGGAGGGGGAGTGTGTATGCCCATGGTGGAGGAGGGGAGTGTGTATGCCCATGGGAGGAGGGGGAGTGTGTATGCCCCTGGTGGAGGAGGGGGAATGTGTATGCCCCTGGTGGAGGAGGGGGAGTGTGTATGCCCATGGTGGAGGAGGGGGAGTGTGTATGCCCCTGGTGTGTATGCCCCTGGTGGAGGAGGGGGAGTGTGTATGCCCCTGGCGGAGGAGAGGGAATGTGTTGACGGGGTGAAAAAAGAAACATGCTCCTCACCCACGTGGTTTCCATCAGGCCTCAAACTGTATCCCCTCTCCCTTTCCATTATTTCTTCACTGGTCATCAGTAGAGTTAAAAGGTCAGGCGCCGGTGTGTGTGTGGGGGGGGGAGGGACGGGAAGCCGGGGAGGGTGAGAGGAGGGGTTGGGGGTTTAAAGGTGAAGATAAGGAGATTATGACCAGTGCGCGTGCAGTTAAACCTACTTCCGGTAGCCCAACACTATCAACGGACGGTAGCATTTTTTGGTTTATTTTGTAAATTTCTAGTTGTCACGTGATACAGACTTATAGCCGCTAGTACCTGGAGCAAATTATAGAAATGGCCCGGCGTATGCGCCCATGCCAGAAGGTTTCGATTACAGAGCGAAGTGTGAGTAAAGTAACGACGTCATTTAGACCAGTGGTCTCCAACCTTTTTCTCGCCACGGACCGGTCAGTATTTGATAATTTCACTGCGGCCCACTGGATGGGGGGGGGGCGTTGATTATTTCTCGTCCATGGAAAGTGGCCCAATCACGAGACAAGTAAATTAAAAGGAAATAATTTAATGCTTATTGGCGGCCTAGTAACATTCGTCCCACGGACCGATACCGGTCCGCGGCCCAGGGCGTTGAGGGACCACTGATTTAGACTACATTTCTCCGGTGTCATAGTGTGTCAAGGGCCCCCCAGAATTACTGACTGCGGGTCTGCTAACAAGACTAATAGAGACGGATCGGAAGTAGACATGGGGGTTTCAAGATTGAACACTTGCAGAACTCAGATTTTCATGACAGGGTGCTGTACTCTGTGTGCCACTAAAGCTGGTTACACCCACTGGCTCATTTCGAATTTTTTATCACCATTTTCGGAGCCCGTATAGCAAATGTGACTCCAGTAGCCCTTGTGGCGGGCCTTTCCTGAGCCCCCCCACCCGTTACCGTAATTTTATTCTTTTCCAAATAGGAATAAATGCCTCCCCCCTTCTCAACCCACATGTGCCGCCTCTGACTATAACGTGGATTGCATCACCCAGGAGATGAAATGAAACAAACATATCCGACCCCGCCGGCGACCACAGGGGTGTCATGTGACTTTGCGTGGGCGTCTCCTGTCACGTGACTTTGTCATTCGTCACCAACATCCAGTGCGTCACATCTTGCATGGATTGTCCCTGTATCCCCTGTCTTCCCGCGCAAATGCTGAAATTAGTTCATATTGACTTAAGTTGGGTGTACGTCGTCATCCAGAGTTGACCTGCGGTCAGAATGATTAGCAGGCACATAGTCATCCAGAGTTTAACCCGCGGTCAGAATGACTAGCGGGCACATAGTCAGTTTTCCTTGTAAGCTGTGCGCGTGTGAGCAAAAACAACAACTCACCAATCGCGCACACAACTCACCAATCGCGCACACAACTCACCAATAAAGCCAAACCAAAATGTACAGAATAACGGCCATATAACAGGGCTCATTAAAATTGTCTGCACCTGAGACCTCAACAAAACCCTAATCCGCTCCTGATCGATGGACCCGTATGCTTGTGATTTAGACTTTTTGTTTTTGTGATGCAAGGAAGGAGTTATCTGTTCTTTATGAAGGGGGAAAGTAATCAAGAACAGATAACTCCCATATGACACAGAGAGGGGAGGTAATGACATAGTGAACGAGTGAGTAAAAGTGAAGGCTTCCAAAAAAAAGGAAAGTAAAAAAAAAAAGAGAGACGAAATTATTTTGATTGCCCCCTTTGGAGGGACAGTGGTCAGAAAATACATATGAGTGACCAAAGTTTGACCTCTTGAGTCAGAGTAAGAGGACGGGGTGAGTACGGTTAAGGGGGGGGGGTCGGTCAAGACGATTAGATGGGGGTGGGTGTGCGTGGAGGATGAGAGAAGAAAAACACATGTGAGTGACCAGTGTCCACTTTTGATGAGGAGAGGGTGGGGGTGGGGATGAGGAGAGGAGAACTTGACAAACGATCGATAGTTCGGTGATGGAATGGGTGCATGGAAATAGCCAGCAATGACCGATGCGGCACTGACCAGTGGTCACAGTTGCTCAGCTAATCAGCATGTCTGTGTTATAGAGATTTGAAAAAAAAACACATACTTATTGGATATCTGTATGTAAACTATACGTAGACAAATAAACATACTTATTGGATATCTGGATATAAACTATACATAGAAAAATAAACAACCTTATTAGATGTCTGGATATAAACTATACGTAGACATAGACACATATTTATTGTATATCTAGATGTAAACTATACATAGAAAAATAAACAACCTTATTGGATGTCTGGATATAAACTATACGTAGACATATAATGCCGATTGTTAACTGCACATCAGTTATTTCGGTTTACGTCGCGATGTTAAAGTAACAGTTTCGCTCTACGACGCGAAAACAAAAAAACAAAGTACTCACAGCACTAACACGGCACGTCCAATCCGAAATCTAATAATACGATGACGTAATTGACTCTTGACTCACATTAAAAGACGCAAAAGAGGGCTAAGGATATAGCGAGGGAAGGAGGAGAGAGAAATTATAAAGGATAGATAAAATAGACAGAAAGACAGAATGGAGGGCTGGGAGGAGATATCGTCATACATGTTGACTGAAATGTTCTTTAGAAACCGGTATTACAGGTCTGCATTGTTGACTCAAATGTTCTTCAGAAACTATGTTTAGAAACTGGTTTTTAAAAGGACATTCAACTAGGATTCTGCTGGAGTACTTGAAACATAATTACACAGATAGAATGTCAAAGATAATTTCAATACACTTTGCAAGAGGATCGAAAGCTTATTTTTTTTTGTAAATAACTGGTTTCTGAAAAGGGGGGGGGGCACATGACCCAAAATGGCCACTATGTACTATTACACAAATGTATACAGCTGAACCACAGTGTAGGTGTGGGGAGAGGGAAGGGCAATGAAGTCGTCCCGACATATTCTTGATTGGACACCTGTGTTTTACTGAAAAAATAAAAAAATTAAATTAGAAATAAAATTAAAAATATATTAAAAATGTGACGTCACACTTGGCCTGACCCCCCCCTCCCCCCTGTCACAAACTGTCACACTTTCTCATACCCCCTTCCCCCCCCTCCCCTTGGAGCGTGACGTACTTTATGGACTTTACCATCATATCCATTGGGGTTTAAACCAAAGGGGGGGCGACTCTACTGACATCATTTGAATCTACCTGCACTGAGTTATCTCATCATTGACGTCATGGGTGAATGGCGATCTTCGAAATCTCCTCAAATAAATGAGTTCCATTTGTTTTTGTCGTTTTATCTGTTTGCACTCATTATTTTCCCCGCCATGTTAATATATTAAGATACACCACCCCCACCCCCCGGGCCACACCTAACCCCCTTACCCACCTAATGTCTTAAACACACGATTCCCCACAATATATATAAAAAAGATTTTTCCAAGGGAGTTAATTAAAAAAAAGAAGTTTTTTTTTGGGGGGGGGGGGGGGGGGGGTTTAAAGGGGGGGGGGGGTAGAGGTTTATGAGTTAGCGTAGTGGATCTCAAACTTTTATCCTTCGTGACCCACTGAGACAAAAATGTGTTGTTTTCGTCACCTACCTGCATGCACAACTCAAATAAAAGAGAACACAAGCGTCGTTAAATAGAAAATGATTCACCTAAAAATTCGTCCGCGCATCACAAACTATGAGAACCACTGAGCGAGAGGAACCCCCCAAAGCTACCAAAAAAAAATAATCCCTCACAGAAAAAAAAAAACAAAAACAAGTGGGTGGGGTTGGTGGTGCGAGTGGTGCCCTTGGGGAACAAAACAACAACAACGGAGGCCAGTTGAGTATCGATGTAATGACCGCATGAAGGTCACAGGCAGGTCACGGATGGGGGGGGGGGGGAAGGAATCGTTTCGAGAAAGGAAGAAAAGAAAAAAAAAAGTGCAGTGGAGAGAAAGATTATATTTGGGGATGAATCAATACGGAAGCAGGTACCGTTGGCGAGGGCCGCAGCTATCTGTTGTGGCGCCCTGTGGGTGTGTCACATTTTGTATTTGGCGCCCTCTTCCCAATCTGAAAAGTGCAAAAAACAGCGTTTTATTGGAGCGCCCCCCCCCCTTCATGGTACCCTACCTACGCCACTTCACTTGGTTAGTCAGTGGAGACTTGATGGAAAGTGACCCAATTTTAAAATAAAATGACCAGATGCCAGCTAGTCTCACTCCCCTCACCCCAGAGTGTCTCCACCATCTACGGCCCAATATCACCTAACAAACACACACACACACACACACACACAACAATAGCTAAGGCATTTTATACACAATTACTTTACCCATGGGGTCCATAAAAGTAAAGGCCTGTGACATAAAAGCGTATAATCGTAAATTTCCAACAAACCATGACAAATTTGCGGCTTCAAGCCATTCACATACAACTCAGATGATTCAGTTTTTATTGATGAGTGACCAACTGACCACTCGAGGATTTCAGCTCACGCAATAAAAAAAATGCATCGACTGTATGAAAGTTGCCGGTTTGACCAGTGGTCAGTGGTTGCGTAGACCTTTATGCATGTGTGGAAATACTTTCGCGAACACACACATTTCGCGACGGATTGTGGAACATATCCTCGCGAATGTCAAAGCTTTCATGTAACTGAATTGTTTAACATGTGTTTTGAATGGTTTAGTGCTTGATATCTATAGTGGTCAGTGGAGATTCTGGTAACAGGACAAAAGGTTTCTGTCCGTCGTTTATATCTTTAAGTATTTGCATGTAAGACCTTTCACTTCGACAGCCCCATGTTCAAAAACAAAGGTCATTTCTGATATCAAAAAGAGATGATTATCACTGACCACTGCTGACCCCATCTTGACCATCTTATCGAGAGGCTGAAAAAAATGTAATAGCGTGAACTTTTATGAAGGTCGTGAGATTAGCAAAAAGTTAGCATAAAAAATGAAGTTGGACATTGGAATGAACAGGTGGTCAAGATAACACAAGGTGACCACTTGGTGAATTACATCCCATGACTTGACCCTAGCTTTTCTATCTATCTATCTATCTATCTATCTATCTATCTATCTATCTATCTATCTATCTATCTATCTATCTATCTATCTATCTATCTATCTATCTATCTAGCTATATCTATATATATATATAAAAAAAAGTAAAGTTCCCTTCTTAGCCCTAACGGGCCATCGGGGCCGTGTAGAATTCAACTGTTTCTATATCTATAACCTCGGCATATGAAGGGATTGTGTGGTTAGCACAACGCCCAGCCGCCTTTACTTCCCCAACTTAAGACAGTCGAGTATCGACACCACTCGGCCATCCGTCCCACTCATCTATATATATATATATATATATATATATATATATATATATATATATATATATGTTTGTGTGTGTGTGTGTGTGTGTGTGTGTGTGTGTTTCTATCTATCTGTTTGTATGTATATATATATATTTTTTTTTTCGTCTAGCTATCAATTCACCCAACCACCTATCCAACTTTCCAACCATCCAAAAAACTCAGCCTCATCCAACCAATAATCCAACTACCCCTCTATCCATCAAACGATTTACCAATCCTTCCTTCCATCCATCCATCTATCCACCCATCTATCAGATCACACACCCATCCATCTATCCATCTATCCATTAAACCACCCATCCTTCCATCAATCCATATATCAATTCATCTATCCATCTATCCATCCACTCATCGATTCACACATCCATCCATCCATGTATCAATATTTTTGTGCGCCTCAAAAAACAATCAGTTCATCAATCAACCAAAGTTTAAATCTAATATTTTTTTACATCTGATTGAGGGTTCGCACTCAACGATATGTCTTTGATAAAAACAAGTCGAATTGATAACTCTATCATCATTTGGCCTCCTAATTAAACATGCTCTCTTAATGATTACAAAATACGCCCTTTAATGTCGACATCACAGGACAAGCAAACCTCCGGGAAAACAGAAATACCAACGGCCACTCATTGTGGGTTGGTTTCGTACAAAGTGCCTTGGCATAGTTACAGGAAGGTACGGTTGTCCCCTAGACTTTGAGGGCCACTGTCGGAGTGGAGGGGGGATACATATTTAAGAAGGGCCCCCTTCTGACCTTTGTTGAGGGACCCAAAGGTGTCATCGATTTTACTGACCTGGTTTTATTAATAGTCATTGTTTCTTATTTGGCAATGTATAAGTGTCCTTATTTTTTTTTCCACCCATGCATTTAGGTCTACGTAACAACTGACCACTGGTCAAACCGGCTACTTCCATTCAGGCGCCAGGATGTAGAGGAGTCTGTTTGGAGATGGTCATCTCTTGCTTCCATCTCCATTGTTTTGAATAATCATAGCTTCCCCCCCCCCCGTCTCTATTTCGCGATTGACCTGTTTCTAAAAATGTAACAGGGAATTCCCGGTTGGGTCTCGCGACGAACTTTGCCGAGCACATTTAACCTTCAGCACGACCGTGTAGCCGGACCCCCATGTGGAACTAATGGCGCCACCAAACCAAAGGGGTAATTAGTTCATTTTGTTCCACTGAGGCGAATTTGGGGGAAAGGGGGGGCGTATAGAGGGAGGTGGTTAGCGATGTAATTACCATAATAGTTTCTTATGTAAAGTTCATCCGTACGTTAGGGAGTGGGAGCTGGAAGCGGGTAGGTCCTATGGTGGGGCGGCTATCTTCGCCCCTCCCCTCCCCTTGCCCCCCACTGCCAGCCCCGATCGAACTTTCATTTTGCCAATCGCAATGAACCGCTGAGCGATAAAATTATTTTGACAATTATCTATCTATCTATCTATCTATCTATCTATCTATCTATCTATCTATCTATCTATCTATCTATCTATCTATCTATCTATCTATCTATCTATCTATCTATCTATCTATCTATCTATCTATCTATCTATCTATCTATCTATCTATTTGAATTGATCAATCTATTCATCCATCCATCCATCTGACTAACGGTTCGTCCACATGTCCTCTCTGCATCTTTATCTGTCGGTATATCTGACTGTATCTGTCTGTCCAATTACATTGACAAATACATTACTAAATAATAAAATATTCACATATAAACACATTTAGTGACACAGGAAACCCTCGGCTCCTGTCTGTCGTTCCTGACCAGGGAAAGTTACACAAACAAAAAAAAAACAACTGAATAAATAAAACAAGGAGCACTTTGATGACCTGTGACCCCCGCCCCTTGACCTCTGTGTGTATTATCAATGTTTGAGAATGTGTAGAGAAAATGAATCTATCTGGCCAGTCGTCCTCTCGTCACGCCATTATCAGGTGGACACAAGAAGTAAGAAAAAATAACATTTCCTGTTTGATAAAATGAAAGAAAGATAAGATCTATGTCACAGTGACCTCCTGCTATCGGGGGTGCTGACCTTCAGTTATTTTATGCACAACGTGGTAAATGTTGGGCGTAATGTGGCCAGTTGGTATAGACAGGCCGGAAAAAAAAAACCCATTTCTAATATACAACTATTATTATATATATCATTAACCTTAATAATTTAATCCTTTAGAAAAACAACCCCAGTAATATTGGATATCGCGTTGTCTAGAGAGAAGGGAGTTAACTGATGTATAGAGACACACGCGTTCAGAAAGAAATGTGGCCATATTGATGGATGGGGCAATTTCGTAGCCTCGCTCACATCATCATATATATCCTCACCGAATGGTGCACTGCCCTATACACTCTGATAGACACTATCCTATCTTCAATGGTGTGACACTATCCTATCTTCAATGGTGTGACACTATCCTATCTTCAATGGTGTGACACTATCCTATCTTCAATGGTGTGACAATATCCTATCTTCAACGGTGTGAGACTTAATGGTGTGACACTATCCTTTCTTCAACGGTGTGAGACTTAATGGTGTGACACTATCCTATCTTCAATGGTGTGACACTATCCTATCTCCAATGGTGTGACACTATCCTATCTTCAATGGTGTGACACTATCCCATTTTCAATGGTGGGGACACTATCCTATCTTCAGTGGTGTGACACTATCCTATCTCCAATGGTGTGACACTATCCTATCTTCAATGGTGTGACACTATCCTATCTTCAATGATGTGACACTATCCTATCTTCAATGGTGTGATACTATCCTTTCTTTAATGGTGTGACACTATCCTATCTTCGATGGTGTGACACCATCCTATCTTCAATGGTGTGACACTATCCTTTCTTCGGTGGTGTGACAACATCCTTTCTTCAATGGTGTGACACTATTCTATCTTCAATGGTGTGACACTATTCTGTCCCAAAAGTGCAATATACTGTCATCGCGGTAATCTATCCTAACCACACATGTGTGACGCCCTGTTAGCTACACAGAAGAGACGCTATCCTGATTTTACTGCAATACGCATGTTGGTGTGCATTAGTCATGCTGGCATCCCTCTCATTGGAACATCCCGCTATACCTATGAAATAGAATAATCCTTGAAACTAGACGTACTGTGTTCTGATTGGTCTTCCAATGAGATGCTAGAATCGTGATGATTAGGATACATGGGTATCGTCACCAATTTTAGAGACGAGAGTTTAGTCTTGGGTTTGATCGCGTTGTGGACGAATCTCAGTGCAGGGTTTACGTATAAGCTGTTCAAGCTATAGCTTAGGGACCCCATTTTCTTGGGGGGCCCAAAATTTTCCGAGTGAGCAATGGTCATATATACCTGGCACTGACATATATATTGTCTGGACTCACAAAGGGCCCCATAACTCAAAAATGTTTAGGGCCTTATCAAGTCTAAACCGGCCCTGACGGTTCATGTTAGATTAAGTTTAGTATTCAGTTTATCATTAGATCATCATGTAACATCAGACATATAGACTCACTCTATAAACACATTGAACTTATTACTCGTTTCTTTCATAAATCATAAAACTACTGTTGGTTTGAGGGTGCAATGATCGGGGGGGGGGAAGGGGCTTAGCCTCTTTGGGGGCCCCCTGCATTTTGACATTCGACACCATGACATAAGATAATGACTTAATATTTAATGTACTTTTTTTTGGGGGGGGGCTCTCAAGTTGGGGCCCGGGGAGGACTTTCGAATTAGGACCCCCCCTCCCGCCACCTTAGGTACGCCTCTGTCGATACGCCCGAGAAGCTACCACTCGAGCCCCCCCCCTACATTACAAAAGTGACGTTACATATAAAATTGCACAGTCGTCTCAATCAGGAAACGGTTTAGACATGGCTGTGTGGTACCAAAAGGGTTTAGACATGGATGTGTGGTACCAAAAGGGTTTAGACATGGATGTTTGGTACCAAAAAGGGTTTAGACATGGATGTGTGGTACCAAAAGGGTTTAGACATGGATGTGTGGTACCAAAAAGGGTTTAGACATGGATGTGTGGTACCAAAAGGGTTTAGACATGGATGTGTGGTACCAAAAGGGTTTAGACATGGATGTGTGGTACTAAAAGGGTTTAGACATGGCTGTGTGGTACCAAAAGGGTTTAGACACGGATGTGTGGTACCAAAAGGGTTTAGACATGGCTGTGTGGTACCAAAAGGGTTTAGACACGGATGTGTGGTACCAAAAGGGTTTAGACATGGATGTGTGGTACCAAAAAGGGTTTAGACATGGATGTGTGGTACCAAAAGGGTTTAGACATGACTGTGTGGTACCAAAAGGGTTTAGACATGGATATGTGGTACCAAAAGGGTTTAGACATGGATGTGTGGTACCAAAAGGGTTTAGACATGGCTGTGTGGTACCAAAAAGGGTTTAGACACGGATGTGTGGTACCAAAAGGGTTTAGACATGGCTGTGTGGTACCAAAAGGGTTTAGAAATGGATGTGAGGTACCAAAAGGGTTTAGACACGGATGTGTGGTACCAAAAGGGTTTAGACATGGATGTGTGGTACCAAAAAGGGTTTAGACATGGATGTGTGGTACCAAAAGGGTTTAGACATGGCTGTGTGGTACCAAAAGGGTTTAGACACGGATGTGTGGTACCAAAAGGGTTTAGACATGGCTGTGTGGTACCAAAAGGGTTTAGACATGGATGTGTGGTACCAAAAGGGTTTAGACATGGATGTGTTGTACTAAAAGGGTTTAGACATGGATGTGTGGTACCAAAAGGGTTTAGACATGGATGTGTGGTGCCAAAAGTTAGGGAGCGTTCACATTCACATCAGTGTTGTCCGTCTCTCGACTGTGTCCTGCGTTAAATAATTTTGGCTTCCTGCCGCGTCTTCATTCCATAAATAATGTTTGGTGGTTTTTTGTTAAAATCTACAATTTTAAAAAGTTTTTTAGTTTTAGATATCAAAAAAGTTTATAAAATAAACCCATCAAATTATTGTTGTTTTTCTACTTTTTTTTTTTTAACAAGATGACATTTTAAAATCGTCCAATGAAAACAGTCGAAATAATCGGAAATTCATTGTTAAGACATCGCTTAGTGTGTCCCCGCAATAGTGTTTGGATAAGTAACAGGCGTGAAACTCTGATGGCTAGAGTTCGAGTCCTATTCACAGCTACATTATATATTTTTTTTTTTTTCACTTTTTGTTTTCCTTTGAAATAGTAATTAATCATTTAGGTTGTTAAACAAAAAAATGTAAAAAAGTTTCTCAATTTTGTTCATAACTTAAAATATGTTGACCTATATATCAAAGAGGTTGTTGTCTGTTTGATCTCAGTAAGATAATCAGAAGTAAGTCTGCTCACGTTTGATTTCAGTAAAATAATCAGAAGTAAGTCTGCTCACGTTTGATTTCAGTAAAATAATCAAAAGTAAGTCTGCTCACGTTTGATTTCATCTGTTGTTGTAAAATATAAAGTTTACATTTTTTGGTCTTTTTTTTTTAAAAAAAAAAAAAAGAAAAGTATTATATTGTAACCTTTTTTGTGTGCACTAATGCAAGAGATGGGTTTACACCTATGTTTGTTTATAACTATTTTGGTTACATTTTGCAAGAGATGGGTTTACACCTGTCTGTTCATAATTATTTAGTCACATAGTGTAACTTATTGTAGTGTTTTAAAAAATAATCTTCTAGTACTGCTTAAAGACTGTCAGCAATTAAAGATTTGAACCCCACCGAGCACGCGATTTCATTATCCCACCATCAACCCCCGCCACCCGGCCACACACACACACGCACACACACGCACACACACACACACACACACACACTTCACTCTTTTTTTTTAAGACTAAATTTTTTTTCTGGCATCGCCTGCACAGAAGCTAGAGACGGTGCCTGGGAGGTGGGGGTGGGGTGAAGATGGATCGAAACGTTTCGATAACCAGAGGAGGACCCGGGGGGGGGAGGGGAGGGGAAGAAGGTCGAAAGTTTACTACGGCCTTCAGTTGTTTGTGTGGGGTAGGGGAGAGGGAGAATGACGAGGAAATAGGGGTGTGGTGGAGTGTGGCGAGACCCGGGGGGGGGCGGGTGGTGAGTGATGTAAAATGACGAGTTAGTCTTTGGGGAAGGGAAACTGATATCAGGGTGCGTGTGAGCTATGGACTGAGAGGTGGGGGAGTAGTGTTGTTTTAGTCCCAGGTCATATTTTCGTTAACGAAGGTTTTAGTTCTCGTCTAGTTTTAGTCTTGCTGCTAATTTTAGTTTTAGTTTTAGTTCTCGTTGACGAAAAGTCAACATTTTCGTTAACGAAGGTTTTAGTTTTAGTTTTCGTGAACGAAAGCAACACTATATTTTAGTTTCCGTTTTTATTTCGTTTTTTCTGTAATAATTTCAGTTTTCGTCTAGTTTTGGTCTTGCTGCTAATTTTAGTTTTAGTTTTAGTTCTCGTTGACGAAAAGTCAACATTTTCGTCAACGAAGGTTTTAGTTTTAGTTTTCGTCAACGAAAACAACACTATGGGGGAGGGGAGGGTGGGGGAAGTGAATAAGAGTGAGTGGAGGATATTGCAGAATGACATTTTTGTGAGTGGAGGATATTGCAGAATGACATTTTTGTGAGTGGAGGATATTGCAGAATGACATTTTTGTGAGTGGAGGATATTGCAGAATGACATTTTTGTGAGTGGAGGATATTGCAGAATGACATTTTTGTGAGTGGAGGATATTGCAGAATGACATTTTTGTGAGTGGAGGATATTGCAGAATGACATTTTTGTGAGTGGAGGATATTGCAGAATGACATTTTTGTGAGTGGAGGATATTGCAGAATGACATTTTTGTGAGTGGAGGATATTGCAGAATGACATTTTTGTGAGTGGAGGATATTGCTGAATGACATTTTTGTGAGTGGAGGATATTGCAGAATGACATTTTTGTGAGTGGAGGATATTGCAGAATGACATTTTTGTGAGTGGAGGATATTGCAGAATGACATTTTTGTGAGTGGAGGATATTGCAGAATGACATTTTTGTGAGTGGAGGATATTGCAGAATGACATTTTTGTGAGTGGAGGATATTGCAGAATGACATTTTTGTGAGTGGAGGATATTGCAGAATGACATTTTTGTGAGTGGAGGATATTGCAGAATGACATTTTTGTGAGTGGAGGATATTGCAGAATGACATTTTTGTGAGTGGAGGATATTGCAGAATGACATTTTTGTGAGTGGAGGATATTGCAGAATGACATTTTTGTAGAGTGGAGGATATTGCAGAATGACATTTTTGTGAGTGGAGGATATTGCAGAATGACATTTTTGTGAGTGGAGGATATTGCAGAATGACATTTTTGTGAGTGGAGGATATTGCAGAATGACATTTTTGTGAGTGGAGGATATTGCAGAATGACATTTTTGTGAGTGGAGGATATTGCAGAATGACATTTTTGTGAGTGGAGGATATTGCAGAGTGACATTTTTGTGAGTGGAGGATATTGCAGAATGACATTTTTGTGAGTGGAGGATATTGCAGAATGACATTTTTGTGAGTGGAGGATATTGCAGAATGACATTTTTGTGAGTGGAGGATATTGCAGAATGACATTTTTGTGAGTGGAGGATATTGCAGAATGACATTTTTGTGAGTGGAGGATATTGCAGAATGACATTTTTGTGAGTGGAGGATATTGCAGAATGACATTTTTGTGAGTGGAGGATATTGCAGAATGACATTTTTGTGAGTGGAGGATATTGCAGAATGACATTTTTGTGAGTGGAGGATATTGCAGAATGACATTTTTGTGAGTGGAGGATATTGCAGAATGACATTTTTGTGAGTGGAGGATATTGCAGAATGACATTTTTGTGAGTGGAGGATATTGCAGAATGACATTTTTGTGAGTGGAGGATATTGCAGAATGACATTTTTGTGAGTGGAGGATATTGCAGAATGACATTTTTGTGAGTGGAGGATATTGCAGAATGACATTTTTGTGAGTGGAGGATATTGCAGAATGACATTTTTGTGAGTGGAGGATATTGCAGAATGACATTTTTGTGAGTGGAGGATATTGCAGAATGACATTTTTGTGAGTGGAGGATATTGCAGAATGACATTTTTGTGAGTGGAGGATATTGCAGAATGACATTTTTGTGAGTGGAGGATATTGCAGAATGACATTTTTGTGAGTGGAGGATATTGCAGAATGACATTTTTGTGAGTGGACATTTAGTTCTTTAGTAAGTCTTTACTAATCTCGTCTTATAGTTTTGTCAATCTAAACATTGACATTTTCATGTATGGTTTAACCCATTGACGCACATCTCTGATGTCACGTGCAATGTCACGTGCTATGTTGTCGCGCGCATTGATGTCACGTGATTATATATTTTTTTCTAATATTGAGCACTCTGGTGTTTTTTTTAAATAACTAGAGACAAATTTAAATCCAAAGTACTTGATAACTATCAAGTACAGCTAAAAATAAAACCGTAGCTAAGATAAACACATAGACTCGCTCCATAAAATCTACACTGATAATTGTTTCGTGCAATTATAAATCTTTGTTTTTTTTTTTATCTTGGTTTAATATTCGTTTTTCTGTGATTAATTATTTTGTTTTTTTAATTTTCTGGGGGGGGGCAGGGGCCGTTCTAGAGGGGGGAGGGGAGGTTTCCTAGGCATAGACACTATTAAGCCCATGAATCATTAGATTGGATAGAAATTTGAGTTGGAAGGGGACCATTTGATGTAATGGCCCCTAATATCTAATGACCTCTAATATCTAATAACCCCCTAATATCCAATGGCCCTCGATATCTAATGGCCCCAATATCTAATGGCCCCAATATATAATGGAACCAATATCTAATGGCCCCAATATCTAATGGCCCCAATATCTAATGCCCCCAATATATAATGGAACCAATATCTAATGGCCCCAATATCTAATAACCCCCTAATATCTAATGACCCCTAATATACAACGACCTCTAATATCTAATGGCCCCAAATCTCTAATGGCCCTGACTGTCGTCTTGTTTGCCTATCCAAAATAACGGCTAGATTTGTTGGCGCATGGCGGGAGGTACATATTATCAAAACATGTAATTTGGTTGAAGTTAAGAATAAATAAATCACATAAAAAGGGGAATAATACCTTGAAAAAGAATTCCTATGTCACAAAACAAAAAACAGTTGTCTGTCTTTAATTAATTTGGAAATTCTTTAAAAGACTGAAAAAGATTTAATGAGCTATTATGTGCAGTTCTGCACCGTTCCAATCTTCGTTTTAATTTTCACATGACAATCTCGAGGTGAATGCTTCTCCCCCCCCCCACCACCCACCCATAAGATACAATAAAACGTAATTAGCTCCGTATAATTCTACAATATATTTATTCATGAACTCGAAATTATTAATATCGTGTATAGTCCTGTAATATCCAACTGTGCGACAAAGTGAGTTACAAGAGTTAAGGCCACACACACACACATACACACACACAGAAAGAGAGAGAGAGAGAGAGAGAGAGAGAGAGAGAGAGAGAGAGAGAGAGAGAGAGAGAGAGAGAGAGAGAGAGAGAGTAAAAATAATGAACTAGTGTTTCTTGTGTGTTGCTGACCCTGTATTAATACAAGAAACCGTGAAACCGTGTAAACAAATGTTCATCCAATTCAAACGTAATATGATATACACATATTATAATGAGATGTGAAACAACAGATACGCGCTGTTTTTTAATAGAGATATCACAATTTAATACAGAATTATTTTTTAAAGCGAATAATTCGACATTCTCATACAGCAATGGCAAAGTAATTATGTCTAAAATGCTCACATATTATAAGTTCAAAGTTCAATCAATCATAAGTAATATACAAACATATACATACATACATATATATATTCGAATAATGAACTGATATTAAGCACCATAACCCATTATGTAGAAAGCCATAATCCTGTGTTCCAGAGCTGTGCTTAACAATTCTGTGTTTCCTTGATAAAATGCTCACTTTTTGATTTCTCTGGGTTCTAGGGAGAAAGAAAAAGATCTACCAACATCAGAAAACTAAATTTAAAACAAAACAACAATTCTCTCCCTAATAAGTCTGTATAATTAGAAGCCATAAAGTAGTCTTTATTAGCATACAAACACACACACACACACTTACACAGATGTACATAAATACACACAAACACACTTATGTACAAAAACATACAGATGTACACAAATACACACAAACACACTTATGTACAAACACATACAGATGTACACAAATACACACAAACACACTTATGTACAAAAACATACAAATGTACACACACTAATAAAAATAAACATACACATGTACTTACAAACAAATATAAACATTACGCAAAAGCACACATGTACACGCAAAAGAAACACAGACAAACACACATATGTACACACAAGGCCGTAGCCGGGGGGGGGGCTGGGGAGGGGGCTTGGGGCTGCAGCCCCCCCTCCAAAAAAAAAATAAATAAAAAAGTTATTGCTGATAGAAACTCATAAAAAATTGACAAAACTTTGCCCTTAAAAACTTGGAACAGCCCCCCCCCCCAAAAAAAAAATCCTGGCTACGGTACTGTGTACACACAAAATGCACAAACAAACACACAGACACACACGAACACATATGTGAACACAAAACGTACAAACACATGTACACATGTTCAAACACACACACACTTACATGTGTACACACAAACAAACACACTCAAATACACACATGTTCACATATACACACACATATATATGTGGCAAAGAAAACGCACAAACACACATACACACGTACACATTAACAAACAAACAAGCACACACACACACACACGTACACACAAACAAAAACACTTTGATATGCACTCACCACTGTTTGGTTTGTCCTAAAAAACAAGATGAAAAAAGAAAAAAGGAAATTTAGAAATGACAGTTTGATTGAATCCCATACTACCTAACCCAATCTATACCTTCATCTTATTGATACCACACCCCTCGTCTCTCCCCTCCCCCCCCACTCCTCCCCCAAACCTTCATTTTATTTTTGTCATTTAAGTTATTTGAGATCTTTATGGTATAATCCTAGATTTTTTTCACATACATTTTCTTGCAACTTTTCTATATAGTGTGTGTTGCGTATGTGTTGTGTGTGTGTGTGTGTGTTGTGTGTGTTTTTGTGTTGTGTGTGTTGTGTGTATGTGCTGTGTGTGTTGTGTGTTGTGTGTGTTGTGTGTGTGTTGTGTGTGTTGTGTGTGTTGTGTGTGTGTTGTGTGTGGTGTGTGTGTGTTGTGTGTGTTGTGTGTGCTGTGTGTGTTGTGTGTGCTGTGTGTGTTGTGTGTGTTGTGTGTGTGTGTGTGTGTGTAGTGCGGAGGGGCGGGGTGGTCGTGCTATAATTGAGTTGATGGTCCCGGGTTTGATCTCCTTCTTTGTCCTCTGTGGTGCCTCCATTGCCATTGCACACTCAGATTTTAGAAAGAAAAAAAAAATCCCCAACAGCCACAACATCACTGACCTGAATAAAGACTGGCTCGCCAAAGTCATCCACACTGGGACACGTAAATTGATAAAATAAATAAATAAATATCATGAAACATGACAATATCATGAAATATGACAATATCATGAAATATTACAATATCATGAAATGTGACAAGATCATGAAATATGACAAGATCATGAAATGTGACAATATCATGAAATATGACAATATCATGAAATATGACAGATCATGAAATATGACAATATCATGAAATATGACAAGATCATGAAATGTGACAAAATCATGAAATATGACATTATTTTTTATAGAACGCACTCGTCAAATGTAATGTCAGATTTAAAGAAATCAATAAGTGTAGAAATTTAAATTCTTTTTTACATTGTTAAATCAATTTGTACTCACCCTATGCTTGTGAAGTCTAAATGTGAATAGAAAATGAAAGAGAAACAGCGATCAGTGAGAATGCTGGTGAATACACTATGTATTGTAAGAATACACTATGTACTGTAAGAATACACTATGTACTGTAAGAATACACTATGTACTGTAAGAATACCATATGTACTGTAAGAATACACTATGTACTGTAAGAATCCACTATGTATGTAAGAATACCATATGTACTGTAAGAATACACTATGTACTGTACGAATACACAATGCACTGTAAAAATACACCATGTACTGTAAAAATATACTATGAACTGCAAGGCCGTTATTGCTGATAGTAACTCATAAAAAATTGACAAATATTTGCCTTTAAAAACTTGGAACAGCCCCCCCCCTTCCAAAAACAAAATCCTGGGTACGGTACTGATGCACTGTAAGAATACACTCTATTTTGTAGCTGTAATATTACATATGTACTGTAAGAATACACTCTGTACTGTAAGCCTATAAAAGTCGACATAAACCGTCGAGAGTTTTTGTTGCTTGTAAACAAACTGGACATAATTGACCCAACAGGCTTCAGCAAGTGTCCCAATTAATTTCTAAAGGAAGTTTCTTCATTTAGTTGTGGAGTAATAAAGTAACGGTGAAAAAGTCAACAGTCAAAAAGCAGGGTTGTTAACAATACTCTTAAATTGTATCATCAATACCAATACCAATACTTCATGAAAATAGTATCGCCAATACCAATACAAATACTCAAGTAAAAATGTATTGCCAAAATCGATACCAATACAATATTTTTATTCAAAATATAATGAGTGCAAGTTTTCAAGTTTGTTTTTTTTTTTTAAATTAAAAACAATAAAATACATTGTCAAATCACAATTTTAATGCTAATTACTTCACCACTTGGCTGCACGTAAAAAGACCATCTTTTCAAAACGATCATTGCTTAGCCTAAAACGTAATGGCATAAAACACGCCCACCCAACGAAAACAGGCGCTAAACTGCAGCACTAGCCGTAAGTCCAGTGTTCAGTTGCAGTTGCAGGTATAGTTTCTCAATGCTTGGGTAGGATGCTAATGACGGCATTTTTGATGAGTTATCTACAAGATATCTGTCTACTTCAGCAGAACTGTTACTATTAAGCAATTTGTATTGGATCTGCCGCCGTGCAGTAAAACTAGCAAATAAATCTACATTCAGATATCTGTACTGCTGACTGTACTGAAGCTGCACCACCCTGCCGAGTAAGTTGAGTGGGAACTGGACTCAGTACACTGAAGCACGCTTTAAGGTTTGTACAACTTCAGCCTTGTGATCAAAGTTGTCTTGGTGGGGAGGAGTGGGTGTTGTTAATATTGGTAGGGTTGATACGCTATGATTACTTGTAGTGGTTGAATTTATAGAGATTGCTTTTTAAAAAAGGTATCAAAATCGTTATTAATTTTCTGCAAATAGCTAATAGTGGCAATAGAAAAGTATAGGTATCGAGCATCGAAAAATTTTCGTTTAAAATGTATCGGCGATACACAAATCAATACTTGATACAAAAAGGATCGGCAATACAGCAACCAACACTTAAAAAGTATCGCCGATACTGTATTGGCCGATACCGATACTACGATACTAACAACCCTGTCAAAAAGTCAACATGTGATAAAGTCAAGATAAAAAAGTCAAAATGTACAAAAATCAACATGTGATAAAGTCATGATAAAAAAGTAAAAAAGTCAATGTGTGATAAAGTTATGATAAAAATGTTAAAAAGTAAACATAAATAATGTTCACTGTAGAGGAACGAATATGAATAAAAATAGAAAAGCTTTTTGCGATATAAAAGTAAGATAGATAACATGTATACAATTATAAATTTAAGTTGTTTACTAGTACAACCAAACTGGTATCATAACAAAAATGAAAACAATTTCATTGATGACCTCAATCCATTTTTTTAAACAATTTGAGCAGACGTCATTATATTTGAAAAAAAAATTGTCAGGTCATTGTTGAATGTCAACTTTTATGGGGTGGGGGGAGTGTCACTTTCGATATTTATTTATTTTTAAAATTAGGTTTTTGTTGCCTAATTGTCATAGTGTATCAGACGGGCTTCCCTTGTCATAGTGTATCAGACGGGCTTCCCTTGTCATAGTGTATCAGACGGGCTTCCCTTGTCATAGTGTATCAGACGGGCTTCCCTTGTCATAGTGTATCAGACGGGCTTCCCTTGTCATAGTGTATCAGACGGGCTTCCCTTGTCATAGTGTATCAGACGGGCTTCCCTTGTCATAGTGTATCAGACGGGCTTCCCTTGTCATAATACCCAGCTTTGGCCCTGACTCAGCGATAACTCACCTGCGTTCAACGGACCCAGGAGTTCACGAACCAACCTATTGGCGTTCAGCACCATCCTGAATCAAAGTAAATTACACAGGTAATAGTTAAATGAACATGCAGTGAAGATCATATCGCTAGACGGCTATCAATGTAGTCTAATATAAACTATGGTAGACTAGGGCTAAACATTCTTCAAATTAGCTGAATGAGTTGAGTGTATACGATGTGTGAGTGAGTGATGGTGGGGCGGGAGATGGCCTAGGGAAAGTGTCATTTGCGGGGCCCATGATGAGTGTCATTTGCGGGGCCCAGGTCGAGTTTAATTTACGAGGCCTAGGGTGAGTGTCATTTGTGGGGCATAGGGCGGGGGGTGTCATTTGGGGGCCCAGGGCCACTGTCATTTGGGGTGCCCAGGGTGAGTTTAATTTGCGGGGCCTAGGGTGAGTGTCATTGGGGGAACTAGGGTGAGTGTCATTTGGGGTCCCAGGGCGACTGTCATTTGTGGGGCCTAGGGTGAGTGTCATTTGTGGGGCCTAGGGCGAGTGTCATTTGGGGGCCCAGGGCGAGTTAAATTTGCAAGGCCTAGGGCGAGTGTCATTTGGGGGCCCAGGGCGAGTTTAATTTGCGGGGCCTAGGGTGAGTGTCATTTGGGGTCCCAGGGCGACTGTCATTTGCGGGGCCTAGGGTGAGTGTCATTTGTGGGGCCTAGGGCGAGTGTCATTTGGGGGCCCAGGGCGAGTTTAATTTGCGGGGCCTAGGGCGAGTGTCATTTGCGGGGCCTAGGGCGAGTGTCATTTGCGGGGCCCAGGGTGATTGTCATTTGCGAGGCCTAGGGTGAGTGTCATTTGTCATATGTGGGAAATATTAATTTTCGGTACAATTAGGTTAGGAAAAATTCAATGTTAGCCCCCCCCCCTAAAAAGGGGCGGGTCCAGGCGATGTCAACACAGGTCTAAACCAGGTCAATTAGTTTTCTAGTGACTCATTGGTGACTCCTTAGTGACTCCTTAGTGACTCCTTCTGTCTGTCTCTATCTTGTAGATGATGCTTTATTGTAAATGCAACGTCATTTAATGTCTGGTTCCGTCATAGCCAACAGATGACGTCATCAACTGACCTATTTATGAGGGAGGTGCATGGAGCTACCTGAAGAAAAGAACAAAATAAATCAGAGTCATGCGAACAGTCAGACCAACTCAGAATACTTAGATTGATGGATAGATTAATACAGACACTAACAGAGACACAGACAAGGGGGATAGACAGACAGGTGGCCGAACAGACAAGACAAACACTTGACAAACTAGGACATGATGTTAGAAATATAAGTACGTATGAAAGAAGCTAACTATACTAGATAGATAGATAGAAAGACAGACAGATAGATAGATAGATAGATAGATAGATAGATAGATAGATAGATAGATAGATAGATAGATAGATAGATAGATAGATAGATAGATAGATAGATAGATAGATAGATAGATAGATAGATAGATGGATGGATGGATGGATGGATAAATAGATAGATAGATAGATAGATAGATAGATAGATAGATAGATAGATAGATAGATAGATAGATAGATAGATAGATAGATAGATAGATAGATAGATAGATAGATAGATAGATAGATAGATAGATAGATAGATAGATAGATAGATAGATAGATAGATAGATAGATAGATAGATAGATAGATAGATAGATAGATAGATAGATAGATAGATAGATAGATAGATCATAGCTCTACCTTGTTCTTGGTGCAAGGGACATCAAAATCTCCCATCCTAAACAGACAAAGAATTTAATTGAACACAATGGAGACAGTCACAAAGAGTAGAGCAGTAACATGTGCCACTCTAACACAACACATAAACACAACACATAAACACAACACAACAAGAGTACATTTTTGAACTTATAACGCACTAATATATTTTAGAATTGTCAAAGCCCTCTATAAAATGTCTACTTACTTAAATTGTCCAGAATCTGAAATGAAATAATAGTTTTATGTTGACAGACAATAGTTTTATGTGGACAGATATTGATTAATTAATACATACATTACATGTAACTAGAATATGTCTGTCAATATAATTAGAAGGTTTTACACTTACAACAGTAAGTCTTACTCCGTTAAAGGAAAATAAATGACATTTGATCCTTTGTGACAGTAGATCTTTAAGAATGATTGTACTGAGCAGAACACTAATTAAAAATTAAATATATTTCTCAAATATTCTACTTTAATTGCTTACATAATTCTGGGTTTTTATCTGAATCACACTCCATCGTAGTAATAATAGCACAGGGTAGATAACTGCAATAATTAAAAAAGGACAAAGATGGTCATTAGAAGTAAATTATGTCCCTTGTCATTTTCAGAGTTTATAAAGAATTGTCAATATTTAACTCAGGATTTCTACAAACCCATTTACTGACTTTATAATTATTTCGAATTCAAATTAGTGGACTAAAATGTTTAATTATTAGAAAGTATATTGTAGCATTTCCTGAACATAACCATGAAATTTGAAATATTCTCAGTTCAGATGTTTTTTTTTATTGGAAGAAACTGCCTACTCTTTCAAATAATTATTCGAACACATTATATTGATACACATTTTTTTACATCATTTATGGCTAATTAATCAATTAACTGTTGAAATATTTATTAAATTAAAAGTTCAATTGAACATTCAAGTAAAATTGTAATTCTTTGTTCAATTATCAATTCTACTAAGAGTAGAACTAATAATTTAAATAATTATTCATCAAATCGTTCAACCAAAATTTCAGCCGAATCGTTCAACTGATTGCTCAATGATTGTTCGACTTATTGTTCAACTTTTGTGTTAACATATGTCCTAAAATAATAGGTGTAATGAATCTCTCAATGACCAACTGACTACTATAATAGTCCAGTGACCAATTGATCGTCATCAAACTGGAGAGAATGTTGTGAAAGTGAGCATGAAAAAAAAATATATTGAACGAAAACCGATCAATAAACACGTGACTAAATCTTAAAATTTCAACTTACCAATATGAAATGAACTCCTAGGTTCAATAACTTCTCTGGGAACTGACCAATTAAATCCTGCGACCAACTTTTGTCCACCTGTGTAATATTTTATTTTATTTTTTGTCTGGCTTTGATCAAAAGTAATCTTCGGTAATTTAGTAACTACCTATTCAGTACTAATCGATTGCGATTTGATGCACAAATAGTCCCTTGAAGTGGTCAACTTGTTTCACAGCATGAGGTCAGTCAGAGAGCTGGTCAGTTTCTTAAAGCGTCTCTCAATCTGACCGTCTCTGTAAAGATGCTCACCATAATTTTAAATCTAGGACATCATGAATCTTGCTTCATTTATGAGTCAGTAAATTACCCCCTAACACAAAATGTCAAGGTGAGAAATGTCAATGATTTACGTCATACACACCTGGTCAACCCCAATTTAAATAACTTAAAAAAGGAAAATAGAAATATCCCCACCCTCTCCCCTAAGAAAAAAACAAACAAACTTTGTGAGTAGGTTGTTGACTTAAAGAGATATTGACCCATGGTCACGTGATGACAGGACGTGACTTTGACGTTTGACTTAAAACAAAGAGGGTGAAACTTTGAAACATAAAGCACAGTGATTGTAAATGTGAGTGTGTTTGGGTGTGTATGTGTGTAGAGGATGAAGGTGTGTAAAAGTGGTTGATTATTGCGTATGTTTTGGTGTGTTGGTATGTATCAGAGTGCTTGCTTCTAGTGCTTACGTTTTCGCGTGTGTGTTGCGCATTTGTGGGGAGCTTGGGGGTGTATGTGTGTGAGGGTGTTTATGTATGTGTTTGGGTGTGTGAGTGAATTGTGGTGTGTACGTGTGTGAGAGAGCGTGTGAGTTTGTTTATGTGTCTGTGAGTGCGTTTGGGTGTGTGTATGTGTGTTTGGATGTGTGTGTATGCGTGTGTGAGTATGTTTGGGTGTGTGTATGTGTGTGAGTATGTTTGGGTGTGTGTATGTGTGTGTGTGTGAGTATGTTTGGGTGTGTGTATGTGTTTTTGAGTATGTTTGGGTGTGTGTATGTGTGTTTGAGTATGTTTGGGTGTGTGTATGTGTGTGAGTATGTTTGGGTGTGTGTATGTGTGTGGTATGTTTTGGTGAATGTATGATGTGTTTGTGTTGCAGTAAGTGTGCATGTAGTGTCCATACTAATTAAATGAAATACTAAAGTGTTACACGCCTCAATGAATCAAAAGAAATCAAATGTTTAAATCTTAACTCGTAGGCGAAAACCAGTGGAAAGATACTAGTCCAATTCACAATAGGGTCTAACATTTTATAATTAGAGAAAAATAATTACTGACACACTAGTAAATGTACTTACTCAGTAGTAATTTGCAGTAACCAGTGCATGTGTACTCGCATTCTATGCATTTGAGGATTTGGAAGCACTATGAAAGAACAAGGTGTTTTGAGGATATTGATTTATGGGGGAGTAATGGATGGATAAGTGAGTGGTTGACTGTATGGATAGATGGATGAGTGGATGAATGATTTTTATGGATGGTAGATGGATGAATGAATGGATGAGTGGATGGATGAAGGGATGAGTGGATGGATGAATGGATGAGTGGATGGATGAATGGATGAGTGGATGGATGAGTGGATGGTTGGATGAATCGATGGATGAGTGGATGGATACGTGGATGGATGAGTGTTTGGATGAATGGGTGAGTTATCGATGGTTGGATGAGTGGATGGTAGAGTAAATGGTTAGACGGATCAGTTAATGGATGGATATATATTTCAGGTCACGGTTGGTAAATACAGATGTTGTAAAATGTCTCCTAAGTGTTTTAGGTCACTTCAGGTACCAACAGATGATGTAAGGATGGCTCCTAAGTGGTTTAGGTCACTTCAGGTAAATACAGATGATGTAAGTTGGCTCCTAAGTGGTTTAGGTCACTTCAGGTAAATACAGATGATGTAAGGATGGCTCCCACGTGTCACATTTCATCAGCTGATGAAACTGGTGTTTTTTTTGTCCACATTCACCGTCCTCCATCTGCTGCTGGACGCTGGTCATTAGTTCAGGTCATTAACTAACCTATCAGAGGCGGATAGGTCTTTCTTAATTATTCATGGTCAGCGAGGCTTTTAAGCACCCCCTTCCCCCTCCATTTTTTCCTAGTCTCAATAGCAACAGTGTCATGAAAAGAAAAAAAATCCTTATCCTTAGGATGTAGATTATCCCAATCATATCAGAGATCTGAAAGGCTGTGTTTGGGCCACCAAATATATCAGTCTCTGTCTAGGGCCCCCAAATATATCAGTCAATGTCTTGGGCCCCCAAATAAAACAGTCTTTGTCTGGGTCTCCCAAATATGCCTGTCTCTATCTGGGTCTCCCAAATATGCCTGTCTCTGTCTGGGTCTCCCAAATATGCCTGTCTCTGTCTGGGTCTCCCAAATATGCCTGTCGCTGTCTGGGTCTCCCAAATATGCCTGTCTCTGTCTGGGTCTCCCAAATATGCCTGTCTCTGTCTGGGTCTCCCAAATATGCCTGTCTCTGTCTGGGTCTCCCAAATATGCCTGTCTCTGTCTGGGTCTCCCAAATATGCCTGTCTGGGTCTCTGTGTTTATATTTTGCATGTTATATGCATTCCTGTGTTTATTGTATTTTATAAAAGTCTTGTGAACCTTACTGTCTTATACGCCCATGAATTCATCAAGCTACCATACTACCATAGTGATCAACTTAATGGACGATCTACTGTAATGAAAAGGGAAGCAATTGTCTACGGCGTGCAGCAGGTGCTGATAATGTAGCCATCCATTCAGGGTATATAACCGCATGTATGAACATGCATCAGAATTAATCTTCCAGTTGTCTACCTTGCTTTGTTTCCAATTGGCACTGCGCTTGGTAAGTTGTGAATTTGATTATTTATTTAATGAATATATAAGGGGAAAACCCGCTTCATTCATGTAATTTACAGTGAGTCTTTGGTGATACTACCCCACCCCCGACCAACCCTCCTTCTATTTTTTTCATTTCTTTTTTTTTTAAACTTTATTCTCGGCACTACATGGCACTACATTTAAAAAAAAAAATTTAACAACAAAAAAAATAAATTAAATAAATAAACGTTTGGAAAAAAATAATTAGTATTTTGTACAGAGGCGGATTTAACGGTTGCATAAAAAGGGAGGAACATGTGGGAGCAATAAACAACCACTTATATATTTACATAATGATTATTTTCAAAAAGAAAAGTGGTCCAAACTTTTGTATCTGCCCCTCCCCCTCCGCCGGGGATTCAGCTGACCCTAGGATCCGCCTCTGATTTTCCTATGAATAAAGAGTTAAGTTGGTGGTGTACTAAAACTGTGAGAGTAGATTTGAAATTCACCGATAAATAAACATTTAAACTTAATGCCGGTATCTGAACTCTCGAAACTTAATACCGGTATCTGAACTCTCGAAACTTAAATACCGGTCCATCAAAACCATAACCGCTAATATATATATATATATATATATATATATATATATATATATATATATATAGGTATGTACAACTTCTATAGCCCAACGAATGGCCCAGCGACAGTTTACATTATGTAACTTGTATCGCTATATGGCTTGAGAAATAATCTTTTCAGCTGGGTGGACGTACAACTAGGATCTGCTACTCAGCCTGGGATCGAACCCAGGACTATCAGCTTCTAAGTCGACACTGCCATCTTCCTTCCACTTGCTGTCCGAGTATTGGAACATCTTATGACTGCGTACGCGAATATTCATTTTTTCCCCCTCTTTAATTCTGTTTCAGTACTGACCATCATGACGTCATTAAACCAGGCCCTAGCTTGTCTCGTGCTGCTGTCCGGCTGTGCTGTGTGTCAGAGACAGAACGTGGACGACGTCGTAGACAGACTGGAGCAATTTGCAGAAGAGAGTAAGGGAAATCCCGCCCCCACACCCACACCCACAACCTAGGCCCTCCACCAACATGTACACAAACCAACATGTACACAAACCAACATGTACACAAACCAACATGTACACATACCAACATGTACACAAACCAACATGTACACAAACAACATGTACACAAACAACACGTACACAAACAACATGTACAAAAACAGCACGTACACAAACAACGTGTACACAAACAGCACGTACACAAACATCAAGTACACAAACAATATGTACACAAACAACATGTACACAAACAACATGTACACAAACAGCACGTATACAAACAACATGTACACAAACAGCACGTACACAACCAACATGTATACAAACAACATGTACACAAACAATATGTACACAAACAACATGTACACAAACAACATGTACACAAACAACATGTACACAAACAAGTTTATTTCATAGAAAGCTGAATATCATAATTTATTTTATTTTAAAAGTCATTTTTATGTTTAAGTGTCTGAATGCCAACTAAATACCATACAAGTGGAAATAAACAAAAAATAAAACCTACCCCCAGGGCAGCTAGAAAATCCAAGGCCACTGACCACTCTGACTAATGGGCCCCCCTTCCTGTCTCCACCCTCCTCTTCCTTAAAACAGACCCGCCTCATTGGACAATCTACACATTTATGCTCAAACACGCACACACACACACATGCATACATGCGCACTAGTTCAATGGTTAGCCTTGTGACGCACAATTCGATGACTGCTGTCCATTGATATCACTTGAAATCTAGTGTCTGTTTGATAAAAGATTCGAGCTGTCCATTAGTTGGTACTGAGAGCGTGTCCTCAATTATTTATATTCCTGGCAGAAGTAGAGGGGAGGGGGGGATGTTGGGCATCATCTCACACTAGCGTTAGTGGTGTATTATATATGTATGTATATATATGTATAGTTAAATATATGTATGTATATATATATATATATATATATATATACATTTATATCAAGTTTTTATTTATTTATTTTAGTTTACGCAGGCAGGCATACACATTAAAACAAAACATCGAAACAAAACCTGGACACTTTCTTTTTAATCGTTTTAGTTTATTGCTGGATAATATTGAATTTGTTGTATTTCAAGATGAATTTGTATACATTAAAAAATGTCACATCCCATTCACTTCTGCCACCTTGAATGAAGAATATTATTATTTTTTTTTTCTTTCCTGTGTAGATTTTCCGAGCGAGACTGTTGAGCTGTTAAACTCCTTGGGTATTAAAGAGATTGTCAAGCAAAGTTTAGAGTCTGCCGATATAAGTCAACAGGAAACTAAGACCACCCCGGCCGGCAATCGTCTGGTAGCTTACAACTCTCTCCAGAAGAAATCACGTGACACCGTATCCCCATTCCAACTGGCCGCCTACAAAACGATTCAAAAGAACCTTCGCCTCAATAGGAATGACGATGATGACGAATTAGCGGACGCCAGCCATGCCAACAATCGCATCACAGCTTACAAATCAATTCAGAAGCATCTCCGAAAATCTGGCCATGTGAAAACGCAAGATGGCGTCGAGGATGACGACAGCCAAGAGGCGGAAGTGCCGCTGGTGGACAACCGGGTATTTGCGTACAACACTTTGCCGCAGAAATCTGGCGCCCAAGCGAGCCAGGTGAAGGCGGGCAACTCGCTGAAGAATAATTTACACCAAGAGCTTTCAGACGATTCAAGCGAGGAGTGATAACAGAATTTGTACACAATCAAAAAAACAAACATAGATATCTTATTTAAAAAAAAAGTCAGAAGTTAAATACAAGAAATATAAGGTTCATGTATAAGTTGTGTTCATGTTTTGAATAAATTAAATAGGAAGTACATCTTTAGAAGGAATGATTTGTGTCCTGTGTTTTGTTATTTGGTGGTGTGTGTGTCGTCTGTATGTGTGTATGTATATATGTATGTATCATACATAATGTATGTATGCATTTATGTTTTTATGTTATGTATATATGTTTGTATGTATATAAGCTTGTAAAAAGGCGTACCTAGGGTGGGGGGGGGTGTCCAAATTCGAAAGTTTACATTAAATATTAAGTACATTATCTCATGTCAGGGAGTCGAATGTCAAAATGCCCACAAATCAATCAATTGATGAGTCATGCGATAATTTACTTTTTCAGTCTAGACCATGTCATTCAACAAGTTTTTCAGTCTGTCGATCGATCATCACTCGGCTCGGTTATTTGATCAGCCACTTGTTCAATCACTGGATAAGTATTTCGGTCAGTCACGCTGTCAGTCGGTTATCTAAGACGCGCCAAGCTGGGAATCAGACAGTGTTACAAGTAAAAACTTAGCAATATTGTGGTCAGTGGCATAGCGAGCTTACCTCGCGCCCGGGGCACAATACGTTTTAGCGCCCCCCCCCACCCATTCGAAAACCATATAATAGTATATCTAAAATATACCATTTGGCGCCCCTTTGTGAGTAACGTCCGAGGCGTGATGGCCCCCTTATCCACCCCTCATTACCCCACTGATTGTCGTCTGAAATAAAAAAAAATGAATTAATTTATTTCATAAAAACAAACTTAAAAAAAATATATAAACATGACGTCATCAATTTATGAACTAAATCGTTATTACTGAGTTGTTACCAGCTGTCGTGCAGTGGAGAACGCGCGACTGTTCACCTGAATGTCTCCAGTTCGATTCCCCACTGATTAATCCGGGATTTTTCCTTGTGAAAATTGCCATCAAATCCCCAGAGATTCAAAATTAGTAGTTTTTAGCCTCCAGGACCAATGCACTATCGGTCAATGTGATGGAAGGGGGTGGGGGTAAAAGAATGGTGCCACGTAGACAGTCCCATAAGGTTTACGGTGATCTGATATAAAACAAGGCTTAAAGGTCACAGTGACCCATGCGTGGGTGTAAGAAGTAATGCTTCGTTTTTACATTGGAATATTGAGGATTATTGAAGTTTGCAAACAACTCGACACAAACATAACAACCCAGTATTCCTGTCACCAACCAACTAGACACAAACATAACAACCCAGTATTCATGTCTCCAACCAACTAGACACAAAGATAACAAACACAGTATTCCTGTCTCCATCCAACTAGACACAAACATAACAAACACAGTATTCCTGTCACCAACCAACTAGACACAAACATAACAACCCAGTATTCATGTCTCCAACCAACTAGACACAAACATAACAAACACAGTATTCCTGTCTCCATCCAGCTAGACACAAACATAACAAACACAGTATTCCTGTCTCTAAACAACTCGACACAAACATAACAACCCAGTATTCCTGTCACCAACCAACTAGACACAAACATAACAACCCAGTATTCCTGTCTCCATCCAACTAGACACAAACATAACAAACACAGTATTCCTGTCACCAACCAACTAGACACAAACATAACAACCCAGTATTCATGTCTCCAACCAACTAGACACAAACATAACAAACACAGTATTCCTGTCTCCATCCAGCTAGACACAAACATAACAAACACAGTATTCCTGTCTCTAAACAACTCGACACAAACATAACAACCCAGTATTCCTGTCACCAACCAACTAGATACAAACATAACAACCCAGTATTCCTGTCTCCAAACAACTCGACACAAACATAACAAACACAGTATTCCTGTCTCCAAACAACTCGACACAAACATAACAACCCAGTATTCCTGTCTCCAACCAACTAGACACAAACATAACAAACACAGTATTCCTGTCTCCAACCAACTAGGCACAAACATAGCAACACAGTATTCCTGTCTCCAAACAACTAGACACAAACATAACAACACAGTATTCCTGTCTGTCTCCATCCTATATGTGGCCACCCAATTAATATGTTATGTTGTGAGAAAAAGATGACACAGATCTTTCATTCCATTTTTTTTAAACAAGCCGAGAGCGTCAAAAATTAAGCCAGTCAAAACAAATGAAATGGCCGCAGGTGTCAATATAACAGGTGTGAATATGACAGGTGTGAATATGACAGGTGTCAATATGACAGGTGTGAAATAATGTTCCCCCAGGAGGGGGATTTAAGAGTCAAGCAAGGCGACAGCCTATGATATCTCTATCTCTCTCCAACCCCACACACCAACCCCTCCCCACATCCACTGACTGTTACACCTATTGCTTCGTATAAAATGTCACGCCCTATGGGGTCCGGCAGATACTCCAGCCCCCCCCCCCTTAAAATATCCACGAAACCGTCTTCTAGGGCCCCCAGAGACTTAAGAACGGCCCAGGTTGACATGACATTACATGACATGACATGATATGACATATACTTTTTCCTATCTCTTTTGTTCTTGAATATTTGACACAACATGACACAACATGAGCAAAAAAATTGTTCCTTAAGTTCAAATCTAGTACCGCCCCTGTAAGCTGTACTTGTGTTTATGTCTCACATCATGTAAAACCAAATGACGGAGACCTCCAGAACCAGACGACCCACAGCCTACAGATCGCGATCACAACCAGACTGGGCCACCGCGACCAAGGTATATAAATTCACGTATTTATAACAGCAAACAAAATAATGTTCACAATATTGGACAACACGTCATTGTTAATCTTACACAAATAGCCGGAAAGGGTTTTTTTCTGTTTTTAATTTTGTTGGCAATGTATTGGGAAACAAACAATTAATAAACATTATAGATTCAGTTGACGTCAAACTCTTTTTTTTTTTTTAAATTATAATATTTATATTATATACATTCATTTAAAATAGACTTTTTTAAAATAACAGGCTTCTATCAAAATGGCTTGGAGGAATTATATGGATTGTAAACAAACGCGTTAGCGCCAAAATGGAATAATTTAGTTAATTTATTTCTGGCTGCCACGAATCTAATTAATCAATAAAATGTCTATAAATATTTCTATGATCTAGGGCAGGGGTCGGCAACCTACGGCTCGCGAGCCGCATGTGGCTCTTTCGATGTCAATTGCGGCCTTCCAGTTCAATGCGCAAATGATAATAATTATATTATTTTATATACCTAATCCTTATCACGTACAATAATATTGAAAGAACAATTTGAGTGGCCCTTTAAAAACTGAGAAAACTTGTTAATTATAACTTTTGGCTCTTCCGTCTCAAAAGATTGCCGGCCCCTGATCTAGGGCAGTGTTGGCGAACCTTTTTGGGGCCACGTGCCAGCCCCGTAGCATGAATATTCTACAGCAGGGGCCAGACAATGGCAGGGGGGCCAGGTAATACATTTTACTAAGAAGAACAAGTAAGCAGAGGGGGCCAGACAAAACGCAGGGGGGGCCCGTTCCCCCTGGCCCCCGCACGCTGCAGTCCTGCCGCGTGCTCAAAATTCAGCCAAAGATTCAATTATTTATAGCCAAGTTTCCAACACACCAATTAAAATTAAAGGAAGTGTTATTTTAATTGCGTGCTTTCTATTGAGGCTCTGCGTGCCGAATGTGGCACGCAAGCCATAGGTTCGCCACCCCTGATCTAAGGCCGTTTTAATCAAATTCTTTATCTTGTTTTTGTTTGTATTGCTCATATAAACTAATAAGTTATCACACATAATGTGATAAAGAAAGATTTTTAAAATTGTCTTGTTTTATATTTTCTTTATACTGGTTAAAAGAATTTCACATGATTTTGTCGGTCAATATTAAAAACGCAAATGTTACTCGACCAGCAAACTGGAATAATAATTATTTTTTTCCGCCGACCAGCAATAGATGTGCGCATGCGCGACTAAACGGACTCGGACTGCATATTATTGCATTTTTTTTTGTTTTCGGGGCTAGGGTTAGGGTTAGGGTTAGGCTTAGGGTTAGGATTAGGGTTAGGATTAGGGTTAGGATTAGGGTTAGGATTATGGTTAGGGTTAGGATTAGGATTAGGATTAGGGTTAGGGTTAGGGTTAGAGTTAGGGTTAGGATTAGGGCTAGTATTAGGGTTAGGGTGAGGGTTAGGCGGAATATCTAATAGCTGGATCCCGAAAAAAAATAATACGGAGTCTGTCTAGTCGCGCATGCGCAATATCTATATACGGACCCCTAAAAAAAGTCGCGCATGCGCACATCTATTGCTTGCTGGTCGGCGGAAAAAAATATTATTCCAGTTTGCTGGTCAGAGTAACAACTGCGTATTAAAAATAACGCTAAAACCAAAACAAACCAACTTCAGAGTTCTAAATTTATGAACCCGGAGCACAAACCCGAGACGTCATATTCTCTTTATGTAATTTCCCTCTTCATATAAACACAATAAAAAATAGTTCTTAGCTTCAGGCTGCCATGAGAATTAAATTAAACTTTTTAAAAATACCATTATGTTATATCAGTGTCAAAATACTGTTATGTTATCCCAGTGTCAAAGTACCGTTATGTTATACCACTGTCAAAATACCGTTATGTTATACCAGTGTCAAAATACCGTTATGTTATCCCAGTGTCACAGTACCGTTATGTTATACCACTGTCAAAATACCGTTATGTTATACCAGTGACAAAATACCGTTATGTTTTACCAGTGTCAAAATGCCGTTTTATTATAGCTAATACACCAGTGTCAAAAATTTCAAATTGATTGGGCTTAGAAAAAAAACTCGGTGCAAATCGAGTCCGAATTTCTCAAAAACACAGGATCTGTCTACCGACAGACATAGTGACTTATGTAAAATCTTATTAATATATACCTTAAACAAAAAAAAATAAGGATTTTAATAAAAAAATGTTATTGCTGAACATATTATGTTTATTATTATTATTTTTGTAGGATTGACGAAATAGCAAATTGATCTTATCAGATCCCGTGCGTCCATCTGATTAATGTGGTTTTGGTCTTTTTTTAAGGGGGTGGGGAGGGAGATGGTGGTGTATAGAATGATGTATTAACAAAATTATTTTTCAGAGGCGTTTACTACAAGGGCCGCTGATACAGAAGAGATGGGACATAAAACAGACTTTGGCCAAAGTGAGAAAAACTTGAACACTGAACTGCTGCCGGATACATTTCTTAGCAGCCAGGGCCGTTTTAAAGGATGGACTAATTAGGGGAGTGCTTAGAGCCCCCAATGTCAAAGGGCCCCTTCTACATTATAATCAATTCTAATGTCACTGTGGACCCCCGAAAGGTAGAGCCGTATCTATCTATTGTGGCGCCCTGTACCTGTTACATTCTTTTTGACGGCTTCCCCTCAATCTGAGGAGTACAAACACATTTCACAGCGCCCTTCCTACTTCGGCGCCCTATGCGGCACTAAAACCCGTAGTACCCTCCCAAGCTATTTCCGACAGGCAGTGGTGCACAAACTCCCCAAAACGTCTCTGAAAATATCTGCCCTAGGTCCCCCAATCGACATTAGAACAAACTGTGCTAGTTGGCACGGAAGTTTCTGAGAGTATGGAGAGCCAGTGAAGCCAAAATATTATGCGCAGTAATTGGATTCCAAGATCGAAATTTAATTTTGAATTTCAGCGAATGAATATAGCTTAGGTTATGTCATTAAATAATGGATGTAATATTCCCCCCCTCCCCTCGCACACACATCTCCATAGACCACGTGGCCAATTATCACTGCATCGCGTCTTTTTGACAAGCCCTGGGGGGGGGGGGGGTGTGGGGGGAGTAGCTTTCGAAATTTTTTTCAAAATTTATTTAGCAGAGAAATTGGGGAAAGGGTGATGGGGGATATGGGGTCCAGAGGTGTGCGGATCTTGAAATTTAGCGTCCGTCCGCGGATTTCTATCAATGATCCGCGTCCGCAGAATCTTACAACATTGGTCCGCAGTCAGTCCGCGCGTCCGCATTGCTGAAATTTAGCTGTTTAAATGACTTGAAATTTTTTATGGTAACGCTAAAGAAGATCCGCTTCAGTCCGCGAGTCCGCAACTTAAGCATACAAAGCGTCCGCTGTCAGTCCGCGGATTCGGAAAAGTCTGCGGATCTGCGTCCGCAAGCGGACGCGTCCGCTGTCCGCTCATCTCTGATGGGGTCCCCGTTGTCTTAGTTTATCAGGAGCCCTACAGAATGGCTGCCTTAGGTATTGGCGGGGGACGGGGGTGTTCAAGTGGGGCGAGGTGAGGTATTGAGGTACAACAGTGATAGTTGTAGACCCTGTAGGGGTCCCTTTTTGTGTGAAGGGGGGCCTTGTGATGAAGTATGATTTTGTCTGACAGCTGTTAGAAAAATAACGTTTTAGACCTGCTACTGGAGGCTCAACCCTGTCCCCCCCACCTCACCCTTGTGTACTGTTTGCCTTGGGATGAAGGACGCCTTTGGGTGATTATAGCAACGTTTACATGATTGTAGTCGGAGCTTGGAGTCATCAAACATGACTGTAAGTCGGAGCTTGGAGTCGTCAAACATGACTGTTAGTCGGAGCTTGGAGTCATCAAACATGATTGATAAATATCCAACCCATCTTCCAACATTATCTCCCTCTTCCAAAATTATCTCCCACTTCCAACATTATCTCCCTCTTTTAACATTATCTCCCTCTTCCAACATTATCTCCCTCTTTTAACATTATCTCCCTCTTCCAACATTATCTCCCTCTTTTAACATTATCTCCCTCTTCCAAAATTATCTCCCACTTCCAACATTATCTCCCTCTTTTAACATTATCTCCCTCTTCCAACATTATCTCCCCTCTTTTAACATTATCTCCTCTTTTAACATTATCTCCCACTTCCAACATTATCTCCTCTTTTAACATTATCTCCCACTTCCAACATTATCTCCCTCTTTTAACATTATCTCCCTCTTCCAACATTATCTCCCTCTTTTAACATTATCTCCCTCTTCCAACATTATCTCCCTCTTCCAAAATTATCTCCCACTTCCAACATTATCTCCCTCTTTTAACATTATCTCCCTCTTCAAACATTATCTCCCTCTTTTAACATTATCTCCCTCTTTTTTAACATTATCTCCCTCTTCCCACCAACATTATCTCCTCTTTTTTAACATTATCTCCCTCTTTTAACATTATCTCCCTCTTCCAACATTATCTCCCTCTCTTTTAACATTATCTCCCTCTTTTAACATTATCTCCCTCTTCCAACATTATCTCCTCTTTTTAACATTCCATCTCCCTCTTCCAACATTATCTCCCTCTTTTAACATTATCTCCCTCTTTTAACATTATCTCCCTCTTCCAACATTATCTCCCTCTTCTTCGCCTGGTTGGCGTGATTACTGTAAAGGGGAAGGGGGGAGGGATGAGGGAAGCACATGCAGCACCCACACAATCTGCCTCTGTTGTTGTTTGGATCGAACTAAAGGTACGTGAACTCAGAGATAGCAATCTTCAATATCGATCTCATCGATGAGAAAAATGTGATATAGCTAATCGCCGATCAAAGGCCTACCCCCCACCCCACACCCTCCTTTCTGTGTGGGGTGGGGGCTGTATGTGACTTTTTATTTCATGACCCACCCACGCCGGTCACTAGAGATCATATGCATGACTGATTTGTAGCTGACAATACACACAGTTATGAGCGATTTGTAGCAGGACCATACACACAGTTGGTGAGCGATTTGGGAAAGCAGGACCATACACACAGTCATGAGCGATTTGTAGCAGGACCATACACACAGTCATGAGCGATTTGTAGCAGGACCATACACACAGTCATGAGCGATTTGTAGCAGGACCATACACACAGTCATGAGCGATTTGTATCAGGACCATACACACAGTCATGAGCGATTTGTAGCAGGACCTTACACACAGTCATGAGCGATTTGTAGCAGGACCATACACACAGTCATGCCCAGGCAATTTGTAGCAGGACCATACACACAGTCATGAGCGATTTGTAGCAGGACCTTACACACAGTTATGAGACGATTTGTAGCAGGACCATACACACAGTTATGGGCGATTTGTAGCAGGACCATACACACAGTCATGAGCGATTTGTAGCAGGACCATACACACAGTCATGAGCGATTTGTAGCAGGACCATACACACAGTCATGATGGATTGACCGTACAAGTCTAAATAACAAAAAATCAAGTGATGGGAAGTGGGTTAATAAACGATTACAAGATTCCGCCCAGCAGAGGCGTACCTAGGGTGGGGTGGTCCAAATTCGAAAGCTCTCCCGGGCCCCAGCTTGAGGGGACCCCCCAAAAGTTTTTTTTTACATTATATATTAAGTACATTATTTCATGTCATGGTGTCGAGTGTCAAAATACAGGGGCCCTTCAAAGAGACCAAGCCCCCCGGCCCCCAAATCCCTATGTTCGGCACTGCCGCCCAGACATTGAAGATTCGTCAATGCAAACATACATACACACTACCGACGTTACGATTCGACAGAGCGCCCCAAGACAAAAACGTCCAAAAATGCATTTTTTTTTTAAAGTTGAGTTTGTTAGAATAAAAAAAAGTCAGCTGAACTATAAACGACATGAAACTATTGCCTTTCACATATTTCATTCACCGTGTCAAAAGAAACAAAACAAAGAAAACACAACACACGCGTGTTTATTATCTCCTCGTGTATAATAAAATAATGGAGCCAGTACTTTTTGAAGACTTGGGAGTGATTCAATGCCACGGGTCCCATTATCTGATGTACTCAATCAATCCGAGATTCTCACCTGAGATTGTACGCTCCTGCCTCTTCATTCAACCCTTGCCAAAAATTAAAAAAAAAAAATTTGCCCACCCTACCAAAATTTCACCCCCATCCCGTACGGCCTTCACCTTTCACCCCCTCACTTCCCGCTATAAACGTCACAATTCGTCCACCACTACCACCGCCGTAAACTTTTTTTTACCCCCTCCCCTCCCCTTCCCCTTGTGGCATGTAAGAAATCCACTCGCAGGGGAAAACAAGAAAACAAACCTGTCACACACGGAAAGGAAAAGAGAGAGAGAGAGAGAGAGAGAGAGAGAGAGAAGATGAAAATAGAAGCATGAGGGTTGAAGGAGGGTAGGTAGAGGCAAGAACCCGCGGAGTGGCAGTGTATCGGCCAGTGAGTGCACATTTTCATTATTATTGTTGTGTTACTTGTATTGTGTGCGACTGGCGTGGTTTTCACCCCCCTCTCTCTCTCTCCCCCTCTCTCTGTCTCTCTTGCAGTACACTCACGTGTGTGTTGTTGAAGTGTGCTCGTGGCTTTGTTTATGTGTACACACACACACACCCACCTCTCCGGATTATTGCACGGATTTCAAATCAAAGTCGCTCCAGCATCATCCGTTGTTTTGTAAACAAAACAGGTAACTTATTTATTGATTTATTTTGTTATTTAATATTCATTTCATCAGGTAAAACTAGTTTTTATTATTAGCATTATTTTGATACTTTAAAAAAAAAATTGTCGCAAAATCTAATCATACAGTAGTGCGGTTTAATTATGTCACTTATCATAAACTGGTGCATCAAATTTTGTGGCACAAGTTGTGAACAGTTTGGCCTCTGACTATTAGGTTAATTAAAAATATAAGATGAACATTTGAAATAGGAAAAATTGGTTAATTTGCCCCCCCCCCCTCCGGTTTAACCATAAGTCCTAGACCCATGATGTATATATCATTTTGTAGGTCTTGGCCTGCCAAGAAACGACTTTTTTCCATTTCGCGATCTGACCTCTCAGGGCCGTATAAGGGGCCTTATAAAGTACCGTTTTTTACTATATAAGCTATATTAATAATGGAGCGCCCTATATCTCAGCAACCATAAGTCCTAGACCCATGATATATATCATTTTGTAGGTCTTGGCCTGCCATATGTACATCAAAAGTCTATTTTGCGATAGGACCTCTCAGGACCGGGCTTCAGGGCTCCTAAAGGGCTTATATATTATATATAGTTTATAAGCTAAACAAAGGGGCGAAATCATTATTTATTTTTGTAACAGTTATTCAACATGACTTACATTCCCTACTTTTATGTAAAATCCATAATCAATGACAAATCTTGGTGGAAGTACACGCAGCTCAATCAACCAAAAGTCATCATTTGTTGGGACTTCAATCAAGATTTCAAAGAGCCCGGGGCAGAAAATGCGCTAACACGTCCTGTGTCCAGTATGGAACAGGCTTTAATTGCTTGTTTAGATCTCCTATCGTTATTTGTTACATTTCTGATTTTCATTATTTGTTGACATTGTTTACATATTTTCATGACAGCTCAGAGCGTCCTTCAGAATTAATTGTGTCAATATTTACTTCGTCATTATGCAAATGTTTTTCCCCCATAATTTATTCACGTCATTTTTTACTTTTCAAAACACAAGCACACACACACACATATATAAATGCCTTGATGACAGTTTTAGCCATTCCACTATTACAGTCAGGCCCACCGACAGAAATATCGGGCCCCTTGGCAGGGCTGTCACGCCCCCCCCCCGCCGTGCTGATAATATTTCCAAAGGTTGATTGGCCAGCTCAGTCCGGGCCCTCAAAGGGGGATTTTGCCCTGCCTGCCCCCTCTCTCGGCGGCACTGATTACAGTTGTCATCACTATTTGTGGACTTGTGGGTTTGTATTTCATACTCAGCGGCGTCTCCCGTATTTACACATGACATCATCTACGCCGATGTAAAACAATAAAACAACATTTCCACAGTGGCGTCCCCCGGGGAAGATGCGACCGATGCATTATTATTAAGCCCCATGCCCCCACCTATCGTTGGATCGCATTCTGTAAGTGTCCGACGCCCGTGTAAGAACGAGATGGTGCCGATGCAAAAACGAAATCGAGCTCTTGTATTGACAATACGCTGCCTGGTGCCCTTGTAAGAACAAGATAGTGCCCCCCCCCCCGTTGCGCGATGCCCGTGAAATAACATACGATGTGATATTGTAGCCCAGGACTGACCACGCCGTTGGTCAATGAGACATGAATTCCGGTAATTGTTTACATCGTAGAAATTAAAACACGTTAACTGGTCATCAGCAGTCATTTTTATCAAGTTTCAGTTTAAAAAAAAAAAGTTATGAAGAGATAGAGAGAAGGAAGAAAAAAACTGCTGATGAAATGAAGGCCGCATTAAAAAAATTAAGTGCAAGAACGCACAAATTGAATCAAAGAGAAAGTAATGTTACAGTCGAGATCAAACTCAATATATTGTCTGACAAACAGTGTGTTGGTCAGTCAACGTGATGAAGGTTTTCGGGCTCGAATCCTAGGATCGTCTCCTAGTTACGCCCCTGTGCCGAGATGTTATTATACCCCCCTCCCCCATTTTTTTTTTTTTTTTGCATTCCTTTATTTCAACGTTACAAAGTGGATGCTATATCTTCCGCACTGCTCGCTGCATAAATTATTGTAACAGATCCATCCTTAGGGACCGGGGGGGGGGGGAAAGTGGGAATGGGCTAGAGGAAATACACGGGGGACTGTTATTCACGTGTCAAGGTCAGTCTGACCACTTCTATCCCCTGTTTTTTGACGTGCCGGTCAGCAATTTGTTCGCTGGTCACGCTCGATGTATCGGTCAGTCAGAGGTCATTCGTATCTTTTTTTTTTTGTTGTTCTTTGACGCGTCGTGTCTCCACCCCCTTCCCCCCCTCACCCCACCCCCACCCTGCTATAACTCTCAGGCAACATAACACACTGACGATAAATGACGTCATTTTAGACGCACACCACTCGTACACTGCCATCGTAATCGTGTTTTCGAAGGCAACCAATCGTATCTAAGCACGGCCATCTTGAATTAGAATCAGTCCAAGATGGCGCCATTACAGCTATGTCTGACACATGTACTAAGCCGGATATTTGATTTATCCATTTATAAAATGTTTATCTGTGTGGGGGGGGGGATGAATTACGCCGGAAAACCTCATTAATTGAATTAAGTAAGCGTACTGAATTTAACACCGAACGAATAATTACGCAGGCATATACGGGTCTGTTTCAACATTCATGGCTTTTTGTTTTCCCCGTGGGTGTGGGGAGGTTTGTCGTAATAACGTAATGGTCCACCACATCCAGAACCAGTGATATGCCCCCCCACACACACACAGACACAGTTTCTTATATATTTAGAAGGGCCATAATCTTATATACTTAGAAGGGCCTCTAAATATTGTTTGACCCTCGACAAAAGTTTTTTTTTTGTCTCCACCATCCCATCTAATTCCATATGAATTAGTAATGCCGGGGGCCCCATTTATAAGAAGGTCGTCGACTATTTTCATAAACATAAAAAAGGGCTCTGTTTTACCCCCCCCCTACAACCACCCTTAATCAGTTATTATTCGCAAATGTGATTTCTTTTTTTTAAATTATCCCACGAATCATGAATCCATGTTAATGACGTGTTGTGTGTAGGGGGGGGGATGGAGGACCACACACCTTGCATACCAGAACACATTGACCCTGAAATGTTACAATGTTGCGGTTTTTTTTGTTTTGTTTCAACAGATGATGGGTGGTTTTATAAATCGTTCTCCACCCCACCCCCTCTCTCCCGCTATCTCTCCCTCCCTCTCCCTCTCTCTCGGTATCCGGACAAAACCCCCACTGGACCTCACCCCCATTTGAATTATAAAATCTATTTTTATTTGGCCCTCATTCTTATTACAGAATGTTCTATTGTAACAAATCAATCCTTAAGGAGGGGTGGGGAGGGGCTAGAGGAAATACACGGGGGGGGGGACTGTTATTCACGTGTCAAGGTCAGTCTGACCACTTCTATCCCCCCTGTATTTTTGGACGTGCCGGTCAGCAGTTTGTTCGCTGGTCACGCTCGACGTATCGGTCAGCCAGAGGTCATTCGTACCGTTGTTTTTTTTTTTTGACGCGTCGTGGCTCCACCCCTTCCCCCTCACCCCCCCCCCACCTGGATGAAAATATTTATAAAAATACGTATTTTTAAGGGAATTTCTTTTCAAAGTACCCCGATAAGCTGCATTAGCCCGTCGAGTCACTGCGGCCAAAAGTCAATCTGTTGTTAACTTTACATCAACAGGCAACTTATCATACAAGGTAAAAAAACAAACAAAATTAAAGGTTTTAGCCCAAGGCCAATAGTGACCGTATCTTAATTCAACCTTTTGATTCTCGCGCCAGACACACATTGTATAGCGGACGGTAAAACAAACAGCATAAGAACCACAGAGGTCGAAAGCCAATCCTTTATTTAGGTAAAACAGCATAGAAACATGCCTAATGATAGACTGTGTTGACAGACATGATATCTCTTATATCGACAAACCTTTCCCTTAGCCCATGGTCAATTTCGTATATATAGAAGTATTAACCTTAATAACATTGACTTATATTCAATCTTAATATTTTGTGGGTTTTGTCCGCTGGTGGCTTTGTCCTACACTCCTCTCTCACCTCTTTCCACGTGTGACTATTCTACTGACCAGTGAAATGACCCGTGTTGCCAAAAAATTTTCTACGAAAGAAGCGCACAACCTAAACAAAAATAAAAGAGTAGCACAAAGTAGTTCATCGGTTCGTGCGGTTTAGTTCTGTAAATAAATTGTAATGTTGCGCTACTGTAAGAACTCCCCCCCCTCCGCGCGTGGCCTCTGAAAAATGGCGCAATCTGGCAAAACTGGCGCGTACTTGTATCTGACTTATACCACAGTGAGGATCCTGACCAGAAGGTCAGAGGTCAGTTGCCAAATATATCAAATATATCTTTGAGAGCCGCCTGTCGATGCGTGTCGTATTCCGTCAATATAGTCCAGTGCTTCTCAAAGTCTGGGCAGTGGCTCTCGGGCTGATTTGAATCTTGAGAACCACTGATGTAAGCCGTGCATTTCCATAAATTGGGGGGGGGGGGGAGAGTCGAGCTACAGTCAGATTTAGTACAAACAAAAAAAATACAACTGATTTAAGTGGGGGCCTTGAAATGTTCAGCGAAGAGCTGCACTGGGTGGCCGCCCAGTGTGACCTCTAGAGTCGTAATCACACGGAGGATGGACGAAAGGATCCACATGTGGCTGAGTTCTCTATTAAGTGCGGTTCCTATGAAACGCGATTGTCCACATATAATACATTTATTGCTGTTTATAAAAAAAAATACATCTGAGGACAGGATTGCCGGGTGTTAATAGCGCACAACTCTAGATCATATATGTCATGGGTTCGAGTACCGGTGGGAAAGTATGAGTGATCGGAAATCGAGCTAGCCACTACACAATTCTTGTTGCACGGAGTAGCTCACTCAAGATGTATGAAATATTTTACCGAAGATGTATGAAATAGCTCTTTCAAAATACTGTATAAAATAGCTAACTCAAGATGTGTGAAATAGCTCACTAAAGATGTTGTGTGAAATAGCTTACAAAAGATGTTGTGTGAAATAGCTTACAAAAGATGTTGTGTGAAATAGCTCACTCAAGATGTTGTGTGAAATAGCTCACTCAAGATGTTGTGTGAAATAGCTCACTCAAGATTTGTGAAATACCTCACTGAAGATGTTGTGTGAAATAGCTCACTCAAGATGTGTGAAATACCTCACTCAAGATGTTGTGTGAAATATCTCACTCATTAAATTGTGTGAAATAGCTCACTCTAAATGTTGAGTGAAATATCTCACTCATTAAGTTGTGTGAAATGGCTCAATCAAGATGTTGTGTGAAATAGCTCACTCAAGATGTTGTGTGAAATAGCTCACTCAAGATGTTGTGTGAAATAGCTCACTCAAGATGTGTGAAATAGCTCACTCAAGATGTTGTGTGAAATAGCTCACTAAAGATGTTGTGTGAAATAGCTCTCTCTAAATATTGAGTGAAATAGCTCACTCATTAAGTTGTGTGAAATGGCTCACTCTAAATGTTGAGTGAAATATCTCACTCATTAAGTTGTGTGAAATGGCTCAATCAAGATGTTGTGTGAAATAGCTCACTCAAGATGTGTGAAATACCTCACTCAAGATGTTGTGTGAAATATCTCACTCATTAAATTGTGTGAAATAGCTCACTCTAAATGTTGAGTGAAATATCTCACTCATTAAGTTGTGTGAAATGGCTCAATCAAGATGTTGTGTGAAATAGCTCACTCAAGATGTTGTGTGAAATAGCTCACTCAAGATGTGTGAAATAGCTCACTCAAGATGTTGTGTGAAATAGCTCACTAAAGATGTTGTGTGAAATAGCTCTCTCTAAATATTGAGTGAAATAGCTCACTCATTAAGTTGTGTGAAATGGCTCACTCTAAATGTTGAGTGAAATATCTCACTCATTAAGTTGTGTGAAATGGCTCAATCAAGATGTTGTGTGAAATAGTTCACTCAAGATGTTGTGTGAAATAGCTCACTCAAGATGTGTGAAATAGCTCACTCAAGATGTTGTGTGAAATAGCTCACTAAAGATGTTGTGTGAAATAGCTCTCTCTAAATATTGAGTGAAATAGCTCACTCATTAAGTTGTGTGAAATGGCTCACTCTAAATGTTGAGTGAAATAGCTCACTCATTAAGTTGTGTGAAATGGCTCACTCTAAATGTTGAGTGCAATAGTTCACTCATTAAGTTGTGTGAAATGGCTCACTCAAGATGTTGTGTGAAATAGCGCACTAAAGATGTTGAAATGGCTCACTCATCATCTGTGAAATAGCTCGAGATGTGTGAAATAGCTCACTCAATAACTGACTAAGTAAACCAACAAAACAGCTATTATTATCCTGATGAAGTTGGCACCATTTCGCCCACCTGATGTAGGTCATTGAACTTTTACAAAAATTGTAACTCAGTTCAGAGAAAAGATAAAAGGATAGACAGCCGTCAAACGAAATATCACTTGTCAAAATGTGTCGTGAAATGAAACACTGTCCGTGTTGCACATCCTCTAGGGACTGCCATCTAGGCCCGTGGACGGGAAACTACCCGACCGGTCCAGTGTGTGGCCCACCAGCAGTCGGCATTAAAAAAAATATTTAAACAAAAAACGCGTTCATTGTCTTCTCAATATCCCAGTTGTGTTATCAACAGCAGACGATATTGTGAATCATTCTCCACAAATAAGCACAAATCGGTAAATGACCATTGCGAAACCGGACAGCTACCCCCCCCCCCCGATCTGCCCCTCCCCCACCCCACCAGAGCTTTACCACGGGTCAGTCTTGGATGGACGGTTCAACTTTCTCTAGCTATTCCTGCCTGTCGAATCGTTTCCCCAGATAAAAAAAAACCCAAAGATTTCATTGACTTTGCCACATGCAATGAGCACCTTGCATCTCTCTCTCGAAGGGCGCCCAGCAGCGGGTGACATACAGGTCTGACCCATGGAGGGCGTACAGCAATGGGCCACATATAGGTTTGACTCATGGAGAGCATCTATCAATGGGCGACAGATAGTTCTGACCAACGAATCGCGTCCAGCAACGAGCGACAGATAGTTCTGACCAACAAAGCGCGTCCAGCAACGGGCGACATATAGGTCTGACCAACGGAGCGCGTCCAGCAACGGGCGACAGATAGTTCTGACCAACGAAGCGCGTCCAGCAACGGGCGACAGATAGTTCTGACCAACGAAGCGCGTCCAGCAACGGGCGACATATAGGTCTGACCAACGAAGCGCGTCCAGCAACGGGCGACATACAGGTCTGACCCATGTACTATTGTATTGTCAGATATAAATGGGCCGCCACACTCTCACTGTAAACACCGCCAACGACCTGTTATTGTTATTTTTTTTTTGTATAAGTAAAAAGAAAGACAACCATTGTCTGAGATGCACTTTATTAGAAGACCTTATCCAACAGTAACCAAGCCCCCCCCCCCTCCCATACTTTTTCTCCACCCACCCAGTCCTCTACTGTAGTTGTCACGGAGAATGTTTACATTTTTGGTAAACAACGAAACACAACAAGCTGCCTGACCGGAATGAAACTTGTGGCCCAGAAAGTAAACGCCAAAAGCCAACCCCCCTCCCCCCCACCCATCTCATTATTTTTTTTAATTTAGGTAAACGAATTAATTATTTTTGCGCGTCACATTATACTGTACGTGAATGTCACTCTACGTGAATGTCACTCCATGTGAATGTCAATCTACCTGAATATCACTCCATGTGAATGTCATGTACTTTGATAAAATGTCACTAGCAGTGATGGGGTATAAAAAATGTCATAAACAATCACTGCACATGTTCCGATGTATGATTAAAACAAATATTTACACGAAGATTAGTTTGTTGGTGGCTGTGTCACTGTCCCAAAACTTTTTTTTTGTAAGTGGGTCACCAACTTCAAAAGTTTGGTAACCACTGGTATAAACCGTGAAGTACATAATAAATGGTCTAGCCACAGGTCAGTAGTGACCGATGAGAAGATGTGATAGGAACTAGCCACAAGTACACTCAACGACTTCTCGATTTACTGCCGTTCCCATTGAAATACGATTGGTCACGTGTAAACAATGTATTGCTCTTTATAATGCACAATTGTACATATAAGAACAGGATTGTCTTGTGTTGGGAGTGTACAAATGTACATATAAGAACAGGATTGTTGGGAGTGTACAAATGTACATATAAGAACAGGATTGTAGTGTGTTGGGAGTGTACAAATGTACATATAAGAACATGATTGTCCTGTGTTGGGAGTGTACAAATGTACATATAAGAACAGGATTGTCTTGTGTTGGGAGTGTACAAATGTACATATAAGAACAGGATTGTCCTGTGTTGGGAGTGTACAAATGTACATATAAGAACAGGATTGTCGTGTGTTGGGAGTGTACAAATGTACATATAAAAACAGGATTGTCGTGTGTTGGGGGTGTACAAATGTACATATAAGAACAGGATTGTCGTGTGTTGGGAGTGTACAAATGTACATATAAGAACAGGATTGTCGTGTGTTGGGAGTGTACAAATGTACATATAAGAACAGGACTGTCTTGTGTTGGGAGTGTACAAATGTACATATAAGAACAGGATTGTCTTGTGTTGGGAGTGTATAAATGTACATATAAGAACAGGATTGTTGGGAGTGTACAAATGTACATATAAGAACAGGATTGTAGTGTGTTGGGAGTGTACAAATGTACATATAAGAACATGATTGTCCTGTGTTGGGAGTGTACAAATGTACATATAAGAACAGGATTGTCTTGTGTTGGGAGTGTACAAATGTACATATAAGAACAGGATTGTCCTGTGTTGGGAGTGTACAAATGTACATATAAGAACAGGATTGTCGTGTGTTGGGAGTGTACAAATGTACATATAAAAACAGGATTGTCGTGTGTTGGGGGTGTACAAATGTACATATAAGAACAGGATTGTCGTGTGTTGGGAGTGTACAAATGTACATATAAGAACAGGATTGTCGTGTGTTGGGAGTGTACAAATGTACATATAAGAACAGGACTGTCTTGTGTTGGGAGTGTACAAATGTACATATAAGAACAGGATTGTCTTGTGTTGGGAGTGTATAAATGTACATATAAGAACAGGATTGTTGGGAGTGTACAAATGTACATATAAGAACAGGATTGTCGTGTGTTGGGAGTGTACAAATGTACATATAAGAACAGGATTGTCCTGTGTTGGGAGTGTACAAATGTACATATAAGAACAGGATTGTCCTGTGTTGGGAGTGTACAAATGTACATATAAGAACAGGATTGTCGTGTGTTGGGAGTGTACAAATGTACATATAAGAACAGGATTGTCGTGTGTTGGGAGTGTACAAATGTACATATAAGAACAGGATTGTCGTGTGTTGGGAGTGTACAAATGTACATATAAGAACAGGATTGTCCTGTGTTGGGACAACTTATCATGGGTACTCCGAAAAATTAGAATCAAAATGTAAACGGCCAATGTTCTTTGTTATTGTTTTTTTTTTTACATAGTAGGCGGACGCTTCGTGTTGCGGTATCGTATTATGGTATCGTGCTGATTTATCAAAACTGAGGTATCGTGTTGCGGTATCGTATTATGGTATCGTGTTGATTTATCAAACTAAGTTGTGTGTGTGTGAAATCTCTTAGATCCTATAAACCACTAATTGGACTTTTTTTTTATGGTGCCCTTCTTTCATCCCCCACCATAGCCGATAGTGCAATGGCCATGGAGGTACCTCGGGAGACTTTAGCCCTGACCTTGAATATCCTTTTAGTCCTCAACCGAAATCTAGTCAGTGACCCCCCCCCCCCGGTTGACCCGTCGAGCACTTTACCTCCCGACCATCCGTCCATCTAGCTGAGATATCGGGCTGTATTTTAAGAGAATTCCTAGAGAATTAGTTTGACAGAATGCCTAGAGACACATTCTTACAGCATGCCTAGAGACACATTCTTACAGCATGCCTAGAGACACATTCTTACAGCATGCCTAGAGACACATTCTTACAGCATGCCTAGAGACACATTCTTACAGCATGCCTAGAGACACATTCTTACAGCATGCCTAGAGACACATTCTTACAGCATGCCTAGAGACACATTCTTACAACATACCTAGAGACACATTCTTACAGCATGCCTAGAGACACATTCTTACAGCATGCCTAGAGACACATTCTTACAACATACCTAGAGACACATTCTTACAGCATGCCTAGAGACACATTCTTACAGCATGCCTAGAGACACATTCTTACAGCATGCTTAGAGACAATTATTGGCATAATGCGAATAATTTATTGAACCGACCATTGCAAATGTCGAAATCTGAAGAAAAAGGACAATTTCATTATATTCCTTTGGAATTTAATAACCGTTAAAAAAGTCTTAAGAAATGACTTTTTGTTTCAAGATTTTAAGCTGCGTTCTGTACTCTGTCCATGGACTTGACATCTAGAAATAGATCATGTCTAGACTGCAATTGTCTAACAACATCACGTGGTTTGAGTCCACATCACCGTCGTATGGCTTGACCAGCAAGTACAAATCATTATGACGTCACACGTCAAGGTCAGCATTCTATTTTTCAAAAAAAAAAATGTCGAATCGTTATAGTTTGACAATCCGGTGGTCACCATATAAGGGGGCGGGGGCGAGCAGTGGCGTCGAAGTTGGGGCCCCCATGTGTAGAGATAACTGTGCGCGACGTCAGTCCGTCAACGGAAGCGGACCCTGACATGTGTTCATTTTACATCTCCCCTCGTTCCGGCCCTGTCTGGTGGTGTCATGGAATCTTGGGGGCTTGGCCTGTGGTCAGTATAATTACCGTAATTCTGTTAAGGTCCATCTTGATGAATGGACTCCTCCGAACCCCTTCCCCTGATCCTAAGAGTAAATGGGGATCCCAGAGCCCCGTGTCCCACGAGTACTAAGGGACCCCGGATCCATGTTCGTTGAACTATTCTATTTAATTTTATTTAATTATTGGTGTCATGATCGTTCATTGGTATTCGGGGGCCCTAGTTTGAGACCTCCAAAGATATTCGGGGGCCCTAGGTGAAGACTTCCACAGATATTCGGGGGCCCTAGGCCCTGACTTCCAAAGATATTCGGGGTCCCTAGGCCAAGACTTCCAAAGATATTCGGGGGCCCTAGTTGAGACCACCAAAGATATTCGGGGTCCCTTGGTTGAGACTTCCAAAGATATTCGGGGTCCCTAGGCCCAGACCTCAATAGATATTCGGGGTTCCTAGTCCCAGACCTCAAAAGATATTCGGGGTCCCTAGTCCCATACCTCAAAAGATACTCGGGGTCCCTAGGCCCAGACTTCCAAAGATATTCGGGGTCCCTAGGCCCTGACTTCCAAAGATATCCGGGGTCCCTAGGCCAAGACTTCCAAAGATATTCGGGGGCCCTAGTTGAGACCTCCAAAGATATTCGGGGTCCCTTGGTTGAGACTTCCAAAGATATTCGGGGTCCCTAGGCCCAGACCTCATTAGATATTCGGGGTCCCTAGTCCCAGACCTCAAAAGATATTCGAAGTCCCTGGGTTGAGACTTCCAGAGATATTCGGCAGGTGGAATATATGTATGTAAATACAAAAAGCCACATTCATATTTACATCCGGACATCAAAACATTTTAAATGATGATTAGAGAGAGAAGTTAGCTGTGTATAACGTCACATACCTTCGGCCCATGAATTCAACACATCTTTAGCGTCCACCAAGTTAACATGTACTTAACATTGACATGTTTACAATCTATCTATTAATGCTGGGCCCTCCTACATTGTCATATTTATTAGCTGCACTAAGTATCGATACCATTTTGAAAATGTGAGCAGAAAAGAAAAACAAAACAATAAAAAGTTTATCATTCATAATGTTCTCCCCCCACCCCACCCCCGCCTCCCCCCAATACCACGATCTATTACACCATCGATTACGCCCCGGGGACAGGTGGGGGGGGGTGTAAAAAAAAAACTCGTTTTACTAAAGTACAAAATCAACTTTGATGTATACGAGTTACGCCATTGGGTTTTCTTAAAATATCAACTTGGCGCCCCTCCCTCCCCCAAAATAATGCAACTGGGGGAGAGATTATCTTCTACCCCCCCCCCCCTCAAAAATACGCTACAGTAAAAGAGTTATCTGCGCATGAACAGTTTGAGAATTCCGTTCAATTCAACTAAACAACTTAAAACAAAAATACGACGAACCTATTTAAAAAAAAAAGAAATAAAGTCAAAGTGTTGTCCGGTGTCGGGGTCAAGGCTACGGGCTTAAAAAGAAGAATGATCCCCCCCGCCCCCCTGACACGGGGGGAGATTTACAGAAAGGGGTGTGGGTGGGGGGGGGGAGAGAGTCGTTGTGACAGAAGGTATTCGTCACGCTATGGTAGTGATCACGATTTCGTTTGGTTTTGTGGCTATACATATTTTTTTCTTCTTTTGTTTGTGTGATGTCATTTGAAAAATGTAAAAACTGGTCTAGGCTAATGAAGAAGCGAAACAATTTATATATACATATTGGGGACGCTCTGCTGTTGTTCTACGGTGCTGGGTGGTGGTGCGATTTCTTTGTAAAGCGGAAGTGACGTTATTAAGTTTATGGGCGGGGTGAGGGCAATAGTGACGTAACAAGGGAAGTACGGACGGGTTGACACCCCCCCCCCCCCCACCACCGCCGCCATCCACTTACCCATGATGCGCTTTTTTACCACCGTCATGGAGCAGTAATTGATTTTAACATCTTTAGTATGGACCTTTCTCACATGTATTTCTGCGCGTCAGCTGTCTTTGTGAAGAGATCATAATGGGCTTCCGGTCGCTTTATGTTATTGATATTTAAATACTTGATTAATACTTAGCTCGATAACTTCTATTAATTCTCGGTTATTTTTTCTACATTTTCGTCTTATCTAAGATATAACGAGTTTAAATTTATTATTAAAATTTAATTTTTCTGACATTGACAAGCTTTTAAAGTCACAAAATGTCCCGATATCAGATTATATAGAGACTTATGTAGGGACTTATGTAGGGACATATGTAGAGACTTATGTAGGGTCATATGTAGAGACTTATGTAGGGTCATATGTAGAGACTTATGTAGGGACATATGTAGAGACTTATGTAGGGACATATGTAGAGACTTATGTAGGGTCATATGTAGAGACTTATGTAGGTACTTATGTAGGGACTTATATAGGGTCATATGTAGAGACTTAGGTAGGGTCATATGTAAAGACTTATGTAGGTACATATGTAGAGACTTATGTAGGTACTTATGTAGAGACCTATTTAGGGCCATATGTAGAGACTTATGTAGGGTCATACATAGAGACTTATGTAGGGTCATATATAGAGACTTATGTAGAAACTTATGTAGTGACGTATGTGGAGACTTATATAGGGACTTATGTAGTGACTTGTGTAGGGTCATATGTAGGGACTTATGTAGGGATTTATGTAGGGTCACATGTAGGGACTTATGTAGGGTCATATGTAGGGACTTATGTAGGGTCATATGTAAAACAGTATATTTTTGGTTAGCATATACTGTGCGATAGATAGTAATTAAAAATCGGTAGTAAAAGGTTTGAAACTACTACCTCATTATGATGAGGTGATGGTCAATGATATTTTTTTTTAACCATTCTACTTTTTAGCTTCAACTTTTAATATAATAATAATAAATTAAATAATCAAACTGAAAAATATATTAAATTTTGATTATTTGATATTCATGATTAAAATTAAAAGAATAACGGCAACAGAAATTTATTATTAGCAAATTCGCGTACATTAATTGGTACCGGAAGTGTATCTTGTCCATTTAAACAAACAATTCAGTAAGGGGACTACTTTTTGAGAAAGGTGTATATACATATGTTGTTGTTTTGGTAAGGGATAGGGGTCGGCATTTGATTTGAGTCCCGACCCGCGCGCCACTAGAGGTAGTTGGTGCGCCATCGGCCAATGGGGGGGGGGCGGGGCAACAAGTTAAAAGTACGTTTTAGGCCCCGATAACATCAGATTTGATAAGAACCGTTTAGGGCCCTTTGGCTGTTTGGTGGTTTGGGGGGGGGCATGTAGATCAGCATTAGAACGGGCTATATTTAGAAATGTATCTCTTTGGACAATTAATTTTAAATCGCCATTTACGTTCGATCATGGATTGATTGGCTGAGACTGTGTGTGTGTGTGAGAGAGAGAGAGAGAGAGGGAGAGAGAGAGTGAGAGAAGGAGTGGGGCTTGCAGCTGGTTATATGAATGGCCCGACCCCGGGACATTTTTCATGTATGGCTGGCGTGAGACATTTCATCATTTCGTCACGTTTGGCCCGATGTGACAGTGTGTGTGTGTGTGTGTGTGTGTCAGTGATGAATGTGACAAGTTAAACTCTCGCCTGTGTTCACCCCCCCATCTACTCTCCTTCACCCCCCCACCCCAACCCTGCTAGCCCCAGGTTACCTGTGCTTAACACTTCTGTTTTACCTTGTCTACTTCAGGTGTCACAGGACAACAACTTCACCTCACAACAGGACGCCCACTGGAAACAAGTGCTGGGGGTGTGTGTCCGGCGCCGTACATCTTCATTCGTGTCCATCACTTTGGCCAGATATCGTGCACCGTGATGACGTCTCAAGTGTCCTGTGGCTGACACCTTGGTTCCGTCTCAATCCTTGCAGCTTAGGGCTACATCTCAAGTGTCTGGCACTGTAGTCTCATCAAAAGCGCCTTGCAGCTTACACTGTAGTTTCATCAGAAGTGTCTTGCAGCTTACATTGTAGTTTCATCAAAAGTGTCTGACAGCTTACATTGTAGATTCTTCAAAAGTGTCTTGCAGCTTACATTGTCGATTCATCAGAAGTGTCTGGCAGCTTACATTGTAGTTTCACCAAAAGTGTCAGACATCTTACATTGTAGATTCATCAAAGACTGCTCACATTGTAGTTTCAGCACAATGTCCGACGCCTTACATCGGAGCCTACTCTAGGTGCCTGACAGCTTACATAGTAAATTACGTTAACGCACCCGACTCAATTCATTTCGTTATAAGCTGCTGGTATCACACCTCACCGGAAGTGCTTAGCACTCATCGTCATATGTAGGAACGTCACCGTCTCGTCATCAGAGGGGGAGCTTCACGTCACCTCATAGAGTTCAAGGGTCAACTGTGTTATTCAACCGCCAAGGACAGTTCCTCCATAACCATGGACCAAACAACGCTGACCGCCTGCGGATGTCCAGCCTCCACGCGGTCACTCTGTGAGGGACACCCGACGCGGGCCCCCGCTTCCAGGATATTCATCGACGCCGCCTGGTCACTTGTGGCCCGCGGGAGGGCGCCAAGTGCCAGGACCTGGCTGGTCACCCTTCTGACCTGGATTTTAGCCGGTGACGTCCTGAGCAAGTCGATCGGCACTGAGAGATACGAAGGTAAGTAAGGCTTCACCCATCCCACCACCTCGTGTTAGTGTTCCTTTCATTGGAAATGTGTTTATGAGTAAGTAGTATCTATCTATCTATCTATCTATCTATCTATCTATCTATCTATCTATCTATCTATCTATCTATCTATCTATCTATCTATCTATCTATCTATCTATCTATCTATCTATCTATCTATCTATCTATCTATCTATCTATCTATCTATCTATCTATCTATCTATCTATCTATCTATCTATCATCTATCTATCTATCTATCTATCTATCTATCTATCTATCTATCTATCTATCTATCTATCTATCTATCTATCTATCTATCTATCTATCTATCTATCTATCTATCTATCTATCTATCTATCTATCTATCTATCTATCTATCTATCTATCTATCTATCTATCTATCTATCTATCTATCTATCTATCTATCTATCTATCTATCTATCTATCTATCTATCTATCTATCTATCTATCTATCTATCTATCTATCTATCTATCTATCTATCTATCTATCTATCTATCTATCTATCTATCTATCTATCTATCTATCTATCTATCTATCTATCTATCTATCTATCTACTCTCTCTCTCTCTCTCTCTCTCTCTCTCTCTCTCTCTCTCTCTCTCTCTCTCTCTCTCTCTCTCTCTCTGTCTGTCTGTCTGTCTGTCTGTCTGTCTGTCTGTCTGTCTCCTTAATGTATAGATATTCTCACTGGTCAGTATATACAACAATGTAAAGCATCACTCACATTCTGTAACCAATGTTTGTATTATGACATTTTGCTTATCACAAAGTAGTTCCTCCCCTTCTCTCCCCACCCCCATCCCGTATGTAAATGGGCTTATGCTAGTCACCATATTGTCACTGGTGTTATTCATGTCCATGTGCTCACACCTGTTTTCTAGCCCGGCCGTCCGCCTGTCTTTACCCTTGTACACCCACCCGACTTTCTTCATGTTCTTCAATCTACCGCTTGTTGGTCTGCATGGCTGTTCTCCCACCTGTCTGGCTGTTTTTCCACCTGCCTGGCTGTTCTTCCATCAGCCTGGCTGTTCTTCCACTAATCCTTCTGTCCATCATTCTTTACATTAGCTCGTTCATTCACCCATATTTCCTAATGTTCTCCCTTTCATCTGTTTAGTTGGCCGTCTGTCCATCTATCCGTCGTTCGCCAGGCTCGCCTATATGTTTGTCTGCTTATCAGTTCACCTCTCTGTAGTTTCTCTCATTGGTCTTTACATTTGTCTGTCTATCCTTAAGGTCTGTCCATTCTTCTTCCCCCCCCCCTTCACTCTTCGTCTATTGATCAACATTACATAAAACATAACCAAAATATTTTTTTTCTTTATGTATAAAAGAAAAAAAAAAAAACCAAACTTCTACCGTTGGCCGAATTCCAAATGACCCATTGACCCACCACTAATATGTCTATCTCTGTAATCCCAGTACAAGATTTTTTTACAATCACTAACTATCAGTCCGAGTCATCCCGCGCAAAGCCGGGCTGCTAGGTTTACATCTGGATTCTCCAGTAATACATTCTATTCCCATTCCGGGTGTTTCCTTAGTTGAATATATCGATACCCGTCTGTCACGATACATTAGTGTCTCGTTGTATCAGTAATTACCGTCTTATGGCGGTATCGAATATCAGTCATTCCATATACGATGCCGAAGTAACGGTGAGAGTGTATGTGTTGCGGCATGGCTGTGTAGAAGTTCTAGCCGCAATGGTGGGCAAAAATAAAATGTTTCAAGTCACGGGGGCCACATTGGGTTCGTAAATTTGTCAGGCCGGCCGGACCCCAGCAGGTGGAATGAGTGTTGAACAAACGTAAAATCATTGGTAAAAAATCCATTACGTAAATGGCCACCTCTGTCCTTCTCTCTGATACGAGTAGCGGGCCGGATTGAGCTCTCGGGTGGGCAGGATTTGGCCCCACGGGCTGTAGTTTGCCCATGGGAGTTCTAGCGTGTGCCCATGTATGTGTCTTGAGTTCGCCCGTGGTTGATTCTGAGAGTATGTTAGTTAATTTTCTTGCCCCCCCCCCCCCCCCAGCTCTGATGACCTCACCGAGGAAGGCTTAAAACTTTGTAGTTTTCCCCCAGTGTCTATAATCAAGGGACCACACTTGAGGTCTACGTTTTCGCTTAGCAACGTATAGTCCGTTGGTTCAAATCCCTTCAATATCCCGGACGACCCGACCCCCCCCCCATGCAACTACTTTGTCCGGGACCTGCTGGACAATGGAGATTAATACATCCACCAGGGTCATTTTGTCCTTCAGATACTTGATGTTTGATATATCTGATTGTCTGGCTAGTCCTGGTAAACTTAACTGGCCTTAATGGCGTACTAGTACAATATCTATCTATCTATCTATCTATCTATCTATCTATCTATCTATCTATCTATCTATCTATCTATCTATCTATCTATCTATCTATCTATCTATCTATCTATCTATCTATCTATCTATCTATCTATCTATCTATCTATCTATCTATCTATCTATCTATCTATCTATCTATCTATCTATCTATCTATCTGTCGGTCTGTTATATATATCTGTCCGTCCACTTGTCTGTTAGCCTGTGTGCCTGTCTGTTGATCCGTCTGTCCATCATCTATCAGTCATTCTGCCGGTTTTTTTTTCTGACAGTCTATAATCCCCGTCCGTCAGTTTGTATAATCAGACTAACATCTAGACTTTTATATTGATGACACTGTATTGATGACACTGTATTGATGACGCTGTATTGATGACACTGTATTGATGACACTGTATTGATGACATGTATTGATGACACTGTAAAAGGTTGAAATCATCATCACCTGGGATCCAGCGGTCAGCAGATTTGGTCCAGTCATAAGACGTCACAAGCATACACAGATTTACACAGAGGAAAAGTGTCACTCTAGCCATGGAGGGTTTTTTTTTCACTGTCCCTTCCACTGACCACACAGTGTCATATTTCATACAAACAAATGTGCAAAAATGGCGTGAGTTCACAGATGTCATGGACGGGAAAAAAAACCACTTTCTTCCGAATATGAAACGGAAAAAAAAATAAAATTAACAAATTGACATCACTATTACCATCAACAGACATCACTATTACCATCAACAAATTGACATCACTTTTACCATCAACAGACATCACTATTACCATCAACAAATTGACATCACTATTACCATCAACAGACATCACTATTACCATCAACAGACATCACTATTACCATCAACAAATTGACATCACTATTTACCATCAACAGACATCACTATTACCATCAACAAATTGACATCACTATTTACCATCAACAGACATCACTATTACCATCAACAAATTGACATCACTATTTACCATCAACAGACATCACTATTACCATCAACAGACATCACTATTACCATCAACAAATTGACATCACTATTTACCATCAACAAATTGACATCACTATTTACCATCAACAGACATCACTATTACCATCAACAAATTGACATCACTATTTACCATCAACAAATTGACATCACTATTTACCATCAACAGACATCACTATTACCATCAACAAATTGACATCACTATTTACCATCAACAGACATCACTATTACCATCAACAAATTGACATCACTAATACCATCAAAAATAATGGAAACACTTTTTGATGACGTCAATTTGATTTATTTTTTCTCTCGTTTTTGTTTAACTTGCAAGGAAAAAAAAAGACAAAAACTGAAAGAATTATGGGAAACAAACAAGAATAACAGACAAATAACAAACAGACAAAAGACAAACGGTCGAAAAGATGAAACAAAAACCAAGATAGAAATTACAAAACAAACCATTTTCCCGGACGTCCCTGGGGCGGGGGGTGGGAGGGGTTGTTCATTTTACCATAATTGAGATGACATTTCTAGATAAATATTCTCATGTGTACGGTATGTAAACACGCATAGATGTGTTGACTGTGTACAATTAGCTGTGTTGACTGTGTACAATTAGCTGTGTTGACTGTGTACAATTAGCTGTGTTGACTGTGTACAATTAGCTGTGTTGACTGTGTACAACTAGCTGTGTTGACTGTGTACAACTAGCTGTGTTGACTGTACACAATTAGCTGTGTTGAGGCCCCCGTCGTCTATGACAGTTAGTTGTTTCGCCTCAACCAATTTGGGTCCCCCTCTTTTTTTATTGAAAAACGGGGGGCACCCAGCTGTAAGAGTTTGTCAATAGCCCACAGATTTGTATGTCTACGGTCCTGATTAAAGGAATGAGTTATTTCTAGATTTGACTACCAGGTTGTGTGCAGTGGAGAATTGCAAGTCACAATATTAGAATTAACGCTATTATTTACATTGTGTCAATTACTGACAGTCTTATGATAGTGTCAATTACTGACAGTCTTATGCTATTGTCTAGGCCAGGGGTCGGCAACCTTTTGAGACGAAAGAGACAAAAGTCATAATTTACAATTTTCTGAGATTTTAAAGAGCCACTAAAATTGTTGTTTCAGTTTTATGGTATTTGATTAGGATTAGGTATATAAAATAATATCATTGTTATTATTTGCACATGGAACTGGAAGGCCGCAATCTGACATCGAAAGAGCCGCAACTTTACATCGAAAGAGCTGCATGCGGCTCGCGAGCCGTAGGTTGCCGACCCCCTGGTCTAGGGCAATGGTGGTGAACCTATGGCACGTGACTAAAATATCACTTCTATTTTTTTTTAACTGGAGTGTTGGTACTTTGGCATTAATAATTGTCGTTGTTTTTTCTTTAATGAGCATTCAAGGTCGGTCTGGAGCAAGTTATATTATTGTCCTGTTTTATGGACAAATCATGACATTGAATTCATTCGAGGTCTTGGCAGGAGAATATTTGCACTGACCATCATAAGTCTTGACACTGAATCTCTGTTGATATATATATATATATATATATATATATGCCAGTGACAGTCCTTTGGGTTGTAAACTTGAGCAACCCGACCAAGATGCCGCGCCTGATGTGTTTAGATATCTGCATATTTCCGGAAGTCTCTGCACAGGGGGGGGGGCCGACATGCTCTGGATATCGGAATGAGTCAGAGAATTTTTTAAACTAAAGTTATTGACCCCCCCCTCGCACTAAACTTATGGGCCCCCTTCCAACTAAAGCTATTCACCCCCTCGCACTAAAGTTATGGGCCCCCTTCCAACTAAAGCAATTGACCCCCTTGCACTAAAGTTATGGCCTCCTTGCACTAAAGTTATGGGCCCCTTTCCAACTAAAGCTATTGAACCCTTGCACTAAAGTTATGGCCCCCTTGCACTAAAGTTATGGGCCCCCTTCCAACTAAAACCATTGACCCCTTGCACTAAAGCTATGGGCCCCCTTCAACTAAAGCCATTGACCCCCTTGCACTAAAGCTATGGGCCCCCCTTCCAACTAAGCTATTGACCCCTTGCACTAAAGTTATGGGCCCCCTTCCAACTAAAGCCTTTGACCCCCTTGCACTAAAGCTATGGGCCCCCTTCAACTAAAGCCATTGACCCCCTTGCACTAAAGCTATGGGCCCCCTTCCAACTAAGTTATTGACCCCTTGCACTAAAGTTATGGGCCCCCTTCCAACTAAAGCCATTGACCCCCTTGCACTAAAGCTATGGGCCCCCTTCAACTAAAGCTATTGACCCCCTTGCACTAAAGTTAAGGGCCCCTCTTCCAACGAAAGCTTTTGAACCCTTCGCGCCAAAGTTATGCCCCCCCCTTTGAACTAAAGTTATTGACCCTCTCCTACATATTCACCGTTTAAGGGTCAATATTTGTCCCTTCTGTCCGCCACCTTGGGAACTAGTCTAGAGTGACCATCGCGACACAACGTCCGGGACGGATGGTCGTGCGGTACAGCGCTTGACTGTCGACCTAAGGGTCCTGGGTTCGAGCTCAAGTAGGTCTCCATGATGGAGATGAAAGAAGGGCTTTGTAGTCTCTATGATATAAACATCTTATTCTTCCAGAAACACACCGGGAACTGAATTCGAGGGAAACCCTCCGTCCGTACCCAATGTCCATTGTGTTTCATTTTTTGACTTTTGATGTCTATATATGTTATTACATTGTTAATGTTTGTTGTTACGACAATTTTACGACAATGTCTCCTATTTTTCAAACGGCACGTGTGTGTGTGTGTGCGTGTGCGTGCAGTGCGTGCGTGCGCCCGCGTCCGTCTGTCCGTCCTCGTCCGTTGGACATGAGAATTACTTTTTTTTAAAAACTCTTCATTTGTTGTTTTTATGTCTAGCCAATCACACGCTGTTTACCTTTCAATATTTAATTAAAGACGAGAAGATTAGTTTTAAAATTAAATTGAAACAGGATAACTCTTCGGTCAATACTCTGCCGAGTTCAGTCCCTTCATTTTCCATGCTGTTGTCTTCTCCCTCCCCCCCCCCCCTCGATGTTCAGTTTGGTTTACATTACATTTTACATGGACACGCCTTCAAACTCTCTCTCTCTCTCTCTCTCTCTCTCTCTCCCCTCTCTCTCTCTCTCTCTCTTTTTCACATACATGCGCACACGCACAAATACATCATCTTGGCCATCATTGAGAAGTTAAAATACTAAAAATTCTGAGTTTTTATGTGCGGTGCCGAACCTAGGGATTTGAGGGCGCCGTTGGATTGGGGGCCCCTGCATTTTTAACATTCGACATCATGACATGAGATAATGTACTTAATATATCATATTTTAAAAAAATATTTTGGGGGACCCCGGGGGGGGGGACTTTCGAATTCGGACTCCTACCCTAGGTAAGCCTTTGTTAATGTGGTTTTCTTTTTTAGTCCCTCTGTGCGTGTGTATGTGAGAGGGGGGGGGTCTTAAGAGTTGTCTTTTATGGCTTACCGGAGTTATCGTTACTGACATCTAGACTCAGACTGTGACGTGGAACAGGACGGGGGAAAAATAAACCCTGAAACATAGAGTGTGGTTAAATGAACAATAGAAGTGGCGTGTGTGCGAGGGTATGTGACCCCGGGGGGGGGGGGGAGGGGAGGGGGGTATCTAAGTAGTCTGTTCGACAGCCAACGGTTATTCCCAGGTGGTGGTAGTTAAACAAAACTTTCCTAGGTTTTTTTGTTTTTTTTTTAAGTTTTTTTTTTTTGTTTTCAAATTTCCTCTTCAGTTATTCTAGAAACGTTAAGTTGAGTAATATTATGGGATGTCGGAACCTTGAGGTGAAAACGTATTAAGGTCAACTGTAATAACTGTGGCGTGGATTGAATTAGCCGTTGGGTTTATTCTTGACGTCGTGTGCTGTGGAAAATGCATGGGTGAGGTGAGGCTTCGTTACAGGTGAGCACAGCCAAACAGGCGGGGGAGTCAGTGGCTGTGAGTCATAGTTGGGATTGGTCACGAGTCAGAGGCGAGTGGCAGCAAGCCAGTCGTTATTGGCGACGAGTCAATGGCAGTTAGAGGACAGTAGGGGAGTCAATGGACGTGAGTCAGTGGCGGCGCGTCAGTAACGGTGCTGTAGCTGCAGTGGTGATGTCTACATCCATGGTGCAGGCAGTTAAGTGTAGCTATTCCGGGAGGGGAAAAAGAATCCCCCCAGTGCGTTACTTTGGGCCTCACCCAGGGGCGCCTATACCGTACTTCCTTTTGGGGCGTACATTTTTTTAAGAACGCCCCTGTCGCCCCTAACTGTGGTTACGCCACTGGGTGCAGGGCGCATTGAGTCGTGTCGTCGTCCCCCATTGCGTCATCTCTCCGCCTTCCGGTATGTTCAGTCGCGAGTCACGTATTCATAGCTTTGATTGGATTGTTCATAGCTGTGATTGGATTGTTTATAACTGTGATTGGATTGTTTATAGCTGTGATTGGATTGTTTATAGCTGTGATTGGATTGTTTATAGCTGTGATTGGATTGTTTATAGATGTGATTGGATTGTTTATAGCTGTGATTGGATTGTTTATAGCTGTGAATGGATTGTTTATAGCTGTGATTGGATTGTTTATAGCTGTGATTGGATTGTTTATAGCTGTGATTGGATTGTTTATTGCTGTGAATGGATTGTTTATAGCTGTGATTGGATTGTTTATAGCTGTGATTGGATTGTTTATAGCTGTGATTGGATTGTTTATTGCTGTGAATGGATTGTTTATAGCTGTGATTGGATTGTTTATAGCTGTGATTGGATTGTTTATAGCTGTGATTGGATTGTTTATAGCTGTGATTGGATTGTTTATAGCTGTGATTGGATTCTTTATTGCTGTGATTAGATTGTTTATAGCTGTGATTGGATTGTTTATTGCTGTGAATGGATTGTTTATTGCTGTGAATGGATTGTTTATTGCTGTGATTGGATTGTTTATAGCTGTGATTGGATTGTTTATAGCTGTGATTGGATTGTTTATAGCTGTGATTGGATTGTTTATTGCTGTGATTGGATTGTTTATTGCTGTGAATGGATTGTTTATAGCTGTGATTGGATTGTTTATAGCTGTGAATGGATTGTTTATAGCTGTGATTGGATTGTTTATAGCTGTGATTGGATTGTTTATAGCTGTGATTGGATTGTTTATTGCTGTGAATGGATTGTTTATAGCTGTGAATGGATTGTTTATAGCTGTGATTGGATTGTTTATAGCTGTGATTGGATTGTTTATAGCTGTGATTGGATTGTTTATAGCTGTGAATGGATTGTTTATAGCTGTGAATGGATTGTTTATAGCTGTGATTGGATTGTTTATAGCTGTGATTGGATTGTTTATAGCTGTGATTGGATTGTTTATAGCTGTGATTGGATTGTTTATTGCTGTGATTGGATTGTTTATTGCTGTGAATGGATTGTTTATTGCTGTGAATGGATTGTTTATAGCTGTGATTGGATTGTTTATAGCTGTGATTGGATTGTTTATAGCTGTGATTGGATTGTTTATTGCTGTGATTGGATTGTTTATTGCTGTGATTGGATTGTTTATTGCTGTGAATGGATTGTTTATAGCTGTGATTGGATTGTTTATATGCGATCATTATTTTATTGGTTTTTTCGGCATACATACTTTAAAAAAAAAAAACATGCGTGTCTTGGTGACCTAAGCAGTACAGAAAGGTTAGCACAGAGAAGAGTTCACCAGATGGTATCCAACTAATCTGTCCCCCCCCCCTTTCCTCCTTTCCCCAAACCTCTTCCCCTGCTTTGGATTTCAATATTGTTTTATTTTGTTTTTTTATTTTCTTTCTTTAAATTATGTTCTTCTGTTCTAAAAAAAATAATATTTCATTCTATTATAGCTTTAAATAGTCCTACGCATTATAAACCGGAAGTATTCCATCGTTAAATTAATCCCACGTGTCTCACCTTTGACCTCTCCTCAACCCATTTTATGAACTGTAACTCACCCCCCTTTCCAGGCCCCACAGACCTTATTATTCATGTTTTCTTATTTATTCTTTGCTTTTTTTCCCCCTTAATAATTTATGTTGTCTATTGAAATTCTAAAAAAAAAATAATTTAATACAATTTATAAGTTGTTCAGTGTTTATATATTTTATTATTCCAAGTTCAAGTGATATAATGTCATCCACTACCAGACTCTATCCGTTTGTCCACCACTGTCACATTCAAACTAAGACAATAAAGTTGGTCATAGACTCTCGAAAACATGTATTTGTTTACACTATTGTAGTAACATAAAACCAAAGTAGCATATTGGGAGGGGGGGAACGAGGTGGACCGCCGTTCCCTTACCTTTTTTTCAGAACGGGAACGCGTTCCAGAACTTTTTTCATGTCCCGACAACTCCCACATTTTTGTTGCTCCCACTATGAGTTGTTTCCCTTACTTCTTATGTTTACCAATACATCACTGGATAAAACTGCATCGCTCATCATGACTCAGATGAGTTTTTGAGTACAACGCCATGCAGCTTAATGTTTCGTATGAAGTAAAACTTCAAGTTGGCATGTCCCGAATCTTTCATACTGGCAGTGGTATTGTTGTTTTACATTGTCTTGTACAAAAAGCTGAAATTATACATTTCTTTTCTTTCTTTCTTTCTTTCTTTCTTTCTTTCTTTTCTTTCTTTCTTTCTTTTCTTTCTTTCTTTTCTTTTCTTTCTTTCTTTCTTTTCTTTCTTCAACATTTCATAGCAAACAAACAAATAACAACTGTGTGACGTGGTCGGATGAGAGACACTCTGTGGATAAAACTGACACAGACATGTTCAGGGGTCGTTAGTCTTGTTCCAGTACCGGTCAGTCTCATTCTGCCCACGCTTAGACGTTGACCAGCAATATCAGGACCGGATGTCATCTTGACCAGAGGTCAGTCATTAGGTCCATAGGTCAGTCATCAGAACCAGAGACCAGTCATCAGAACCAGAGGTCAGTCAACTTGACCAGAGATCAGTCATCTTGACTGATGCCAGTCATCAGGACCAGAGGTGAGTCATCAGTACCAAAGGTTAGTCATTAGTACCAAAGGTCAGTCATCAGGACCAGTGGTTAGTCATCTTGACCAAAGACCAGTCATCTTGACCTGCCAGTCATCAGGACCAGAGGTCAGTCAACTTGACCAGAGATCAGTCATCTCGACTGATGCCAGTCATCAGGACCAGAGGTCAGTCATTAGTACCAAAGGTCAGTCATCAGGACCAGTGGTCAGTCATCTTGACCAGAGGTCAGTCATCCTGCTCATGATCTAATTGTTTTCAGTGCAGACGGCGTTTTATTTTTTTTTCTCGTTTGTGGTCACTATAAGGTCATGACTGCATGCAAAAGGTCATCTAGGTCTGCTATAACCACAGTTGGTAATGAATCACTAACAGGACCAACGGCTGCCCCGTGGACGTCACTAGAGCTGTTGACGTCCCAGGGAGGCTATAAACAATGCCCGCCCCATTCCCTTACCTAAAATACCAGGGTTGGGAAAAAATGACGCCCCTACACGGCCCGACAAGGGCAAAAATACGGCCCGCGGGCAAACTCTGGCCCTCCGGACTATTTAAACCGGCCCGCCCACCACACGTTTCAGAGGGAAGTACGCCCCTGGCCTTTTTTTTTGTGTTATGGCGTTTTACATTTCGGTTGTATTAGTCGACGTCAGCACACTCTCCACGTCCATCTGGTCCGGCCCGCCGGTCATTTTTAAAAAGCCCTACGTGGCCCGCGACCCGAAAATTGAGTCCACCACTGACCTAGCCCCCCCCCCCCAGACGTGGAAAGTCAACGCCGCCCAAGTGGAAAAACCGCACCTCCCTGCCGCCCCATAGTTACGCCACTCCCCCCCCCCCCGCGGACATATACACACACACACATTTTACACCAGCACAATGACAAAACACCCACCAAGTATCTGCAGATTACTTCAGATAATTGACGGATGACTCACGGTCCTCTCACCTCTAGAGCTCACACTCAGCTTGCGATCTTTTTACTGGTCCCTACACCCCTCCCCCTCTTTCCCAATGACCCTAGCCGCTTTGTGTAATAAATCAAATGGTTTTCTGTACTGGTTTACACACATACATACACAACGCACACACACGAACAACCAAGTCCAGTCCCATCTATTCACACAATTTCTGTATTTCCCAGAGATAAGCTTCACAGCGCTTGTCAGTTCAAATCAATAAGTATAACCAGACATCATCAGGTTGATACTTGAATATCTCTGAGGTAACTCTTGATGTACGAGCCTATCTATCAGCCGCCCCTCTACATGCCTAAATATCAGCCCGACATCTACAGGCCTAAATATCAGCCCACCATCTACAGGCCTATCTATCAGCCCACCATCTACAGGCCTATCTATCAGCCCACCATCTGCAGGCCTATCTATCAGCCCACCATCTACATGCCTATCTATCAGCCCACCATCTATAGGCCTATCTATCAGTCCACCATCTACAGGCCTATCTATCAGTCCACCATCTACATGCCTATCTATCAGCCCACCATCTGCAGGCCTATCTATCAGCCCACCATCTACAGGCCTATCTATCAGCCCACCATCTACATGCCTATCTATCAGCCCACCATCTACATGCCTATCTATCAGCCCACCATCTACAGGCCTATCTATCAGCCCACCATCTACAGGCCTATCTATCAGCCCACCATCTACAGACCACTACATCAGCCGCCCCTCTACAGGCCTATCTATCAGCCCACCATCTACAGGCCTATCTATCAGCCCACCATCTACATGCCTATCTATCAGCCCACCATTTACAGGCCTATCTATCAGCCCACCATCTACAGACCACTACATCAGCCACCCCTCTACAGGCCTATATATCAGCCCACCATCTACAGGCCTATCTATCAGCCCACCATCTACAGACCACTACATCAGCCGACCCTCTACAGGCCTCTATATCAGCCGCCTCTCTACAGACATACATATCAGCCTCCCCTCTACAGACTTATATATATCAGCCTCCCCTCTACAGACATATATATCAGCCTCCCCACTACAGACATATATATCAGCCCACCCTCTACAGACATATATATCAGCCGACCCTCTACAGACATATATATCAGCCGGCCCTCTACAGACATATATATCAGCCGCCCCCTCTACAGGTCTATCATAGTGGTACTTCCATTATTCCGTTATCATTGTAAACATTTTCATGTCTTGAACATGACGATCTAAGAGAAAACACATCTATTTTTATCTCAAGTATACTTCCGGTTTGAATATTATTTTGTCATTTTTTTGTTTACTTTGTTTAAAAAAAAGGAAATTGGGGGGGGGGGGGGGGGAGGTGTTGGGGGTGGAGATGTTGGGGGTGTACATTCAGATAACTAAAAGGTTTCATGCCATTGGCCGTTTGTTCGTTTTTTTTTTGTTTCACCATACAAACTTGTACGTCTGCCCATCGCGTCACTAATTCTATTTACATTTTAGAAATTAGTTGCATCTGGCGATGGATCCCAACATCAGGAGAGCGGGCGAGAGATAGAACATTCAATAGTTTTACTCCAGATAATTATGTCAAGTGTAATGTATCTTGTATTATGTCATGTGTAATGTATCTTGTATTATGTCATGTGTAATGTATCTTGTTTTATCAGCCCACCATCTACATGCCTATCTATCAGCCCACCATCTACAGGCCTATCTATCAGCCCACCATCTACAGACCACTACATCAGCCGCCCCTCTACAGGCCTATCTATCAGCCCACCATCTACATGCCTATCTATCAGCCCACCATCTACAGACCACTACATCAGCCGCCCTTCTACAGGCCTATCTATCAGCCCACAGGCCTATCTTGTAATGTATCTTGTTTTATGTTATGCATAATGTAACTTGCATTATGTTACGTATAATGTATCTTGTATTATGTTATGTATAATGTAACTTGTATTATTTCATGTATAATGTATCTTGTATTATGTTATGTATAATGTAACTTGTATTATGTTATGTATAATGTATCTTGTATTATGTTGTGTATAATGTAACTTGTATTATGTTGTGTATATTGTATCTTGTATTATGTTATGTATAATGTATCGTGTTGTATGTCATGTGTAATGTATCTTGTATTATGTCATGTATCTTGTATTATGTCATGTATCTTGTATTATGTCTTGTATCTTGTATTATGTTATGTGTAATGTATCTTAATTTATGTTACGTGTAATGTATCTTGTATTATGTCATGTATCTTGTATTATGTTATGTGTAATGTATCTTATTTTATGTTACGTGTAATGTATCCTGTATTATGTTACGTGTCATGTATCTTGTATTATGTCATGTATCTTGTATCTTGTTGTTTTTTTCTCTGGCGAAAATTTGTTTTAATTCATTTTCATGCCACTGTTATCTCTATTAACCCACTTGTCTACCTCCCTGTATTCCATCTCTTTATCTCCTTCCATCTCGCTCCTTCCCTCTTCCTTTCCGTCCTCTCCCTCCCTCCATCCCTACTCCCTGTCCCCTCGCCCTGTCTCTATCTCTATGTTTCATTTTAATGTAGGGTACACACGTTTTTTTTTTCTTTTGCCTGAATGACCTTCCATAGTAATTCTAATTTAAGCAACTTGATGTTTTACATCTTAAATACACGGCATGTTTCCCCCCCCCCTTGTATGCAATGCTCTGCGGTGTGTGTATATATATATATATATATATATATATATATATATATATATATATATATTACTGTTTAATGGCATTGTTAAATTTCACTTTTTGACATTTATTATTGTAACAGTTCGGGCCACGTTCATCTCGTTTAACAGACTTTTAAATTTTATTCTTCACCCCAGCGAGGAAATATTGTTTTAGAAATATTTGGAGTTTTTTTTTTTCTTTACGAAAATATCTTTTTTTTTTGGAAGACTTTGCTAAAAATGATTTACCTGGTTAACAAAATTGAGCAAAAAATGTTTAAGCCTACAAAATGACTTGCTTTGTTCTTTGACACACAAATTGTCTAATTTGACTGCAAGATGAGACAGCGGCCCACCGCTGGTTGAGTTAATCATTTCCTTTCAAGTTTTTTTTTTAATTTTTAATTACAGAAGTGTAGTTTTCTTTTAATCACCACACCCCCCCACCCCCACCTACAGCCCGCAGCCCTAACCGCATTTCAAAATTGTACAATATTTACTGCGATCGAACTTTAATTCTCACGGCGGGGCGGCGGGGGGGGGGGGCGAAGGGGGGAAATCAGTCGCCCCGGGCGGCACTTTAATTTTTTCACCACTTTTATTACATGGGGCGACACATTTTTGTTGATTCTGTCCCCTTCCCCCCTCCCACCCCCGCGGGCGGCCCAACGGTTTGCTATGCAGCTGTTTACATGGCCTTTGTATAAACTCGGCATATGAAGGGATTGTGTGGTGGCTAGCACAACGCCCAGCCGCCTTTACTTCTCCAACTTAAAATCAAGTACCCATTTAAAGCTGGGGGGTGGACTTGGGGGACTAAATTGACCACAGAAATATCTGTAGGATAGATTTTTGTTTCTTCGAGAGTTCATGGACGCAACTATTGAGCTATCGGTATCGATATTATATTAACAGAATTTCAGTCGATTTCTCATTTCATTTCTCATTGGACTTAAATGTTCTGTCTGCGACGCTTCCATAAAGTTTGTTTGTTCTATAATTCGGTATTCGAATAGGAAGCTTAGAGAAGTATCTTGAATAGTATCGTAATCGGTAAAAATATGTTCACATCGTCCAATTGTTGTCGTTTGTTACTTGAAGAATTCTTCACAAAAAAAAACTACAAGATTTTTTTTATTTTAAACTTTAAACTAATTACTGTAATTTCTTGAATTCGTTGATTTATTATTTTTTAGTTTTTATTTTACCAATTTGTATTCACATATTCTTTAATTATGACTTTTGACTCGCTGTGATGAGTATTTACTTTGAGCATTTTTTTTTCAATACTCTATAAGAATGAACATTTTGTACTGTAAATGTCTAAACTGTTGAAGTGACTTACGAAATTAACGTGAAATTTAAATGTCGTGACATAACTCTTGACAATAAGGATAATAAAAATATAGAGTTGTTTCCCGCGTCAAAGAGAGAGAAAGAGAGAGAGAGAGAGAGAGAGAGAGAGAGAGAGAGAGAGAGAGAGACAGAGAAGAATGAAAACAGGAAGTAAAAAAACAGGAAGAAGAAAGACAGGAAGGAAAATAATCAAGATGGCGGTATGACGTTAGTAATGAACATGATGCACAGACCAATAGTGAATGAGAAAGTATCGAACACTAAATACTAAGTATTGACAGACACACATATTAATGGTTAAAGAACCAGTCTTTTCTTCTTTATTTATAAGTTTATTCAGTGTGTATATAGGTTTATTAATAAACAGGTTCAATTGCCATTCTAATTGGTTGTCGTTGAATATATGCCTGTGTGTTGTGTTACTCTATGTACTAAAACACAATTAGAGTCACGACATTAGATTTACTATCTGCCCTCTTGACATAAATAATTTAAAAAGTGGGTCATTACTGTTATTGTATATTGGAGGGTTGAGTTAAACACGTGAGCTTCTAGTGGCCAGAGAGTTTGACCCCCCTGCAGTGGCTCCGCGCCCGGACACTTTAGGTTTTATAATCAATCGGTCATTTAACTCAATGTATTGAACTATCTTTGATAGTGGTCTGACCCTCATTTGGTAACCTGCCCACCACGCGAGATGACCCGAGGGGCAAACAAATGAATTGATGTGTAAACAAATGATTCCTAAATAAACACAAAGATGATGACTGGGTGTGTCAGGAAGGACAACCATTGGAGCCACGCCCACAAAACATCTTTGAAGCGAGAGAGAGGGAGAGCGAGTGAGAGAAAGAGAAAGGGGACAGAGAGAGAGAGAGAGAGAGAAGGGGGAGAGAGTGAAAGGGGGACACAGAGAGAGAGAAAGGGGGACAGAGGGGGGGATATAGGGAGAGAAAGAGAAAAGGGGAGAGAGAGAGTATAAGGGAGGGAGAGTGGTATTCTATAACAAATTAAGAGTTACCCCCCATAAAGGGTGCCATGTATCATACATGCTTTATATATGAAGTGGGGGCGGGGGTTCATGGTAGGCAAAGAACACAAAGTTTGAGAACACCGTAATACAACTAGATGTGGGTGAGTGAGAGAGAGAGACAGAGAGAGAGAGAGACAGAGAGAGAAAGTTATTGAGAAATTGTGGTACAGCTGTACCCGTGAATGTAAAATAAAAATAAAAAAGAGAGAGGGGGTGGGGGGAGAGACTGGGGGATGGGGAAAGAGAGACAGAGAAAGGGAGAGGGCGAGACAGAGAGAGTGGAAGGAGAGAGACAGAGAGGGGAGAGACCGAAAAAGAGACAGAGATAGAGAGAGACAGATGGAGAGAAAGAGAGAGATGGCGAAGGGGGAAAAAATTACGTAAATAAATCACTTCAGAAGACTTTGAACCAAGTGACTCTGGTCTCACATTTTATTTAGTTAAAACCGTTTACTCACGCTCTCAAGCTCACACACGCGCGCGCGCACAGACATGCACAATGTAACCACACACCGGACTGAGAGACGGTGAAACTTATTTCCTCCCAGCGGGACGTCCCGTTTCCCGGCCCTGTGTTGTTTTACTTTGAAGTACTTTCTGTCTGTTACAGGGCATCAATTTTAAGTGATGCTAACAGAGTTGGTTGTTTTACCTTGAAGTATTGATAATGAAGTACTGGGTGCGCCTATAAAAGTTATCCGAATATATATATATATATATATAGATAGATAGATAGATAGATATATAGATATAGATATATCATACTTCAATTCTCATCTCTCGTCTAAATTATTATGGGGGCTGTGAAAACGGGCCACCCTGGGACAAGAAGCCGCATACTGAATGGCCCCTACCCCCACCGTTCTCCGACTCTGGACTTATATATATATATATATATATATATATATATATATATATATATATACACACGTCATCTTTGTGTGTCATAGGGGTAGAAGTGTGAGTATTGATCTATTTCTAATCACTGATGTACCCCAGTACGTCTGATTAGGTTTATAACTCACGAGAACACCCGGTTTCCACATATCAGACACCCCCCCCCGACCCCTCCCCCCCCACACACACACATTCCCACTTACACTACCCCGATGTACCATCAAGTTGTTTACACAAACTTATGAAATTCCTGGAAATGGCAGTACAACGACGTGGATTGTTCGACTGTATTGAACTAACGGAAGTGAAGAGAATGAGTTCAATAGGCACAACCAACCCCCCACACCCCACCCTCCCACCCCCTTCCCTTCAACTCCATACCCCAGGCCATCTTTATTACTGTCCAGGATTCTCATTGTGTGTGTTTGTGTGTGTGTACGTGTGTGTGTGTCTTCACTCTATCTAAACTTTTTTTTTTAATGTAACATGTTCACAATTTTTCATTGGGCTATTTTGTTTACACAAAGTTTAAATTAAAAAATTCTAACAGGAAATTGTATGATTTAGGAACGAAGCGAGTTTTCAAAACTTATAGGACTAAAATGTCAGTCTCTGATGTGCCAACCAGCTCCCGTAGCGTGAAAATTCTACAGCAGGGGCCAGGCATTCTACAGCAGGGGCCAGGCATTCTACAACAGGGGTCAGGCCAATAGCAGGGGGAGGGGCAGGAAATAAATGTTACTAAGTAGAGCAAACAAGCAGAAGGGGCCAGACAAAACGTTGGGGGGGTCGGTCCCCAAGGCCCCCCCGCACACTGCTGGCCTGGTCCCAACCTACCAACACACTACGGCACTATCTGTGGTGTTAGTCTCTGATGTTCCGACATGTCAACCCAATACAGTTCCGTGTGTGGTGTCAGTCTCTGTTGAGCCAATCTATCAACACGCTACAGTTTGATATGTGGTGTCAGTCTCTGTTGAGCCAATCTATCAACACGCTACAGTTTGATATGTGGTGTCAGTCTCTGTTGAGCCAATCTATCAACCCACTACGACTCTTTCTGTTTTGTCAGGGTGTGATGTACCCAACCTACCAACCCACTACAGCTCTTTTTGTGTTGTTTCATTTAACTAACATTTGCATGCTTCTGAGCCATTTTTCAGCCCCCTCGCTTCTTTCTTTTCACCCCACTATATGACCTTCTTGTTGTCGCCACGTAAAGGTCACCCAGTTACTCAGCCCCAGCGCCCCAGACATATTAACTCCCCTCTCAACTCGCCATACTAACTTGCCCCAGACATACTACCCCCCCCCCCCAATACCCAATCTTTCTGCACCGCTGAATCAACCAACAGCCACTGTTCTACTCCCTCTGGTAACGATTTTTTTTTGTTTTTGTTACGCGGAATCATCTGACGTCACACCTCCATGACCTTTATCCACCAAATGACGGACAGGTCACCGAAAGAAATATTATTTTCACTTTTTTTTTCCATTTGTCTTACATTCTGGTGTTAGTTTGCGTTTCGCTCGCCATAATCCCGTTACAATTTTTTAATATTTTATGCAAAACACTCTTTCCGTGGAGATTAAAAGAGGCGAAGGTAATTTTAAAACAAGGGAGATGAAACTACACCCACTTGTGGTGAAATATGCATTAATTGGAAACCTTTTTCATTACTTTATTTTGGGATTTAATAAGAGCGTCTTTTTATATAATGCACGTGGGAATATAGCCGCGAGGAAGTCAATACTCTCTCTCCCCACCTCCCTCCAATTTTGTAGCAAATTTATCTTAATGAGAACATTTACTTTGATTATTTTCTTCAAAGCGCTTGAAGTCATCTTTAAGAAAAAAGATAATAACAAAACAAGCTCAACATGAAACAATGTTCAATTATTTTTTTTTTTGGGAAAACTTTTGAAATCGAAAGTGAAAAGAGATTCCGTAATATTTTAAGTTCAAGAGCGCATGCGTTCAAAAAAAGTTGGAACCGCCAATCGCTAGGCAGGAAAAGGTGTTGTTTTCTCGTCTGCTTTACTGCGTACAATACTGTTGTTTCCAGGGCCGGTTTCAAAGTCTCTGGGGCCCAGGGTAAATGATTTTAGACATGTGGCACACTAAGCACGATAATTCCGTCGATTGGGCGGGTGAGGGGAACAGGGGGCATCGCAGCATTGAATAGATTGAATAGAAATTAATACTGGAAGGGGGCCCTTGTGACCTCTAGGCGGTTGGGCCATTTTGCTGTGAACATGTATGAATCTGGTTGTCGATTAAGTATTACACGACCAATTTTTCTTTAAATTAGGTCAGGAAATCAAAGTCTCTCAAAATACAATAGCTATGCAGTTCTTCCGTTGCAGATCCAATCCCCCCCCCCTTTCGTATATATGCACCAACAAACTCCCAAACACACACACACACACACACACACACACACACACGCTTGTTAAAACGTTGGTAATTAGATTATGCTGAACTAATTATGTCTTTACATTAATTGATATATACCATATATATATGGCATATACCCAATGCACCCACACTGTTATATTTTTTAGTATCACCATTTGATTTATATAATGAATTATCATTAGTTTATTTTTGCTACTATATGGTGAGTGCATTCTAATAACAAACAAAAAGAAAGTTTAAATTTTTTTTAAAGTTTCACCACATTGGCATTGTGACCAGGAATAACTTGACCTAATTTCTTTCTTATTTTTTTTTTAAATAAACTAATATATCTATCCCAGATTAAGTTATCCTCAACACTCACACTTCCGTCTGTTTTATTTCTTTTATCAAACATCTCTAGATGTGTCGGTATATTTGATCTGAGGATGTGCCATCTAGCGGACAATACTATCAAGCTAAAAAATATGCCATAGGAAATTCCCCATTTTCAGTTCTTGAAAATGAAAATAGAAATCTATTTTTAACTGGATCGCGCTTCATATTCCTGGTATCAAATTATTTTTTTTCTACACAGTTACCTTCCTTGTTCTTTTTGGTGTACTTTCTGTTGCTATGGAGACTGGGGGTCCAACAAGGTAGTCCACAAGTGCAACGTCATTGATTAAGAAATCGGATTCATTGGGAGACCCCCCCCTCCAGGGGATAAATGGTCTGCTGGTAGTCTGTTGGTAGTCTGGCGCCTAACGTGTGCCATGTTCAGATCCAGATGTTGAACATACTTTCGCTAAGTTTTAATTCATTTTTTTCACACACACATATATATATATATATATATATATATATATATATATATATATATATATATATATATATATATATATATTAAAAATATATTGTATGCTGCCATTATTTCTTGTTTTTTAAAACTTTACTTCAAAGTTTCCCAGTACAAAAAAGTCAGTGCTAAGATTTTGTTTTTCTTCTAATTTCGCGGTTACTTCTGGGTAATTTGACTTCCCTTCCTACAGGAACTATCTTTGTTGTAAATGGAGTAGACAAATTGTAACTCCGTTAGAGAACTCTTCATTACTATGTTAAACGTTCAGTATGTGGCTGGGTTTTTCTATAAATAGTTTCAATGCTTCCAATGAACAATATTTTGAGGAGAAAGTGTGTATGATGTTTATATTGCAGTAACTTCTCCAGTCATACAAACTTTACTCAAAATCTATAACTGGACATCATATAAATCAATTCTCAGTCAATAACTTCTCCAGTCATACAAACTTTACTCAGAATCATTCAATAACTTCTCCAGTCATACAAACTTTACTCAAAATCAATAACTGGACAAATCATATAAATCAATTCTCAGTCAATAAACGCAACAACCACACAAACTTTTAAGTCCTTGAATAAAAAGCTTAAAATAAACTACTGACATGTGATCCATTATCCGAACAAGTCAACTAATACTGTAATACAACTACACAATAGTCTCCGAGTGTTCATCATGCAGGGCTAACCATACAGCATTAACTTAACGACCTGTGGGGCTACCTGCATGGATGTACAATCAAGCCCCCCTTCCCCCACCATTTGCTGATTAACACCCCCCTGACGGTTTTCAGGGATAAATAGAACACTGCTCGCGCCCTCCCCCACCCCCGGGGGGCACGTTCGTTGCCGCTGTTTTTTTATGGTGATTGGTTGGTAAACAGACACGGCTGTCTAATGTTGTGTGCTGTACCTGTTTATTGCTGTTGTTGCTTTTTTTTTGGTTTTCATTTACACATGTTCTCGTTTACACAGGTTCTCATTTACACAGGTTCTCATTTACACAAGTTCTAATTTACACAGGTTCTCGTTTACACAGGTTCTCTTTTACACAGGTTCTCGTTTACACAGGTTCTCGTTTACACAGGTTCTCATTTACACAGGTTCTCGTTTACACAGGTTCTCTTTTACACATGTTCTCATTTACACAGGTTCTCATTTACACAGGTTCTCGTTTACACAGGTTCTCGTTTACACAGGTTCTCTTTTACACAGGTTCTCATTCTACGTCTATCAGGGTCACTATATTTCAAACGTTACTGTGTTTGTCATGACTACAAAGGTCGGCTCATGTTCAGCAGTCCGTAAAACAAATCGTATATGTCGGCATCTGTTTGAAGTCTTTGTATGATATAAAAAAAGAGTTCATCTTTTACCGACAACATAAAGTGCCCCCCCCTAGGGCCGGCCTTACGGATTGCGGGGGGGGCCCTATATAACGGATGTATTCGAGGCCCCCTCTTCTAATTTTTTTTTACAGTAACAACTATTAATGATTGATGTAATTTGCGGGGCCCCTACCAAGCGCGGGCCAAATAAATTTGGAGCAATCGGTCAAACTGGCCTAATACCGGCCCTAACGTGTCCTCTCTCCCCCCCTCCTCCCCCTTGACTGACTTTATCTTGCACAGATTTGATTGTTATCGGTAGCACATTAAGTTTACAATTATGTCCCTACCCCCCCCTTTTTTTTTTTTTCATAACTTCCCCTGGGGGGGGGGGGGAACGCACACGTCATCACTGACATATTCAAAAGGGGGAGGTAAGAAGAAGTGGAGGATGGGGGGGGGCATGCATGCCACTGACAGCCTGATGAATTACCGCCCCCTTTGACAACTGAATGTATGGCCATCCATTGACCATCCATTGGCCACTCTAGCTGCGATACATTTGATAGTCCACCACCCCCCCCCAACCCCTCCGACTCCATTAGAAAAAAAAAGTATTCATAATTAATGTATTTTCTGTCACCTTGCCTAAGCTTTCATTGTTAATTTCCTTTTTTGTGTTTGATCGTGCGTGCGTGTGTGTTTGGGTGTATGTATGTGTATACGCCTTTCTTATTCTCCTGTTTAACTGGAAAAAAACAAAAACTGACTGTCTACACCTGTATCAATATTAAATATATTGTGAATATTGTGAAACGGTATGATTTTTAAGGGGGCCTTTCAGTAGCGTAGGGGGTGGGTGGGGCGGGGGCTAGGGAAACCGTCTGTCGGCCCCGCCCCATTGATAAAAAGGTAGAAAAAAATAATTGATAAAAATCATATCTGTTATTATTATCATGAATTCACGACCAATTATCACGCATGCGTGTTGATAAAATTAGTTTTAACGAAACCGAGCGAATAAAACGAGGGTGGTGCATTATGTCTGTACGGAATTCGTTTGTTCCCCCCCCCCGGCTCCCCCAAGTCCGGATATTATTTCTGACTCGGGCCCCCAAAGTTATAAATAAGATTGGCTCTGACGTTTTGGAAGCAATTTTTTTCCCCTCATCTCCGAAGAATAGTCAGTGATTGGTAGATCTCTAGACCAATCAGAAGGCTTATAGCTATATCTAGCTTTTTGCTAACATGTGTTCAGTGGCGCCGAGAGTCAACACGGGCCCCAGGGCAGGAACTCATTTCGGGCCCCTTAATAAACAATAAGTCGTGAAAAAATTGACATGGTTGGGGCGCCCTTACAGATGCGGGCCCGCTGGCAATGATCCCTCTTGGCGTGCCTGCATGTGTTATTTGTATTCGATACTAATTATGTGGCATCGATACCACTATGGATGTATTTTTTTAAGTTCTTCCCCCCCCCCCCTCACAAATGTTAAGCTATGTAATGATTAAAATGTTTATCTCGCTTGATGTGATCTTAGATACTTGACATAACATTCCTATACGTTTATGAAAACGTAACTATTAAATGATTCTTTTTTTTCGTATCGAGTATTATTTTGTATTACTGTTCGATACCGCCCAGCGCAATAGCGAGCATTTAAAACACACCCAGTGGCCGCCTGGCCGGTATCGACACACAATTGGCGCGTTTACGTCTTGATTTATTTATGACCGGTTCTAACGGGATGGGAAGGTAGCGACCGACACATCTCGTGTGATTTATTGGTCAATCCATCCAGCTTACTGGCCATTGCTGGCCGGTTTAATTAAACCTGCCCTCCCCCTGACAGTCACGTGATATGGATGGATGACATCCGCTGACATCCGATGACAAACTCCATCCCCATACAAAGTAGACTGACGTCAGCAACACCTTATCATGTCCGCTTTAACCTAGTTTTTTTTTTTTAAATATTTTCTCATGTGTGTGGATTGGTCCACCTTTGACCTTCCTAAGTTCGCGTGCTCCCCGTGTAACACTATTAAGTATCGAAAGTACTATTTAAAAAACGGAAGTTATGTACAAGGACTCTAAACTTTGACGCCTCGCGACATAATATTCTGCTTTTGTGACTAATATGACAACTTTTGTGACTAATATGACTACTTTTGTGACTAATATGACTACTACAATATTTTGGTTTCGCGACCAACCCCAATGCATAAGTAAGACAACAATAAAGGGGACGTTATTAAATGAATATACATGGATTGTTCCCCTTGCACATTGCTATCAATATATTATTTCTAAATGGACGAAACAAAACGTAAAATATCTGTTAAGACACAATGCGAGCCCGGTTTTTTTTTAGTTTAATTTTATTTCTTGTTTGTGAAAGAAGAAAAAACGATTACGTATTGAAAGTAAAAAAAAAAGAATAAGAAAAAACCGACATCTAAAAATCGTAAATTGCCTTTAAAAAAACAAACATGTTGTTTATACAAATTATGCACAACGGCCATCATTATTTCCAAATTCAAAATCAATATAATCGCATATATTTTACCATACATACATACATACATACATACATACATATATATATATATATATATATATATATATATATATATATATTGTAAGTTGATGTAATCAAGATTTACGACTGCAGTAAAACTTTAAAAAAAAAAACCCAGACAAACAAGGACATAAAAACTTAGCTACATCAAGATCTTCTTCGTTAGTGGCGCCAGAACTTTTCACTCCAGGCTATTCCGAAAATTAAGACACCCCAAAACAGCTGTTGTTGGTTTTTTATTTATTTATTATATATTTTTTTTTTGTGTGTGTTTTGAAAAAAAAAAAAGAAAAGAAATGAGGTCAGATCACATCAGAGGGGACAAGACAACAGATGACTTATGACGACTGGCCTAATTAGAGGGACGGTGGTGAGAGAGAGAGAGAGAGAGAGAGAGAGAGAGAGAGAGAGAGGGTGAGATACAAACGGCTGATGGAAATAGAGATAAAGAAGGGGATAACTTTTGTTCAAGGTTTCCCTTCGGTCTAACACCGCTGTTCTCAAACGTTGGTACGCCAACCCCCCTATGGCAGTGTTTCCGAAACTTTCGACTTCTGTTTACCTCCTTTTGTTTGTTTATTTTCGTAAAGCTGTGTATCCCTGGTAAATAATATGAACAGTTTGCGTTTATTGTTGTCTTATGGTCATGGTTTTCCTTCATCGTGTTGTTTTTTGCTTCAAGCTGTGAATGTTTTACCGATACCTTCAGCCTTGTGGAGCTGCCCATAGTCTATAACACATAAGGCTACACCTGGTCTATAACATATGAGGCTACACCTGGTCTATAACATAGGAGGCTACACCTGGTCTATAACACATAAGGCTACACCTGGTCTATAACATAGGAGGCTACACCTGGTCTATAACACATAAGGCTACACCTGGTCTATAACATATAAGGCTACACCTGGTCTATAACATAGGAGGCTACACCTGGTCTATAACACATAAGGCTACACCTGGTCTATAACATATATGGCTGCACCTGGTCTATAACACAAAAGGCTAACCCTTCTATTTTCAGGGCCCCGAAAACGTATAAAGCGCCAAAATATTTATCTCTGCATAGGATCCCAAAACATTTTAGAACCACTCTGCACGCATTGACGCAACCCCCTCCCCTTACGTCACAATAATGTATACTAGCTTGAGGCGTCTGTTAATTAGTTGCAGATGGAACAAATTTTCCCAGAAAAGCCAAACATCATCCATCAATTAAATTTCATGTATTTGTCTGTTCTGGCTACGAGCCAGACAAGAGTTTTTCCAATTAGGTCTTTACTTCTGCACACGCATGTCATGGGCTGAGACCAGAGGTTCTAAAAGTGTGTGTGTGTCGCGCGCATATTGGACAAGGCGGGGGGGGGGGGGGAGGTCGTTAAATCTTTTCCAACGGTTGGTCAATAAAGAATTTATAGAGTTAATTTTATCATTTGTGTTTCTTTAATCCTTTTTATTCGTTGGTGTAAATTTTTTACCAGGTCTGTCGCGAAACCAAAATACGTTCTGCTATTTTTGGTCGCCGTACTCAGACATTATTTAAGGAACACTAACTCAAGTCAATGAAGTGTATTTACTCTACTCTCCGTTGAACGAGTTATTTCTCCTTCCTGCGTCACATGGCGTCCCATGGAAGTCAGAGCCAATGAACTTAATTTTTATATGTAGAATCAGTTCTCCGTAGACTTAAAATTATTTCACTTGTTCTAGTTGAAATACCCCCCCCCCCCCACACACACACACCCCAGAGTGGAGTGGCGTCAGGTGCATGTTCAGCGCAATGAGTCACCGGGTTGAAGTGGCGCCCGCCCACACAAACCCACCCACCCCCCTTCCCCCCCTCCCCTCTGGAGTCTCACGGTCAAGAAGATTGTTGGCGTTAGACCCTGTGGCGAGTGGCGCAATGTTATGGATTTGCAGTGGGGAGTGTGGGGCGGGGGCGGCAAGGAATTAGTCAAAAAAGGGGGGGGGGTCTTGGGGTGGGGCGAGACACGGTCATCTTGACCTATTGAGATGGCCTTGGGCGGGAAGGGGAAAAGTAGGGTAATGAGGTTTTATTTACTTCCAATTTGCGCTGGTAAACATTTCGTGGGGCTTTAGAGAGGATACTGTACTACTAACGGACAGTGGCGTATTTACAGAAGCGCTCCCATCCGAGTATTTTGGGGGGGCACCCGACGGGGTGACTTATGGATTAGGGGCCCCCAACCCACCTGCACTTGTGACAGACGCCGCTGGTGGGGGTGAGGGGAGGGGGTGAATGACGACGCACCGATAGAAAAAATATTTCCAGACCTGTTGACTTCTCTTGTTTTTGGGGCCCTTTTCTCACAATTAAGAGCCCACTGTGGCCCGCGGCTCAAAAAGAAGTTTGCCGACCCCTCCCATCGCTGTAGTGGGGCCGCAAAGTGATATTTAATTGGTTCGCAAAAATAAGAACATAAAAAAATGGCGGCTAATTGATGGATACAGTGGCGCCACTGTGGTTGCTGTCTCCAATGTCACGAAACCACGTGACTACATGCGTCCTTTTTTTTTTTTAGATAGAACGTTTACGAATAACTCGAGATTGATCCGAGCAACCTTTACCTAAGCTCCACACGCCCTGCATAGTGGCACCCTCTGCTACTGCTCTAAATGGTTGCACGCTGTACTACTGCTTTTAATGGTATCACGCTGTGCAAATGCTCTGTATGTGCCTCCGACTAGGCTGAGTTCCTTCTGTTATGAATTTTAGAATCGTTCATTTTGGTATCACCCGGTGCGGCCCGCAGCCCCCCCGCCCCCCCCCCTGGTGACGCCACTGGATAGATATAAAGATTCGACGGAACAGATTTTAGTTTTTTCCAGACCAATGGGGTAGGGGGGGGGTGTGTGCCGGAAACTATGCAGATGTGGATTAAAACAGCGGGCGCTCAAGGGGGCCCCAAATGGCTAGAGCAAATCACGTAACATTTCGCTACATCATTTTTATATTCACAAACATACTTTCTAAAATCAACCTCCCCACCCCCACCAACCCCCAAATTACGTGGGAGGGGGGGGAGAGAGTTAGGGGGGGGGATACGGTCCACAAAAGATAGCGTTAAACAAAAATAGCGCTAAATAAAACATCAAGGGAAAATATTTAAGCTGATGATTAAGCCAGATTTATTTCTGAGCCCAAGATTAATCCGATCCTGATTACGTCTGTTGATGATCCCCCCCCCCTCCCACATCACGTGATTAAAAGATTAAAAATAATAAATCTTCAGTTTGTAGCAAATCATTTCTCGACTATCACCATAATGGTACATTCCTAAAACATCCCAAGAATGAACTACTTCAAAGGGAAGTCACTCACACACAAGACAACAAAAAAAAAAAAACAACAACGGCTAGCAACGTTGATGGCAACAACTTAAAACACATACTCTCCAAACCCACTTGTCTACTGCCAAAACAACCTCCCCCCCCCCCCACCTTTACATCATCCTCGTGTTTACACGTTCATTCATTAAGCTGCCTCTCCTGTGAAGAGAGGGACTCGCTATGTCCGCCATTCTGACCCCATTCTTCAACTTCAAGTGACATGTTAAATTTTATTTTTATTTATTTTTTTTTAAATTCAACTTAAATTTATTGGTTATGTTGAAAGTCAGAGAGGGTCAGAGGCTTACCTAGGATTTGGGGGCATGGGGGGGGGTCCAAACTCGAAAGTCCCCCCGGGCCCCAACTTGAGGGGGAGTCCCCAAAATTTTTTTTTTTACATTAAATATTAAGTACATGTCATGGTGTCGAATGTCAAAATGCAGGGGCCCCCAAAGAGGCCAAGCCCCCTCGGGCCCCCAAATGCCCACGTTCTGCACTGAAGAGGGACATTCGAGAGTCAACGATTTTAGAGGAGGGTGGGGGGGGTATTTAGGCCATAACTACAACTGGTCATAAGTGGGACGGATGGCCGAGTGGTGTAGATACTCCACTGTTGACCTGAGAGTCCTGGATTCGATCCTCGGTGAGGCTCATGGAATTCAACCCCTTCATGTGCAGAGGTTATAGAAACAGATGAATTCTACACTTCATCTGCCCCGAAAGTCCATAGCTAAGAAGGAACTACAAACCGGTCATAAGTGATTGGGGGGGTGGTGGCTCTCCTGTGGGGTTGGGTGGGGGGCCCCTTTGGGGGTGGTTCTTTGCCCCGGGGTGTAGGGGGACAGATCTAGTAAACGTTGACTGTGTTGAAATTAAAAAGTCTTAAAGTTGTTGTTGTTGTTGTATGACGGACTGTGTCTAAATGATCTTTAAATTTATAAACAAAACAACAGGTAAACATTTCAGTACAGCACACAGTTGTTTGTAGCACAATAATAATATATCTTAAAGCCGGAGCTATAAAATATGCACCTTTCTGATAACTGTGTGTGTGTGTGTGTGTGTGTGTGAGTGTGTGTGTGAGGGGGGATGAGGGGTGGTCTCTATAGCTGGTCTGACTAAACGGCCCCATAAAAAGATTTATTTCCTCCCTATCTAACAAACACACCAGGTCTACATGTGTGGAGGGATACGACTCAACAGGAGTAAACTGCTCTTTACTGGCTCGTATATATATATATATATATATATATATATATATATATATATATATGGGGTTTTTTTTAGTGCACCGTCTTACTACTGTGCTAGTCTTTGCATGCGGCACCTAGATTGCACTTGGATATGCACATAAAAGTGTTGCGCAAATTTGACTCAACAAAAAAAAAACTCCAATAACTAAGACGTAAAGGCTGAGCGAAAAATGAAAGAAAAAAATTGCAGGCGATGTATTTTTAAATTATTTCGACATTCGGACAGCACACAGAGTTTATTTATTGTGTCCCCTATATTGGACAACATGGTCAATGATTACGATAAGTACTATAATTGGACGGTATGAAATAGTATTATGCTATCTTATACTAAGTCAGTAAGTTTCTGTAACCTCGGCATATGAAGGAGTTGTGCGGTTAGCACAACGCCCAGCCGCCTTTATTTCCCCAACTTAAAGTCAGGTGACCCATTTAAAGCTGAGTGGTCTTGTGGGGACTTATCAGCAGGATCTGAAATAATCCCAAGGTTCTCACTGAGATCTGAGCCCGGGACTCTCAGGTGGACAAACGAGCGCTCTACACCGGTGGGTGTGGGTGAGTACGGGCATGGGTGCAGTGGCACCGAGAGCCAACGCGGGCCCCAGGGCAGGACATCATTGCGGGCCCCTTAATAAACAATGAGTCGTGAAAAATTTGACATGGTCGGGGCTGCCGGGCCCCCTTTATGCCCCCTTACAGATGCGGATCCCCTGGCAATGACCCCCCGCGCCCCCCCCCCGCTCTCGGCGGGCCCTGCATGGGTGTGTAATAAGATCTTGCACGCACGGCTGCACATTAGTGTGACTGGACAGGGGAAGAGAATCAGTGGTTGACTGGTGATGGAATGAGATCAAGGAACGCGTGCGTGGGTGGGTGTGTAGCGGACGAGTGACCACGTGTGTACCGGGCAGTTGATGTCCAGTGATTGTTGAGCTTGTGTATCGATTGACAAGTGATATATTGCTGACGGATGATTCTGTAATATTTTATGCAGGCCCGTAGCGTGCGGGGGAGCGGGGCCAGGAGGGCCGGGTCCCCCTGCGTTTTATCTGCCCTCCCTCAGGCCCGTAGCGTGCGGGGGGACTGGGGGGGCCGGGCCACCCCTGCGTTTTGTCTGGCCAACTCTGCTTATTTGTTATACTTAGTAAAATGTATTACCCGCCCCCCCCCCGCTATTGCCTGCCCCCTGCTGTAGAATGCCTGGCCCCTGCTGTAGAATTTTCACGCTACGGGGCTTCCCCCCCCCCCCCCGCTTATTTGTTCTACTTAGTAAAATGTATTACCTGGCCCCCTGCTATTGCCTGGCCCCTGCTGTAGAATGCGTGCCCCCCCCTGTAGAATTTTCACGCTACGGGGCTGATTTTATGTAGTCCAAGTACATGTATTCATGTCAGTGATTATAGAACTAGTGCTTTAGTTATAACCTGTGTCTATGACTGTTTTAAAATGTAGTTCGTGTGTATAACAGTACAACGAGATGTGACAATTACTAGTATTTACAATGAAATCGGACGAATGAATCGGACTGATAAATCTCAGTGCCAAGACCTTCACGCGTCACACACACACACACACACACACACACACATATACCCAGCGCTCCGGGGAGACAACTTTTGGTACAGGCTGTAAAGCCAAAGTTTCCCTCTCCATCGGTTTACGCTAATCTACAAACTTTTATACACCGTGTCGCACTCATGAACACACATACACATACATAGCTAATAGACATACACACATACAGTGAGACATACACATGCATAGCTATAGACATACACACATACAGTGAGACATACACATGCATAGCTATAGACATACACACATACAGTGAGACATACACATGCATAGCTATAGACATACACACATAAGATACAAACCCACGGCCGTAGGATACTAAGGCGCCCGTCCGTTAGTCATCTGATGCCGGCGGATTCAATATTGCCATGAATAATAAAACTGTGACCTCTTCATTAATGAATACCTTAAAAATCTCTGATGAAGATACCATACAATAAACATGTCATGGCTGCCAACTATTTTCTTGAAGAATTATCCAGAAATTTTTGAAAACAAAATATATCTAGATTTTACTAAATACATAGCAAACAATTTTTTTTAAAATGTATATGTAAATGACATATATATGACAAAAAAATAAATTTTATCCACATATCTTATTTGACATTATTTTATCTTGATTTCTCCAAAATTATCTAGATTTGGATAAATGGAAATTTTTAGTATGGCAGCCCTGCCACCTTTCTGCAGCATTACCCCTCCCCCCATCTCCTCTACTTCCGCTCAGTGTTGCTCCTTTTACAGGACATCGGGTAAAATCCGTTCTAACCTACTTGTCTACACACCAAAATCCTGTCACCCTGTTACTTTCCCCTTGTCTCTTTCTTTCATCCGTTTCCTTTTCAAACTTCAGTTTTACGTTGTTTTTTTTCTAGTTAACACACACACCACGTAAAATGCATACCATGCCCACAGCAATGTTAACTTCAAATGGCTCAGACAGCCAACCCACATAACCTTGTTCCGCTGTGTATTTGAAGTCGGACACATCCTCATATTCTCAATTTCCTAGTTGTTGTTTTCTTTATCCGCGGTTAAATTGAGGTTGAATTAACTCCCCGCCCTTCACACGTGATGACATCCCGTCATGGGTGAGATTAGTAACTCTTGACCAGTGCCGCGGGGAGGAAAAAAAATTTCCGCAGAGCCGGTTTCATCCCCGGCGGTAAATCGAGCCCTGCTCTTGTCCATCCATTAACGCTTTAAGGACAAATAGTGTCCCTTCTGTCTGGACAATCTAGCCCAGGGTGGGCAAACGTTTTGAATCGTGGCTAAAATTAAGTTCGTAAATTTGTCTGGCGGGTCGACCAAAAGAGCAGAGGATTTGAGTGATGACGTGAACTAATGTAAATTAATGTGAACGTCGTTATATAAAAGACTAGTGGCGTACTACGGCATAAAACGATGTTACGATGTTCGAGTGCTAAATACAATCTTGGCCTATTGTTACGATGTTCGAGTGCTAAATACAATCTTGGCCTATTGTTATGATGTTCGAGTGCTAAATACAATCTTGGCCTATTGTTATGATGTTCGAGTGCTAAATACAATCTTGGCCTATTGTTACGATGTTCGAGTGCTAAATACAATCTTGGCCTATTGTTACGATGTTCGAGTGCTAAATACAATCTTGGCCTATTGTTATGATGTTCGAGTGCGAAATACAATTTTGGCCTATTGTTATGATGTTCAAGTGCTAAATACAATCTTGGCCTATTGTTTTTGAAGAGCACTCCAGAAATCTCAACAAATCAATAAATGCAGATTTCAATGCGGGATAATTTAAAAATCAGTGATAATATCTTTCCTCCACATTCAGTGTCGGCTCAAAGTCACCAGTAACTGGTGATGTTGGACCCCGAGGGGCGCGCCACCTGATTAATTCAGGGCGCCATTAAGTTTGATTTTATCGTGAAAAGTTGTGCGAAAATATTCTTTAACAAAGGTGGACCGCAGTTAACCCATGCCCGGGGCACCTTCCACCCTAGTGCCGGCCATGTCACAATGATAAAAAACTTTCTTTGTGCGTGTGCGTGCGTGTGTATGTGTGTGTGTGTGTGTGTGTGTGTTTTGTATCGGTAAAAGTTAGATGACCCGACATGATGTCCGTGACTTGCCAGTAAATATGTCACGTGACACAGGACATGCTTTTGACGTAACGTCCCATGATAGGGAGATATGGTGTGATAAACCGAGCCCCCCCTTCCTCCATCTCCTCCCTCCCACCTCTCGGCGAGTGACAGTGGGGGGGGGGGTGACACTTTCAATTAGCCACGTGCGACAATCTATAAAAAATAAAAAATTGCGACATGAGAAATGACAAAGAAAAACAGCAAAAATATCATTAGCCTGACATGTCCACACTTTTGTGTGTAACAGGTTGTAAAGCTGCACAGACTGTGTGAAAAGGTTGAGTGAGGTGCACCTATTGTGCTGTAGGTTAAACCGGGGGAGGGGGATGGGACACGTATTGCGTAACATATTGTCACAGGGAATTCCCTGTGACATCGCACCACATGGATTTGATATTGAACGGAAGTTATAGTAAAAAAAAATTGTACGCACGGACGGTTGATTACACAGCTCAACAAAAAAAATTTTTTGCGAGTTGCCAAGAATGTTTGAATGAATTTATAACAATTCATGGGTGCTGATTTCAAAACTGCCACTGCTTTTGCTAAATTGGCTCTAGTTTCTGAGATATTGGACATCCTTCAAAATATGATTATACCCTTTGTGTAAAACAAATGCAATAAGTTTGGTATCTTTTGTTCAATTTAACTATACCAAGTTATAACTTGGTTTATTTTTTTCTCTTTTATGCTGCTTTCTAAAGACATCATGAGTTCATCACGAAGATGCTGCAAAAATAATCTATTACATCTGTGGAGAATACATGATTGAAAAGCAAAGAAGAAATATGACCGACTTTGTGTAGCAGGCATATTTGGCTTATTTCGGTGTGAAGCTGGGAAACCAAGACAAGTCTTGGGCTCCCCATAAGGTCTGCAAAAACTGTTTGGAAGTCCTACGGCAGTGGACAAATGGTGAGAAGAAAAGTCTAAGTTTCGGTGTACCAATGGTATGGCGAGAGCCGAAAGACCATTTTGGTGATTGCTATTTTTGTATTGTGAATGTTAAAGGCTTCAATCGCCACAAGAAATCTAAGTGGGATTATCCTGATCTTGAATCTGCAAGGAGACCAATTCCACATAGCAGTGAAGTTCCTATACCAGTGTTTACTGGATTATTAGAGTTTTCACCATCAGACTCCGACGGGGGGCAAGATCTGGAGTTTTTGGCAGGTGAAAATAGTGGAAGCGATTATGAAGGAAGTTCTTCAACACCTCAACCATTCAGCCAAGAAGAACTCAATGACCTAATACGAGTCCGAAATCTGTCCAAGCAAGCATCTGAGCTTTAAAGCGCCTAGGCTCAATGAAAGAAATTTTCTCAAACCAGAAGTTAAAATAACATTTTATCGGAAAAGAGGAGTTTTACTTCCATAATTCAGCCAAGAGGAAGATCTTGTTTACTGTAATGACATCCCTGGACTTCTGCTCCAAATGGGACTACAAGCTTGAAATGTGTTCTGTTACACAATGGTAACCGTTATGCATCTCTTCCCATTAGCCACTCAACAAAACTTAAAGAAGAGTATGAGAATATCAAAATACTATAGCAGAAAGTCCGTTATTATGAGCATCAGTGGTCAATTTGTGTTGATCTAAAAATGGTAAACTTCTTGCTTGGGCAGCAGTCAGGATACACTAAATACCCATGCTGCATGTGCCTTTGGGATAGCAGGGCAAGGCAAGATCATTGGACAAGAGTGACATGGCCTGCAAGGGAAACCATGACTGTAGGTCAAGAAAATATCATCAACAAGGCACTGGTTGACAAAAATAAGATAATTCTGGGACCGCTTCATATCAAATTATGTTTAATGAAACAATTTGTTAAGGCTTTGGACAAATATGGCAATTGGTTCAAGTATATTTGCAGATCATTTCCCGGATTGAGCCTGGAGAAGCTAGCTGAAAGCTGGGATTTTTTACGGTCCTCAGATTCGGAAACTCATCAACGATCGAAATTTTACTAATTTCATGGATCACCTTGAAGCTTCTTCATGGAACAGTTTTGTTTCAGTTGTCAGGAACTTTTTAGGCAATAACAGATCAGAGAATTACGAAGAACTGGTGCAAGATATGCTCGCTAACTTCAGAAACATTGGAACAAATATGAACATCAAGGTACATTACCTGCACTGTCATTTAGACAAATTTCCAGGTAACCTTGGGGACTTCAGTGAGGAACAATGTGAGAGGTTTTATCAGGATATGAGGGTGATGGAGGTGAGATATCAAGGAAGATGGGACATACATATGATGGCTGACAACTGTTGGAGCCTCCAGCGCAATTGACCCAACGACACACACAAAAGGAAGTCGAGCAAACAGCGATTTGCTAATGCATTACCATAGACAATAAGCATATTAATTAATTAATGAATTAGACATAATTAGTTTTTCAAATGAAAATGTTTTCCTCTATAACACTATTACACATATTTTTGAACAAATTTCTGCATGACCATTAACAGTTTCACTACTATTTGCTAGTATACTATTTTACTTCATTCAATTCTTGACAATTTTCAAACACGGTGCATACATTATTTCATTAATTTTAATTATCTCGAAAAATAGAGCCAATCTAGGAAAAGCACTTAC
>JAGDYQ010000205.1:1093869-1104068 GCA_021962125.1 Bulinus truncatus | reverse complement strand
TTCCTGTCTCCAAACAACTCGACACAAAACATAACAAACACAGTATTCCTGTCTCCAAACAACTCGACACAAACATAACAACCCAGTATTCTGTCTCCAACCAACTAGACACAAACATAACAAACACAGTATTCCTGTCTCCAACCAACTAGGCACAAACATAGCAACACAGTATTCCTGTCTCCAAACAACTAGACACAAAACATAACAACACAGTATTCCTGTCTGTCTCCCATCCTATATGTGGCCACCCAATTAATATGTTATGAGTTAGAGAAAAGATGACACAGATCTTTCATTCCATTTTTTTTAAACAAGCCGAGAGCGTCAAAAATTAAGCCAGTCAAAACAAATGAAATGGCCGCAGGTGTCAATATAACAGGTGTGAATATGACAGGTGTGAATATGACAGGTGTCAATATGACAGGTGTGAAATAATGTTCCCCCAGGAGGGGGATTTAAGAGTCAAGCAAGGCGACAGCCTATGATATCTCTATCTCTCTCCAACCCCACACACCAACCCCTCCCCACATCCACTGACTGTTACACCTATTACTGCATAAAATGTCACGCCCTATGGGGTCCGGCAGATACTCCAGCCCCCCCTTAAAATATCCACGAAACTGTCTTCAGGGCCCCAGAGACTTAAGAACGGCCCAGGTTGACATGACATTACATGACATGACATGATATGACATATACTTTTTCCTATCTCTTTTGTTCTTGAATATTTGACACAACATGACACAACATGAGCAAAAAAATTGTTCCTTAAGTTCAAATCTAGTACCGCCCCTGTAAGCTGTACTTGTGTTTATGTCTCACATCATGTAAAACCAATGACGGGACTCGAACCGACGACCCACAGCCTACAGATCGCGATCACAACCAGACTGGGCCACCGCGACCAAGGTATATAAATTCACGTATTTATAACAGCAAACAAAATAATGTTCACAATATTGGACAACACGTCATTGTTAATCTTACACAAATAGCCGGAAAGGGTTTTTTTCTGTTTTTAATTTTGTTGGCAATGTATTGGGAAACAAACAATTAATAAACATTATAGATTCAGTTGACGTCAAACTCTTTTTTTTTTTTTAAATTATAATATTTATATTATATACATTCATTTAAAATAGACTTTTTTAAAATAACAGGCTTCTATCAAAATGGCTTGGAGGAATTATATGGATTGTAAACAAACGCGTTAGCGCCAAAATGGAATAATTTAGTTAATTTATTTCTGGCTGCCACGAAACTCACTAATCAATAAAATGTCTATAAATATTTCTAAGGATCTAGGCAGGGGTCGGCACCTATTGCCTGCGAGCCGCATGTGGCTCTTTCGATGTCAATTATGGAAGTAGTTCAATGCGCAAATGATAATAATTATATTATTTTATATACCTAATCCTTATCACGTACAATAATATTGAAAGAACAATTTGAGTGGCCCTTTAAAAACTGAGAAAACTTGTTAATTATAACTTTTGGCTCTTCCGTCTCAAAAGATTGCCGGCCCCTGATCTAGGGCAGTGTTGGCGAACCTTTTGGGCCACGTGCCAGCCCCAAGCATGAATATTCTTACAGCAGGGCCAGACAATGGCAGGGGGCCAGGTAATACATTTTTACTAAGAAGAACAAGTAAGCAGAGGGGGCCAGACAAAACGCAGGGGGGCCCGTCTCTCTCGGCTCCCCGCACGCTGCAGTCCTGCCGCGTGCTCAAAATTCAGCCAAAGATTCAATTATTTATAGCCAAGTTTCCAACACACCAATTAAAATTAAAGGAAGTGTTATTTTAATTGGTGTGCTTATTGAGGCTCTCTGCGTGCCGAATGTGGCACGCAAGCCATAGGTTCGCCACCCCTGATCTAAGGCCGTTTTAATCAAATTCTTTATCTTGTTTTTGTTTGTATTGCTCATATAAACTAATAAGTTATCACACATAATGTGATAAAGAAAGATTTTTAAAATTGTCTTGTTTTATATTTTCTTTATACTGGTTAAAAGAATTTCACATGATTTTGTCGGTCAATATTAAAAACGCAAATGTTACTCGACCAGCAAACTGGAATAATAATTATTTTTTTCCGCCGACCAGCAATAGATGTGCGCATGCGCGACTAAACGGACTCGGACTGCATATTATTGCATTTTTTTTTGTTTTCGGGGCTAGGGTTAGGGTTAGGGTTAGGCTTAGGGTTAGGATTAGGGTTAGGATTAGGGTTAGGATTAGGGTTAGGATTATGGTTAGGGTTAGGATTAGGATTAGGATTGTGGGTTAGGGGTTAGGTTAGAGTTAGGTTAATTAGGGCTAGTATTAGGGTTAGGGTGAGGGTTAGGCGGAATATCTAATAGCTGGATCCCGAAAAAAAATAATACGGAGTCTGTCTAGTCGCGCATGCGCAATATCTATATACGGACCCCTAAAAAAAGTCGCGCATGCGCACATCTATTGCTTGCTGGTCGGCGGAAAAAAAATATTATTCCAGTTTGCTGGTCGAGTAACAACTGCGTATTAAAAATAACGCTAAAAACCAAAACAAACCAACTTCAGATTTCTAAATTTATGAACCCGGGCTAAACCCGAGACGTCATATTCTCTTTATGTAATTTCCCTCTTCATATAAACACAATAAAAAATAGTTCTTAGCTTCAGGCTGCCATGAGAATTAAATTAAACTTTTTAAAAATACCATTATGTTATATCAGTGTCAAAATACTGTTATGTTATCCCAGTGTCAAAGTACCGTTATGTTATACCACTGTCAAAATACCGTTATGTTATACCAGTGTCAAAATACCGTTATGTTATCCCAGTGTCACAGTACCGTTATGTTATACCACTGTCAAAATACCGTTATGTTATACCAGTGACAAAATACCGTTATGTTTTACCAGTGTCAAAATGCCGTTTTATTATAGCTAATACACCAGTGTCAAAAATTTCAAATTGATTGGGCTTAGAAAAAAAACTCGGTGCAAATCGAGTCCGAATTTCTCAAAAACACAGGATCTGTCTACCGACAGACATAGTGACTTATGTAAAATCTTATTAATATATACCTTAAACAAAAATAAAATAAGGTTTAATAAAATGTTATTGCTGAACATATTATGTTTATTATTATTATTTTTGTAGGATTGACGAAATAGCAAATTGATCTTATCAGATCCCGTGCGTCCATCTGATTAATGTGGTTTTGGTCTTTTTTTAAGGGGGTGGGGAGGGAGATGGTGGTGTATAGAATGATGTATTAACAAAATTATTTTTCAGAGGCGTTTACTACAAGGGCCGCTGATACAGAAGAGATGGGACATAAAACAGACTTTGGCCAAAGTGAGAAAAACTTGAACACTGAACTGCTGCCGGATACATTTCTTAGCAGCCAGGGCCGTTTTAAAGGATGGACTAATTAGGGGAGTGCTTAGAGCCCCCAATGTCAAAGGGCCCCTTCTACATTATAATCAATTCTAATGTCACTGTGGACCCCCGAAAGGTAGAGCCGTATCTATCTATTGTGGCGCCCTGTACCTGTTACATTCTTTTTGACGGCTTCCCCTCAATCTGAGGAGTACAAACACATTTCACAGCGCCCTTCCTACTTCGGCGCCCTATGCGGCACTAAAACCCGTAGTACCCTCCCAAGCTATTTCCGACAGGCAGTGGTGCACAAACTCCCCAAAACGTCTCTGAAAATATCTGCCCTAGGTCCCCCAATCGACATTAGAACAAACTGTGCTAGTTGGCACGGAAGTTTCTGAGAGTATGGAGAGCCAGTGAAGCCAAAATATTATGCGCAGTAATTGGATTCCAAGATCGAAATTTAATTTTGAATTTCAGCGAATGAATATAGCTTAGGTTATGTCATTAAATAATGGATGTAATATTCCCCCCCTCCCCTCGCACACACATCTCCATAGACCACGTGGCCAATTATCACTGCATCGCGTCTTTTTGACAAGCCCTGGGGGGGGGGGGGGTGTGGGGGGAGTAGCTTTGGAATTTTTTTTCAAAATTTATTTAGCAGAGAAATTGGAGAATGGGTGATGGGGGAGCATGGGGTCCAGAGGTGTGCGGATCTTGTAATTTTTTAGCGTCCGTCCCGCGGATTTCTATCAATGATCTGCGTCCGCAGAATCTTACAACATTGGTCCGCAGTCAGTCCAGGTGCGTCCGCATTGCTGAAATTTAGCTGTTTAAATGACTTGAAATTTTTTATGGTAACGCTAAAGAAGATCCGCTTCAGTCCGCGAGTCCGCAACTTAAGCATACAAAGCGTCCGCTGTCAGTCCGTGGATTCGGAGTAGTTTGCGGATCTGCATCCGGGCAAAAGCGGACGCGTCCGCTGTCCGCTCATCTCTGAGTGGTAGTCCCCGTTGTCTTAGTTTTATCAGGAGCCCCACAGAATGGCTGCCTTAGGTATTGGATGGGGACGGGGGTGTTCAAGTGGGGCAAGAGGGGAGGCATTGAGGTACAACAGTGATAGTTGTAGACCCTGTAGGGGTCCCTTTTTGTGTGAAGGGGGGCCTTGTGATGAAGTATGATTTTGTCTGACAGCTGTTAGAAAAATAACGTTTTAGACCTGCTACTGATGCTCCACCCTGTCCCCCCCCCCACCTCACACCCCGGTGTACTGTTTGCCCTGTATAAGGACGCCTTTGGTGATTATAGCAACGTTTACATGATTGTAGTCGGAGCTTGGAGTCATCAAACATGACTGTAAGTCGGAGCTTGGAGTCGTCAAACATGACTGTTAGTCGGAGCTTGGAGTCATCAAACATGATTGATAAATATCCAACCCATCTTCCAACATTATCTCCCTCTTCCAAAATTATCTCCCACTTCCAACATTATCTCCCTCTTTTAACATTATCTCCCTCTTCCAACATTATCTCCCTCTTTTAACATTATCTCCCTCTTCCAACATTATCTCCCTCTTTTAACATTATCTCCCTCTTCCAAAATTATCTCCCACTTCCAACATTATCTCCCTTAACATTATCTCCTTCCAACATTATCTCCTCTTCTTTAAACATTATCTCCTCTTTAACATTATCTCCCACTTCCAACATTATCTCCTTAACATTATCTCCCACTTCCAACATTATCTCCTCTTAACATTATCTCCTCTTCCAACATTATCTCCCTCTTTAACATTATCTCCCTCTTCCAACATTATCTCCCTCTTCCAAAATTATCTCCCACTTCCAACATTATCTCCCTCTTTTAACATTATCTCCCTCTTCAAACATTATCTCCCTCTTTTAACATTATCTCCCTCTTTTAACATTATCTCCCTCTTCCAACATTATCTCCCTCTTTTAACATTATCTCCCTCTTTTAACATTATCTCCCTCTTCCAACATTATCTCCCTCTTTTAACATTATCTCCCTCTTTTAACATTATCTCCCTCTTCCAACATTATCTCCCTCTTTTAACATTATCTCCCTCTTCCAACATTATCTCCCTCTTTTAACATTATCTCCCTCTTTTAACATTATCTCCCTCTTCCAACATTATCTCCCTCTTCTTCGCCTGGTTGGCGTGATTACTGTAAAGGGGAAGGGGGGAGGGATGAGGGAAGCACATGCAGCACCCACACAATCTGCCTCTGTTGTTGTTTATCAACAAAGGTACGTGAACTCAGAGATAGCAATCTTCAATATCGATCATCGATGAGAAAAATGTGACGCAGCTAATCGCCGATCAGCCCTACCCCCCCCACCCCCACCCTCCTTTCTGTGTGGGGTGGGGGGCTGTATGTGACTTTTTATTTCATGACCCACCCACGCCGGTCACTAGAGATCATATGCATGACTGATTTGTAGCTGACAATACACACAGTTATGAGCGATTTGTAGCAGGACCATACACACAGTTATGAGCGATTTGTAGCAGGACCATACACACAGTCATGAGCGATTTGTAGCAGGACCATACACACAGTCATGAGCGATTTGTAGCAGGACCATACACACAGTCATGAGCGATTTGTAGCAAGGACTTACTTACACACACAGTCATGAGCGATTTGTATCAGGACCATACACACAGTCATGAGCGATTTGTAGCAGGACCTTACACACAGTCATGAGCGATTTGTAGCAGGACCATACACACAGTCATGAGCAATTTGTAGCAGGACCATACACACAGTCATGAGCGATTTGTAGCAGGACCTTACACACAGTTATGAGCGATTTGTAGCAGGACCATACACACAGTTATGAGCGATTTGTAGCAGGACCATACACACAGTCATGAGCGATTTGTAGCAGGACCATACACACAGTCATGAGCGATTTGTAGCAGGACCATACACACAGTCATGATGGATTGACCGTACAAGTCTAAATAACAAAAAATCAAGTGATGGGAAGTGGGTTAATAAACGATTACAAGATTCCGCCCAGCAGAGGCGTACCTAGGGTGGGGTGGTCCAAATTCGAAAGCTCTCCCGGGCCCCAGCTTGAGGGGACCCCCCAAAAGTTTTTTTTTACATTATATATTAAGTACATTATTTCATGTCATGGTGTCGAGTGTCAAAATACAGGGGCCCTTCAAAGAGACCAAGCCCCCCCCGGGCCCCCAAATCCCTATGTTCGGCACTGCCGCCCAGACATACATTCGTAAATACAAACATACATACACACTGACGTACGATTCGACAGAGCGCCCCAAGACAAAAACGTCCAAAAATGCATTTTTTTTTTAAAGTTGAGTTTGTTAGAATAAAAAAAAGTCAGCTGAACTATAAACGACATGAAACTATTGCCTTTCACATATTTCATTCACCGTGTCAAAAGAAACAAAACAAAGAAAACACAACACACGCGTGTTTATTATCTCCTCGTGTATAATAAAATAATGGAGCCAGTACTTTTTGAAGACTTGGGAGTGATTCAATGCCACGGGTCCCATTATCTGATGTACTCAATCAATCCGAGATTCTCACCTGAGATTGTACGCTCCTGCCTCTTCATTCAACCCTTGCCAAAAATTAAAAAAAAAAAATTTGCCCACCCTACCAAAATTTCACCCCCATCCCGTACGGCCTTCACCTTTCACACCCTCACTTCCCGTTATAAACGTCTATGAATTCGTCCACCACTACCACCGCCGTAAACTTTTTTTTACCCCCTCCCCTCCCCTTCCCCTTGTGGCATGTAAGAAATCCACTCGCAGGGGAAAACAAGAAAACAAACCTGTCACACACGGAAAGGAAAAGAGAGAGAGAGAGAGAGAGAGAGAGAGAGAGAAGATGAAAATAGAAGCATGAGGGTTGAAGGAGGGTAGGTAGAGGCAAGAACCCGCGGAGTGGCAGTGTATCGGCCAGTGAGTGCACATTTTCATTATTATTGTTGTGTTACTTGTATTGTGTGCGACTGGCGTGGTTTTCACCCCCCTCTCTCTCTCTCCCCCTCTCTCTGTCTCTCTTGCAGTACACTCCCGTGTGTGTTGTTGAAGTGTATAAGTAGGCTTTGTTTATAATGGCACGCCCACCTCTCTGGGTTATTGCACGGATTTCAAATCAAAGTCGCTCCAGCATCATCCGTTTGTTTTTATGGAAAACAAAACAGGTAACTTATTATTGATTTATTTTGTTATTTAATATTCATTCATCAGGTAAAGCTAGTTTTTTTTATTATTAGCATTATTTTGATACTTTAAAAAAAAAAATTGTAGCAAAAATCTAATCATACAGTAGTGCGGTTTAATTATGTCACTTATCATAAACTGGTGCATCAATTTTTGTGGCACTGGTTGTGAAGACAGTTTGGCCTCTGACTATCCCAGATTTAATTAAAAATATGAGATGAACATTTGAAATAGGAAAAATTTGGTTAATTTGCCCCCCCCTCCAGGTTTAACCATAACAAAAGTCCTAGACCCATGATGTATATATCATTTTGTAGGTCTTATTTTGCCAAGAAACGACTTTTTTCCATTTCGCGATCTGACCTCTCAGGGCCGTATAAGGGAGGCCTTATAAAGTACCGTTTTTACTATATAAGCTATATTAATAATGGAGCGCCCTATATCTCAGCAACCATAAGTCCTAGACCCATGATATATATCATTTTGTAGGTCTTGGCCTGCCATATGTACATCAAAAGTCTATTTTGCGATAGGACCTCTCAGGACCGGGCTTCAGGGCTCCTAAAGGGCTTATATATTATATATAGTTTATAAGCTAAACAAAGGGGCGAAATCATTATTTATTTTTGTAACAGTTATTCAACATGACTTACTTCCCTTACTTTTTTATAAAATCCATAATCAATGACAACTTTGCAGCACAGCTCAATCAACCAAAAGTCATCATTTGTTGGGACTTCAATCAAGATTTCAAAGAGCCCGGGGCAGAAAATGCGCTAACACGTCCTGTGTCCAGTATGGAACAGGCTTTAATTGCTTGTTTAGATCTCCTATCGTTATTTGTTACATTTCTGATTTTCATTATTTGTTGACATTGTTTACATATTTTCATGACAGCTCAGAGCGTCCTTCAGAATTAATTGTGTCAATATTTACTTCGTCATTATGCAAATGTTTTTCCCCCATAATTTATTCACGTCATTTTTTACTTTTCAAAACACAAGCACACACACACACATATATAAATGCCTTGATGACAGTTTTAGCCATTCCACTATTACAGTCAGGCCCACCGACAGAAATATCGGGCCCCTTGGCAGGGCTGTCACGCCCCCCCCCCGCCGTGCTGATAATATTTTCAAAAGTTGATTGGCCAGCTCAGTCCGGGCCCCTGGGCATTTGCCCCCTGCCTGCCCCCCTCTCTCGGCGGCACTGATTACAGTTGTCATCACTATTTGTGGACTTGTGGGTTTGTATTTCATACTCAGCGGCGTCTCCCGTATTTACACATGACATCATCTACGCCGATGTAAAACAATAAAACAACATTTCCACAGTGGCGTCCCCCGGGGGAAGACATCCGATGCATTGTTATTAAGCCCCATGCCCCCACCTATCGTTGGATCGCATTCTGTAAGTGTCCGACGCCCGTGTAAGAACGAGATGGTGCCGATGCAAAAACGAAATCGAGCTCTTGTATTGACAATACGCTGCCTGGTGCCCTTGTAAGAACAAGATAGTGCCCCCCCCCCCGTTGCGCGATGCCCGTGAAATAACATACGATGTGATATTGTAGCCCAGGACTGACCACGCCGTTGGTCAATGAGACATGAATTCCGGTAATTGTTTACATCGTAGAAATTAAAACACGTTAACTGGTCATCAGCAGTCATTTTTATCAAGTTTCAGTTTAAAAAAAAAAAGTTATGAAGAGATAGAGAGAAGGAAGAAAAAAACTGCTGATGAAATGAAGGCCGCATTAAAAAAATTAAGTGCAAGAACGCACAAATTGAATCAAAGAGAAAGTAATGTTACAGTCGAGATCAAACTCAATATATTGTCTGACAAACAGTGTGTTGGTCAGTCAACGTGATGAAGGTTTTCGGGCTCGAATCCTAGGATCGTCTCCTAGTTACGCCCCTGTGCCGAGATGTTATTATACCCCCCTCCCCCATTTTTTTTTTTTTTTTGCATTCCTTTATTTCAACGTTACAAAAGTGGATGCTATATCTTCCGCACTGCTCGCTGCATAAATTATTGTAACAGATCCATCCTTAGGGACCGGGGGGAAAGTGGGAAAAGGCTAGAGGGGAAATACACAGGGGACTGTTATTCACGTGTCAAGGTCAGTCCTGACCACTTCTATGCCCTGTTTTTTGACGTGCCGGTCAGCAATTTGTTCGCTGGTCACGCTCACGATGTATCGGTCAGTCAGAGGTCATTCGTATCTTTTTTTTTGTTGTTCTTTGACGCGTCGTGTCTCCACCCCCTTCCCCCCCTCACCCCACCCCCACCCTGCTATAACTCTCAGGCAACATAACACACTGACGATAAATGACGTCATTTTAGACGCACACCACTCGTACACTGCCATCGTAATCGTGTTTTCGAAGGCAACCAATCGTATCTAAGCACGGCCATCTTGAATTAGAATCAGTCCAAGATGGCGCCATTTTAAAATGTCTGAGACATGTACTAAGCCGGATATTTGATTTATCCATTTATAAAATGTTTATCTGTGTTGGGGGGGATGAATTACGCCGGAAAACCTCATTAATTGAATTAAGTAAGCGTACTGAATTTAACACC
>JAGDYQ010000205.1:1056058-1093369 GCA_021962125.1 Bulinus truncatus | reverse complement strand
GCTCATCCTTTACGTCTTAGTTATTGGTGTGTTTTTTTTTTTTGAGGCGAATTTGGGCAACACTTTTATGTGCATATCCAAGTGCAATCTAGGTGCCGCATGCAAAGACTAGCACAGTTGTGCACTGAAAAAACCCCCACCAATATATATATATATATATATATATATATATATATATATATATATATATATATATATACACACACGAGCCAGCAAAGAGCAGTTTACTCCTGTTGAGTTGTATCCCTCCACACATGTAGACCTGGTGTGTTTGTCAGATAGGGGGAGGAAATAAATCTTTTTATGGGGCCGTTATAGTCAGACCAGCTATATAAGGCCACCCCTCATTCCCCCCCTCACACACACACACACACACACTTAGTTATGAGAAAGGTGCACATTTCATAGCTCCGGCTTTAAGATATATTATTATTATTGTGCTACAAACAACTGTGTGCTACTGAAATGTTTACCTGTTGTTGTTCTGTTTTAAAATTTAAAGATCATTTAGACACAGTCCGTCAAACAACAACAACAACAACAACAACTTAAGACAGTTTTCATTTCAACACAGTCAACAGTTTACTAGGATGACCATTTGTAGTTATGGCCTAAATACCCCCCCTCACCCTCCTCTAAAATCGTTGACTCTCGAATGCCCCTCTTCAGTGCAGAACGTGGTAATTTATGGGCCCGAGGGGGGGCTTGGCCTCTTTGGGGGCCCCTGCATTTTGACATTCGACACCATGACATGTACTTAATATTTAAGGTAAAAAAAATTTTGGGGGCTCCCACTCAAGTTGGGGCCCGGGGGGGACTTTCGAGTTTGGACCCCCCCCCATCCCCCCCAAATTCTAGGTACGCCCCTGTCCCTCTCTAACTTTCAACATAACCAATTAATAAAGTTGAATTAAAAAAAAAATAAGTAAAAATAAAATTTAACATGTCGCTTGTTTACGAGCTGAAGAATGGGGTCAGAATGGCGGACATAGCGAGTCCCTCTCTTCACAGGAGAGTCAGCTTAATGAATGAACGTGTAAACACGAGGATGACGTAAAGGTGGGGGAAGGTTGTTTTGGCAGCAGACAAGTGGGTTTGGAGAGCATGTTTTAAGTTGTTGCCATCAACGTTGTTAGATGTTGTTGTTTTTTGTTGTGTTGTGTGTGAGTGACTTCCCTTTGAAGTAGTTCATTCTTGGGATGTTTTAGAAATGTACCATTATGGTGATAGTCGAGAATGATTTGCTACAAACAGAAGATTTATTATTTTTAATCTTGTAATCACGTAGCCTTGATGTGTGTGTGTGTGGGGGGGGGGGTGAGAGGGGAGATCATCGACAGACATAATCAGGATCGGATTAATCTTGGGCTCAGAAATAAATCTAGCTTAATCATCAGCTTAAATATTTTCCCTTGTTGTTTTGTTTAGCGCTGTTTTTGATTAACGCTGTCTTTTGTGGACCGTATCCCCCTCTCCCCCCCCCCCGCCACCTATCGCCCGCGTAATTTGGGGGTGGGGGGGTTGATTTTTAGAAAGTATGTTTGTGAATATAAAAATGAGGTAGCCAAATGTTACGTGAATTGCTCTAGCGATTTGGGCCCCCCCCCCCTGAAGCGCCCACTGTTTTAAACCGCCTCTGCATAGTTTCCGGCACACCCCCCTACCCCATTAGTCTGGAAAAACTTAAGTCTGTTCCGTCGAATCTTTATATCTATCCAGTGGCGTCACCGGGGGGGGGGGGGCTGTGGGCCGCACCGGGTGACACCAAAATGAACGATTCTAAAATTCATAACAGAAGGAACTCGGTCTAGTCGGAAGCACAGGGTGCAACCATACATAGCATTTGCACAGCGTGCCACCATTTAGATCAGTAGCAGAGGGTGCCACCAGGTGTAGTCAGAGGGTGTCACAATGCAGGGCGTGTGGAGCTTAGGTAAAGGTTGCTCGGATCAATCTCGAGTTATTCGCAAACGTTCTATCTAAAAAAAAAAGGACGCATGTAGTCACGTGGTTTCATGACATTGGAGACAGCAACCACAGTGGCGCCACTGTATCCATCAATTAGCCACCATTTTTTTTTATGTTATTATTTTTTCGAAACAATTTAATATCACTTTGCGGCCCCTCTAGAGCGAGGGGAGGGGTCGGCAAACTTCTTTCTGAGCCGCATGCCACAGTGAGCTCTTAATTGTGAGAAAAGGGCCAAAACAAGAGAAGTCAACAGGTCTAGAAATATTTTTCTATCGCTGCGTTGTCATTCACATGTTTCTTCCCCCCCCCCACCAGCGTGGGGTGGGGGCCAATGTTCCTTCTAAGGTGTGGTATGAAGTGAGCAAAAAATTTTGTTTCTGAGCGACATTTTGTTTGAGGCCAAAATTTGTGAGCCATTTAAGCGATGTCGTCCGTCGGAGTGAGCGATCGTACGTGTAGCATGAGCGACGCGCTGAATTCGTGTGAGCGATCGCTCACGCGCTCGGCTTAGAGGGAACATTGGTGGGGGCTCATAATCCATAAGACACCCCATCGGGTGCCCCCCTAAAATACTCGGATGGGAGCGCCTCTGTAAATACGCCACTGTCCGTTAGTAGTACAGTATCCTCTCTAAAACTCCACGAAATGTTCACCAGCGCAAATTGGAAGTAAATAAAACCCCGTTACCCTAATTTTCCCCTTCCCGCCCAAGGCCATCACAATAGGTCAAGATGACCGTGTCTCGCCCCACACCCACGCCCCCCCCTTTTTTTTTGACTAATTCCTTGCCCCCCCACCCCCCACTGCAAATCCATTAACATTGCGCCACTCGCCACAGGGTCTAACGCCAACAATCTTCTTGACCATGAGACTCCAGAGGGGAGGGGGGAAGGGGGAGGTGAGTGTGTGGGTGGGAGCCACTTCAACTCGGTGACTCATTGCGCTGAACATGCACCTGACGCCACTCCACTCTCGGGGTGGGGGTGGTGGGTGTGGGGTGATGGGTGGAGGGAGGGGGTGGGGTTTATTTCAACTAAAACAAGTGAAATAATTTTATGTCCACAGAGAACTGATTTTACATATAGAAAATAAAAAATAAAGTTCGTTGGCTCTGACTTCCTTGGGACGCCATGTGACGCTGGAACGGGAAATAACTCGTTCAACGGAGAGTAGAGTAAATACACTTCATTGACTTGAGTTAGTGGTCCTTAAATAATGTCTGAGTATGGCGACCAAAAATAGCAGAAAGTAATTTGGTTTCGCGACAAACCTGGTAAAAAAATTACACCAACTAATAAAAAGGATTTAAGAAACAAAAATGATAAAATTAACTCTATAAATTCTTTATTGACCAACCGTTGAAAAAGATTTGGCGACACCTCCTTCCCCCCGGCCTTGTCCAATATGCTCGCGACACACACACTTTTAGAACCTCAGGGTCTCATCCCATGACATGCCTGTGCAGAAGTAAAGACCTAATTGGAAAAACTCTTGTCTAGCTCGTAGTCAGAACAGACAAATACTGAAGTAAAGACCTAATTGGTAAAACAAACTCTTGTCTGGCTTGTAGTCAGAACAGACAAATACATGAAATTTAATTGATGGATGATGTTTGGCTTTTCTGGGAAAATTTTTGTTCTATCTGCAACTAATTAACAGACGCCTTAAGTTAGTATACATTATTGTGACGTAAGGGCAGTGGGGGTGCGTCAATGCGTGCAGAGTGGTTCTAAAATTTTTTGGGATCCTATGCAGAGATAAATATTTTGGCGCCTTAGACAGGTGTAGCCTTATGTGTTATAGACCAGTTGTAGCCTTATGTGTTATAGACCAGGTGTAGCCTTATATGTTATAGACCAGGTGTAGCCTTATATGTTATAGACCAGGTGTAGCCTTATATGTTATAGACCAGGTGTAGCCTTATATGTTATAGACCAAGTGTAGCCTTATGTGTTATAGACCAGGTGTAGCCTTATGTGTTATAGACCAGGTGTAGCCTTATGTGTTATAGACCAGGTGTAGCCTTGTGTGCTATAGACTATGGGTAGCTCCACCGGGCTGAAAGTATCGATAAAACATTCACAGCTTAAAGCAAAAACAACGAGATGAAACCATGACCGTACAACAACAATAAACGCAAACGGTTCATTTTATTTACCAGGGATACACAGCATTACGAAAATAAACAAAGAAAAAGGAGGTAAACAGAAGTTGAAAGTTTCGAAAACACTGCCATAAGGGGTTGGCGTACCAACGTTTGAGAACAGCGGTATTAGACCCGAAGGGAAACCTTGAACAAGAGTTATCCCCTTCTTTATCTCTATTTCCATCAACCGTTTGTATGTATCTCTCTCTCTCTCTCTCTCTCTCTCTCTCTCTCTCTCTCTCACCACCGTCCCTCTAATTAGGCCAGTCGTCATAAGTCATCTGTTGTCTTGTCCCCTCTGATGTCATCTGACCTCCTTTCTTTTCCTTTTTTTTTTCAAACCACACACACACAAAAATAAAATATAATAAATAAATAAAACCAGCAGCAGCTGTTTTGGGGTGTCTTTATTTTCGGAATAGCCTGGAGTGAAAGTTCTGGCGCCACCAACGGAGAGGATCTTGATGTAGCTAGGTTTTTATGTCCTTGTTTGTCTGGGTTTTTTTGTTTAAGTTTTACTGCAGTCGTAAATCTTGATTACATCAACTTACAATATATGTATATAAATATATGTATGGTAAAATATATGCGATTATATTGATTTTGAATTTGGAAATAATGATGGCCGTTGCGCATAATTTGTAAACAACTTGTTTGTTATTTTAAGGCAATTTGCGGTTTTTTCTTATTCTTTTTTTTTACTTTCAATACGTAATCGTTTTTTCTTCTTTCACAAACAAGAAATAAAATTAAAATAAAAAAAACCTGACTCGCTTTGTGTCTTTTAAGATATTTTTAGGGCTGTACCGGATTCTAATTTTTAGATCCTGCAGGATCGGAACCGGAATCGGATTTAATATTTGAATTGTGCCGGATTCGGAACAGGAACCGGATTTTACCGAATTAAATAGTAATTTTTCCGAACGAAGTAGTAATTTCTCGCCTAACATAAAAAAAGATATAAGAATGAAAAATAGAATAAAAATTTAGTTTTTAAGTTCTAGATAGCAAAAAACAGTATTAACCATTTAGATCTTGAAGACTGTGACTAAAACCCCTTCCCCAATCTTGAGTTAAGAAAGATTAATCTGTCAAAATAACAGGTTCTTTGTTTTAAAAAAAAAATTAATAAAGCTGTAGGCCTACCTAATTTAACCTGATTTCTATTACAATCAAACAAAGAAATGGATAACATATCTTAGAAAGTATAATAAACATGTTTATTAATGAATGAATTCCAATATATATATATATATATATACTGTGGCACCACCCGATAGCTTATTTTTATTTAGTTTTCCATAGTGACGTCACCGAACCGTGTTATTTCATTCATACTTTCATTTAAACTATTATCTGACTATTTCCCATAAAAACGCAAATTAAAATGCATTTCAAATACAGTGGGTATTCGGTTAACGAACTTAATCCGTTCCACAATTATGTTCGCTATCCGAATCGTTCGTTAACCGATCGTCATATATGTTAATGGAAATTCGATTAATTCGTTCTACAGATCCTAGAAATTTAATTTTTAAAAAATGTCATGTACAAGTATCATTTTTTAAGTAAGTTTATTTATTACAAATTTAATACATGCATATAGTCTTGCTTATTAATCAGTCCTTTTCCTTTCTTTGGACGTTAAAGAACATGTCCAAAGTGTCGTCGCATCAGCGGTGCCTCACTGCTACATAGATGACGTATCAGCGCATGCGCACAACAAACTGAGGACTAGTGTCGGGTATTCCGAGAGCCGAGAGGTTTTTGTAAAAATTACAAACAGCTCCTGACTTATGCAAGTTCAACATTCGTAAATTCGGACTTGGGTAAAAAAAAAAATCTCTCGCGGAACTCGGATGTCAACAGGATGTGGGGCGTTAGTTAACTTTTAGGCCACCTTTGTTAACATCGACAGATGGCGATCGCTCAACACTAGCGGCTCCAGGCCATAACAACAAGTTTTTATTTGAAGTTTTTTGCCTTTTCGTTTGAAATTAAACGTTGAAAGAAATGACTCAAGCGTTCCAAGAAATAAACTCGGCTTCCATCTGATTTGAACAAATGTATCCTAACATTTCCCGCTTTATGAAAGTTCAGAGAATAGTAGAAGACAGACTGTCTGTAGTTTAGGTTAGTTATCCGAGTATTGTTCGTTGTCCGAACACAAAAATCTTTCCTGAAAGTGTTCGTTGTCCGATTTGTTCGCTGTATAAATCAATATCACTTTAATGTTCAATTAAAAATGTATCTTCAAGTTATTTATCTAAATTGGCGAGGAATTTTATTCAAATCGTGACAAAATCCACTAAATTAAAAAATGTGCAAAAAAATAAATTTTTGAACTTTTTTAAAACTGTAAACACCCAAAAATAGATCGTTGTCTGCTCTTCAAAAAAAGTTAAACTTTGATAGCTAAATATAGTTTATAGAAAACACGGAATCAAAAGTAGCGGAAGATAAGGTGTCGTATTACAAGACCAGGGTCGGCAACCTTTTGAGACGATAGAGCCTAAAGTTATAATTTACAATTTTCTCAATTTTTAAAGAGACACTAAATTTGTTGTTTCAATATTACGGTATTTGATCAGGCCGCAATTTGACATCGAAAAAGACACAACTTGACATCGAAAGAGCCGCATGCGGCTCGCGAGCCGCAGGTTGCAGACCCCTGTATTAGACTAATTACGATTCAAATCTTCCTTTTTAATATACTTGTACTTACATATAGAACTAAAAGCGATCGACGTTATTGTAGTTTTAAAATCAAATGAAGTTATTGTTTTAATTTAATTGTATAGCACTAAATATTTCAAAATTATGTTGCGCCAAAAAAATTTCTTACAAATTTCAAACAACAAAGAAATCTGGCTTAAATCCGGCACATTTTAACCGGAACCGGAATCGGAACCGGATTTGTTAAAACTGCCGGAATCCGGCTTAACAGGAACCGGAATCGGATTCTGGTACAGCCCTAGATATTTTACGTTTTATTTCGGCCATTTAGAAATAATATATATTTATAGCAATGTGCAAGGGGAATAATCCATCTATATTCATTAAATAACGCCCCCTTTATTGTTGTCTTACTATGCATTGGGGTTGGTCGCGAAACCAAAATATTGTAGTAGTCACATTAGTCACAAAAGTAGTCACATTAGTCACAAAAGTAGTCATAATAGTCGCAAAAGCAGTCATATTAGTCGCAAAAGTAGTCATATTAGTCGCAAAAGTAGTCATTAATCACAAAAGTAGAATAGTTTAGAGTCCTTGTACATAACTTCCGTTTTTTAAACAGTACTTTCGATACCTAATAGTGTTACATGGGGAGCACGCGAACTTATGAAGGTCAAAGGTGGGCCAATCCACACACACACACACACACACACATGAGAAAATATTTTTTTAAAAAACTGGGTTAAAGCGGACATGACAAGGTGTTGCTGACGTCAGTCTACTTCATATAGGGATGGAGTTTGTCAGCGGATGTCATCCATCCATATCACGTGACTGTCGGGGGGGGGCAGGTTTAATTAAACCGGCCACCACTGGCCAGTAAGCTGGATGGATTGACCAATAAATCACACGAGATGTGTCGCTCCCTACCTTCCCATCCCGTTGGAACCGGTCATAAATGAATCTGGGCGAAACGCGGCAATTGTGTGTCGATACCGGCCACTGCGTATTTTTTATGTGCTCACTCTTGCGCTGGGCGGTATCGAAAAGTAATACAAAATAATACTCGATACTAAAAAAAAAGAATAATTTAATAGTTACGTTTTCAAAAACGTATAGGAATTTTATGTCAAGTATCTAAGATCACATCAAGAGAGAAACATTTTATTTATTACATAGCTTAACATTTGTGGGGGGAAAAAAAAGTACTTTAAGAACATACATCCAAAGTGGTATCGATGCCACATAATTAGTATCGAATACAAATAACACATGCAGGCACGCCGAGAAGGGGGGAAAGGAGGGGGGTCATCGCCAGGGGGCCCACATCTGTACGGGGGCCTGGTCGCCCCAACCATGTCAATTTTTTCACGACTTATTGTTTATTAAGGGGCCCGCAATGAGGTCCTGTCCTGGGGCCCGTGTTAGCTCTCGGCGCCACAGAACACATGTTAGCAAAAAGCTAGATATAACTATAAGCCTTCTGATTGGTCTAGAGATCTACCAATCACTGACTACTCTTCGGAGATGGGGGAAAAAATTGATTCCAAAACGTCAGAGCCAATCTTATTTATAACTTTGGGGGCCCGAGTCAGAAATAATATCCGGACTTGGGGGAGCCGGGGGGGGCGGGGGAACAAACAAATTCCGTATCGACATAATGCACCACCCTCGTTTTATTCGCTCGGTTTCGTTAAAACTAATTTTATCAACACGCATGCGTGATAATTGGTCGTGAATTCGTTATAATAATAACAGATATGATTTTCATCAATTATTTTTTACCAGCAGGTAGGAGCCCCTTTTTATCAACAGACGGTTTCCCTAGCCCCCGCCCACCCCCTACGCTACTGAAAGGCCCCCTGAAAAATCATACAGTTTCACAATACTCACAATATATTTAATATTGATACAGGTGTAGACAGTCAGTTGTTGTTTGTTCAAGTTAAACAGGAGAATTAGAAAGGCGTATACACACACATTCACCCCCCAAACACACGCACACACGCACGCACGCACAAACACACAAAAAAGGAAATTAACAATGAAAGCTTAGACAAGGTGACAGAAAATACATTATGATGAAAACTTTTTTTTTTAAATGGAGTCAGAGGGATTGGGGGGTGGTGGACTATCAAATGTATTGCAGCTAGTCTAGCCAATGGATGGCCATACATTCAGTTATCAAAGGAGGCGGTAATTCATCAGGTTGTCAGTGGCCTGCCCCCCCCCCCCACACAATCCTCCACTTCTTCTTACCTCCCCCTTTTGAATATGTCAGTGATGACGTGTGCGTTCCCCCCCCCCCCACCAGGGGAAGTTATGAAAAAAAATAGGGAGGGTGGGGACATAATTGTAAACTTAATGTGCTACCGATAACAATCAATCTGTGCAAGATAAAGTCAGTCAAGGGTGGGGTGTGGAGGGGGAGGGGGGGAGACAGGACACGTTAGGGGCGGCATTAGGCCAGTTTGACCGATGGCTCCAAATTTGGCCCGCGCTTGGTAGGGGCCCCGCAAATTACATCAATCATTAATAGTTGTTACTGTAAAAAAAATTAGAAGAGGGGCCTCGAATGCATCCGTTATATAGGGCCCTCGCAATTCGTAAGGACGGCCCTAGGGGGGGGGCACTGTATGTTGTCGATAAAAGCTGAATTCTTTTTTTTTTATATCATGCAAAAGACTTCAAAGAGTTGCCGCCATATACAATTTGTTTAACGGACCGCTGAACATTAGCCGACGTTTGTAGTCATGACAAACACAGTAACGTTTGAAATAAAGTGACCCTGATAGACGTAGAATGAGAACCTGTCTAAATGAGAACCTGTGTAAATGAGAACCTGTGCAAATGAGAACCAAAAATAAAAGCAACAACAGCAATACACAGGTACAGCACACAAAATTAGACAGCCGTGTCTGTTTACCAAATAATCACCATCAAAAACAGCGGCAACGAACGTGCACCCCGGGGGTGGGAGAGAGGGGGGGCGAGAAGTGCTTTTTTTTATCCCTGAACATCGTTTAGGGGGGGGGCTTGATTGTACATCCATGCAGGTCGTTAGTTTAATGCTGGATGGTTAGCCCTGTATGATGAACACTCGGAGACTATTGTGTAGTTGCTTAGTTGACTTGTTCGGATAATGGATCACGAGTCTACAGTTTATTTTTAGCTTTTTATTCAAGGACTTAAAAGTTTGTGTGGTTGTTGCGTTTATTGACTGAGAATTGATGCATATGATTTGTCCAGTTATTGATTTCGAGTAAAGTTTGTATGACTGGAGAAGTTATTGACTGAGAACTGATTTATATGATTTGTCCAGTTATTGATTTTGAGTAAAGTTTGTATGACTGGAGAAGTTATAGACTGAGAATTGATTTATATGATTTGTCCAGCTATTACTTTTGAGTAAAGTTTGTATGACTGGAGAAGTTACTGAAATAAAAATATCATACACACTTTCTCCTCAAAATATTGTTCATTGGCAGCATAGAATAGAAACTATTAATAGAAAAACCCAGCCACACACTGAACGTTTAACATAGTAATGAAGAGTTCTCTAACGGAGTTACAATTTGTCTACTCAATTTACAACAAAGATAGTTCCTGTAGGAAGGGAAGGCAAATTACCCAGAAGTAACCGAGAAATTAGAAGAAAATCAAAATCTTAGCACGGAATTTTGTACTCGGAAACTTTGAAGGTAAATAAAGTAAAGTTTAAAAAAAAACGAAATAATGGCAGCATACAACATGTTTCAAATATATATATATATATATATATATATATATATATATATATATATATATATATGTGTGTGTGTGTGTGTGTGTGTGTGAAAAAAATGAATTAAAACTTATCGAAAGTGTGCTCAACATCTGGATCTGAACATGGTACACGTTTGACGCCAGACTACCAACAGACTACCAGCAGACCATTTATCCCCTGGAATGGGGGGGGGGGCCTCACAATGAATCCGATTTCTTAACCAACGACATTGCACTTGTGGACTACCTTGTTGGACCCCACCCCCCCACCCCCAGTGTCCATAGCAACAGAATGTAACCTAAAAAGAGCAAGGAAGGTAATTTGTGTAGGAAAAAAATTAATTTGACACGAGGAATATGAAGCGCGATCCAGTTAAAAATAGATTTCTATTTTCATTTTCACGAACTGAAAATGGGGAATTTCCTATGGCATATTTTTTAGCTTGATAGTATTGTCCGCTAGTTGGCACATCCTCAGATGAAATATACCGACACATCGAGAGATGTCTGATAAAAGAAACAAAACGGACGAAGTGTGAGTGTTGATGATAACTTAATTTTGGGATAGATGTACTAATTTATTAAAAAAAAAAAGGAAATAAACTAGGTCAAGTTATTCCTGGTTACAATGCCAATGTGGTAAAACTTTTAACAAAATTAAACTTTTTTTTGTTTGTTATTAGAATGCACTCACTATATAGTAGCGAAAAAAAACAGTGTCGGTCCATTGGGTATATACCATATATATATATATAGTCTATTTGTTGCTACTTATCAATCAATGTAAAGACATAATTAGTTCAGCATAATCTAATTACTAACGTTTTAAAAAGCGTGTGTGTGTTTGAGGGTTTGTTGGTGCGTGTATACGAAAGAAGGGGGGGGGGGGGGAAATTGGATCTTCAACGGAAGAACTGCATAGTTATTGTATCTGAGAGACTTGGTTTTCCTGACCTAATTTAAAGAAAAATGGGTCATGTCCTACTTTATCGACAACCAGAGCCGTTCTTTTTGACAGCGAAATGGGCCAACCGCCGATAGGTTCCAAGGGCCCCCCTTCCAGTATTAATTTCTATTCCATCAAATGCCACCTTCCCTCTCCACCCCCACCCCACCCAGAAACCAACAAATTATCGTGCTTGGTGTGCCATATCTCTAAAATCCTTTAACCGGGGCCCCAGAGACTTTAAAACCGGCCCTGGAAACAACAGTTGTACGCAGTAAAGCAGACGACACAAAAAAAAAACAAATCCTTTTCCTGCCTAGCGAATGGGCGGTTCCAACTTTTTTTTGATCGCATGCGCTCTTGAACTTTAAAATATTACGGAATCTCTTTTCACTTTCGATTTCACAAGTTTTCCTAAAAATAAATAAAAATTGAACGCTTGCTTCATGTTGGGCTTGTTTTGTTATTATCTTTTTTCTTAATTAAAGATCAATTCAAGCGGTTTGAAGAAAGTAATCACAGTAAATGGCTTCATCAAGATAACTTTGCTACGAAATTGGAGGGAGATGGGGAGATAGAGAGAGAGTATCATCTTCTTTATGGCTATGTGTGTACGTGTACCAAAGTAAAAAAAAAAGATGCTCTTATTAAATCCCATAATAAAGTAATGTAAAAGGTTTCCAATTAATGCATATTACACCACAAGTGGGTGTAGTTTTATCTCCCTTGTTTTAAAATTAGCTTCGCCTCTTTTAATCTGTTTAGCATAAAATATTAAAAATTGTAACGGGACTATGTTGAGCGAAACGCACACTAACACCAGAATGTAAGACAAATGGAACAAAAGTGAAAATAATATTTCTTTCGGCGACCTGTCCGTCAGTTGGTTAACGCCTCGGGTCATTTGGTGGATAAAGGTCATGGAGGTGTGACGTAAGATGATTCCGCGTAACAAAACAAAACAAAACAAAAATCGTTACCAGAGGGTTGAGAACAGTGGCTGTTGGGGGGGGATGTTAGTATGTCTGGGGCAAGATGGTATGGCGAGTTGAGAGTGGCGTTAATTTGTGTGGGGCGCTGGGGCTGGGTAACTGGGTGACCTTTACGTGGCGACAACAAGATGGTCATATAGTGGGGTGAAAAGAAAGAAGCGAGGGGGTTGAAAAATGGCTCAGAAGCATGCAAATGTTAGTTAAATGAAACAGGACAAAAAGAGCTGTAGTGGGTTGGTAGGTTGGGTACATCACACCCTGACAAAACAGAAAGAGCTGTAGTGGGTTGGTAGATTGGCTCAACAGAGACTGACACCACATATCAAACTGTAGCGTGTTGATAGATTGGCTCAACAGAGAGTGACACCACACACAGAACTGTATTGGGTTGACATGTTGGCACATCAGAGACTAACACCACAGATAGTGCCGTAGTGTGTTGGTAGGTTGGGACCAGGCCCGTAGCGTGCGGGGGGGGCCTTGGGGACCGCCCCCCTGCGTTTTGTCTGACCCCTTCTGCTTGTTTGCTCTACATAGTAACATTTATTTCCTGCCCTGCTATTGGCCTGGCCACTGCTGTAGAATGCCTGGCCACTGCTGTAGAATGTCTGGCCACTGCTGTAGAATGCCTGGCTGGCCACTGCTGTAGAATGCCTGGCCACTGCTGTAGAATGCCTGGCCACTGCTGTAGAATGTCTGGCCACTGCTGTAGAATGCCTGGCCCCTGCTGCAGAATGTCTGGCCACTGCTGTAGAATGTATGGCCACTGCTGTAGAATGTATGGCCACTGCTGTAGAATGTATGGCCACTGCTGTAGAATGCCTGGCCACTGCTGTAGAATGCCTGGCCACTGCTGTAGAATGCCTGGCTGGCCACTGCTGTAGAATGTCTGGCCACTGCTGTAGAATGTCTGAACACTGCTGTAGAATGCCTGGCTGGCCACTGCTGTAGAATGCCTGGCCACTGCTGTAGAATGCCTGGCTCCTGCTGTAGAATTTTCACGCTACGGGGCTGGTTGGCACATCGGAGACTGAAATTTTAGTCCTATACGTTTTGAAAACTCGCTTCGTTCCTAAATAATACAATTTCCTGTTAGACTTTTTTATGTAAACTTTGTGTAAACAAAATAGCCCAATGAAAAATTGTGTTACATTCAAGAATAAAAAAAAAGGTTTAGATAGAGTGAAGACACACACACAAACACATACACACGCACACACGCACACACACACTGAGAATCCTGGACAGTAATAAAGATGGACTGGGCTTTGGAGTTGAAGGGAAGGGGGCGGGGGAGGGGGGGTTGGTTGTGTCGGCTGAACTCATTCTCTTCACTTCCGTTAGTTCAATACAGTCAAACAATCGACGTCGTTGTACTGCCAGTTCCAGGATTTTCATAAGTTTGTGTAAACAACTTGATGGTACATCGGGGGTAGTGTATGTGTGTGTGTGTGTGTGTGCATGTGTGTGTGGGGAGGGAGGGAGGGGTTGGTGGTGTCTGGTATGTGTAAACCGGGTACTCGTGAGTTGTAAACCTAATCAGACGTACTGGGGTACATCAGTGAGTAGAAATAGATCAGCACTCACACTTCAACCCCCCCATGACACACAAACATGACGTGTATATAAGTTCAGAGTCGGAGAAGGGTGGAGGGGAGGGGGTGGGGGGCCATTCAGTTCGCGGCTCCTTGTCCCAGGATGGCCCGTTTTCGAAGCCCCCATAATAATTTAGACGAGAGATGAGAATTGAAGTATGATATATATATATATATACATTTTTTCGGATAACTTTTATAGGCGCACTCAGGACTTCATTATCAATACTTCAAGGTAAAACAACCAACTCTGTTAGCACCACTTAAAATTGATGCCCTGTAACAGACAGAGAGAGTACTTCAAGGTAAAACAACCAACTCTGTTAGCACCACTTAGAATTGATGCCCTGTAACAGACAGAGAGAGTACTTCAAGGTAAAACAACCAACTCTGTTAGCACCACTTAAAATTGATGCCCTGTAACAGACAGAGAGAGTACTTCAAGGTAAAACAACCAACTCTGTTAGCACCACTTAAAATTGATGCCCTGTAACAGACAGAGAGAGTACTTCAAGGTAAAACAACCAACTCTGTTAGCACCACTTAAAATTGATGCCCTGTAACAGACAGAGAGAGTACTTCAAGGTAAAACAACCAACTCTGTTAGCACCACTTAAAATTGATGCCCTGTAACAGACAGAGAGAGTACTTCAAGGTAAAACAACCAACTCTGTTAGCACCACTTAAAATTGATGCCCTGTAACAGACAGAGAGAGTACTTCAAGGTAAGACAACCAACTCTGTTAGCACCACTTAAAATTGATGCCCTGTAACAGACAGAGAGAGTACTTCAAGGTAAAACAACCAACTCTGTTAGCACCACTTAAAATTGATGCCCTGTAACAGATAGAGAGAGTACTTCAAGGTAAAACAACCAACTCTGTTAGCACCACTTAAAATTGATGCCCTGTAACAGACAGAGAGAGTACTTCAAGGTAAAACAACCAACTCTGTTAGCACCACTTAAAATTGATGCCCTGTAACAGACAGAGAGTACTTCAAGGTAAAACAACCAACTCTGTTAGCACCACTTAAAATTGATGCCCTGTAACAGACAGAGAGACTTCAGGTAAAACAACCAACTCTGTTAGCACCACTTAAAATTGATGCCCTGTAACAGACAGAGAGTACTTCAAGGTAAAACAACCAACTCTGTTAGCACCACTTAAAATTGATGCCCTGTAACAGACAGAGAGAGTACTTCAAGGTAAAACAACCAACTCTGTTAGCACCACTTAAAATTGATGCCCTGTAACAGACAGAGAGAGTACTTCAAGGTAAAACAACCAACTCTGTTAGCACCACTTAGAATTGATGCCCTGTAACAGACAGAGAGAGTACTTCAAGGTAAAACAACCAACTCTGTTAGCACCACTTAGAATTGATGCCCTGTAACAGACAGAGAGACTTCAAGGTACTCTGTTAGCAAGGTAAAACAACCAACTCTGTTAGCACCACTTAGAATTGATGCCCTGTAACAGACAGAGAGAGTACTTCAAGGTAAAACAACCAACTCTGTTAGCACCACTTAAAATTGATGCCCTGTAACAGACAGAGAGGTAAAACAAACTCTTTAGCACCACTACTTCAAGGTAAAAAAACAACCAACTCTGTTAGCACCACTTAGAATTGATGCCCTGTAACAGACAGAGAGAGTACTTCAAGGTAAAACAACCAACTCTGTTAGCACCACTTAGAATTGATGCCCTGTAACAGACAGAGAGAGTACTTCAAGGTAAAACAACCAACTCTGTTAGCACCACTTAGAATTGATGCCCTGTAACAGACAGAGAGAGTACTTCAAGGTAAAACAACCAACTCTGTTAGCACCACTTAGAATTGATGCCCTGTAACAGACAGAGAGAGTACTTCAAGGTAAAACAACCAACTCTGTTAGCACCACTTAAAATTGATGCCCTGTAAAGACAACTTCAACTCTGTTAGCACCACTTAGAATTGATGCCCTGTAACAGACAGAGAGAGTACTTCAAGGTAAAACAACCAACTCTGTTAGCACCACTTAGAATTGATGCCCTGTAACAGACAGAGAGAGTACTTCAAGGTAAAACAACCAACTCTGTTAGCACCACTTAGAATTGATGCCCTGTAACAGACAGAGAGAGTACTTCAAGGTAAAACAACCAACTCTGTTAGCACCACTTAGAATTGATGCCCTGTAACAGACAGAGAGAGTACTTCAAGGTAAAACAACCAACTCTGTTAGCACCACTTAGAATTGATGCCCTGTAACAGACAGAGAGAGTACTTCAAGGTAAAACAACCAACTCTGTTAGCACCACTTAGAATTGATGCCCTGTAACAGACAGAGAGAGTACTTCAAGGTAAAACAACCAACTCTGTTAGCACCACTTAAAATTGATGCCCTGTAACAGACAGAGAGAGTACTTCAAGGTAAAACAACCAACTCTGTTAGCACCACTTAAAATTGATGCCCTGTAACAGACAGAGAGAGTACTTCAAGGTAAAACAACCAACTCTGTTAGCACCACTTAGAATTGATGCCCTGTAACAGACAGAGAGAGTACTTCAAGGTAAAACAACCAACTCTGTTAGCACCACTTAAATTGATGCCCTGTAACAGACAGAGAGAGTACTTCAAGGTAAAACAACCAACTCTGTTAGCACCACTTAAAATTGATGCCCTGTAACAGACAGAGAGAGTACTTCAAGGTAAAACAACCAACTCTGTTAGCACCACTTAAAATTGATGCCCTGTAACAGACAGAGAGAGTACTTCAAGGTAAAACAACCAACTCTGTTAGCACCACTTAAAATTGATGCCCTGTAACAGACAGAGAGAGTACTTCAAGGTAAAACAACCAACTCTGTTAGCACCACTTAAAATTGATGCCCTGTAACAGACAGAGAGAGTACTTCAAGGTAAAACAACCAACTCTGTTAGCACCACTTAAAATTGATGCCCTGTAACAGACAGAGAGAGTACTTCAAGGTAAAACAACCAACTCTGTTAGCACCACTTAAAATTGATGCCCTGTAACAGACAGAGAGAGTACTTCAAGGTAAAACAACCAACTCTGTTAGCACCACTTAAAATTGATGCCCTGTAACAGACAGAGAGAGTACTTCAAGGTAAAACAACCAACTCTGTTAGCACCACTTAAAATTGATGCCCTGTAACAGACAGAGAGAGTACTTCAAGGTAAAACAACCAACTCTGTTAGCACCACTTAGAATTGATGCCCTGTAACAGACAGAGAGAGTACTTCAAGGTAAAACAACCAACTCTGTTAGCACCACTTAAAATTGATGCCCTGTAACAGACAGAGAGAGTACTTCAAGGTAAAACAACCAACTCTGTTAGCACCACTTAAAATTGATGCCCTGTAACAGACAGAGAGAGTACTTCAAGGTAAAACAACCAACTCTGTTAGCACCACTTAAAATTGATGCCCTGTAACAGACAGAGAGAGTACTTCAAGGTAAAACAACCAACTCTGTTAGCACCACTTAAAATTGATGCCCTGTAACAGACAGAGAGAGTACTTCAAGGTAAAACAACCAACTCTGTTAGCACCACTTAAAATTGATGCCCTGTAACAGACAGAGAGAGTACTTCAAGGTAAAACAACCAACTCTGTTAGCACCACTTAAAATTGATGCCCTGTAACAGACAGAGAGAGTACTTCAAGGTAAAACAACCAACTCTGTTAGCACCACTTAGAATTGATGCCCTGTAACAGACAGAGAGAGTACTTCAAGGTAAAACAACCAACTCTGTTAGCACCACTTAAAATTGATGCCCTGTAACAGACAGAGAGAGTACTTCAAGGTAAAACAACCAACTCTGTTAGCACCACTTAGAATTGATGCCCTGTAACAGACAGAGAGAGTACTTCAAGGTAAAACAACCAACTCTGTTAGCACCACTTAGAATTGATGCCCTGTAACAGACAGAGAGAGTACTTCAAGGTAAAACAACCAACTCTGTTAGCACCACTTAGAATTGATGCCCTGTAACAGACAGAGAGAGTACTTCAAGGTAAAACAACCAACTCTGTTAGCACCACTTAGAATTGATGCCCTGTAACAGACAGAGAGAGTACTTCAAGGTAAAACAACCAACTCTGTTAGCACCACTTAGAATTGATGCCCTGTAACAGACAGAGAGAGTACTTCAAGGTAAAACAACCAACTCTGTTAGCACCACTTAGAATTGATGCCCTGTAACAGACAGAGAGAGTACTTCAAGGTAAAACAACCAACTCTGTTAGCACCACTTAGAATTGATGCCCTGTAACAGACAGAGAGGTACTTCAAGGTAAAACAACCAACTCTGTTAGCACCACTTAAAATTGATGCCCTGTAACAGACAGAGAGAGTACTTCAAGGTAAAATAACCAACTCTTTTAGCACCACTTAGAATTGATGCCCTGTAACAGACAGAGAGAGTACTTCAAGGTAAAACAACCAACTCTGTTAGCACCACTTAAAATTGATGCCCTGTAACAGACAGAGAGAGTACTTCAAGGTAAAACAACCAACTCTGTTAGCACCACTTAGAATTGATGCCCTGTAACAGACAGAGAGAGTACTTCAAGGTAAAACAACCAACTCTGTTAGCACCACTTAGAATTGATGCCCTGTAAGAGACAGAGAGAGTACTTCAAGGTAAAACAACCAACTCTGTTAGCACCACTTAGAATTGATGCCCTGTAACAGACAGAGAGAGTACTTCAAGGTAAAACAACCAACTCTGTTAGCACCACTTAGAATTGATGCCCTGTAACAGACAGAGAGAGTACTTCAAGGTAAAACAACCAACTCTGTTAGCACCACTTAAAATTGATGCCCTGTAACAGACAGAGAGAGTACTTCAAGGTAAAACAACCAACTCTGTTAGCACCACTTAGAATTGATGCCCTGTAACAGACAGAGAGAGTACTTCAAGGTAAAACAACCAACTCTGTTAGCACCACTTAAAATTGATGCCCTGTACAGACAGAGAGAGTACTTCAAGGTAAAACAACCAACTCTGTTAGCACCACTTAGAATTGATGCCCTGTAACAGACAGAGAGAGTACTTCAAGGTAAAACAACCAACTCTGTTAGCACCACTTAAAATTGATGCCCTGTAACAGACAGAGAGATACTTCAAGGTAAAACAACCAAATCTGTTAGCACCACTTAAAATTGATGCCCTGTAACAGACAGAGAGAGTACTTCAAGGTAAAACAACCAACTCTGTTAGCACCACTTAAAATTGATGCCCTGTAACAGACAGAGAGAGTACTTCAAGGTAAAACAACCAACTCTGTTAGCACCACTTAAAATTGATGCCCTGTAACAGACAGAGAGAGTACTTCAAGGTAAAACAACCAACTCTGTTAGCATCACTTAAAATTGATGCCCTGTAACAGACAGAGAGAGTACTTCAAGGTAAAACAACCAACTCTGTTAGCACCACTTAAAATTGATGCCCTGTAACAGACAGAGAGAGTACTTCAAGGTAAAACAACCAACTCTGTTAGCACCACTTAAAATTGATGCCCTGTAACAGACAGAGAGAGTACTTCAAGGTAAAACAACCAACTCTGTTAGCACCACTTAAAATTGATGCCCTGTAACAGACAGAGAGTACTTCAAGGTAAAACAACCAACTCTGTTAGCACCACTTAAAATTGATGCCCTGTAACAGACAGAGAGAGTACTTCAAGGTAAAACAACCAACTCTGTTAGCACCACTTAAAATTGATGCCCTGTAACAGACAGAGAGAGTACTTCAAGGTAAAACAACCAACTCTGTTAGCACCACTTAGAATTGATGCCCTGTAACAGACAGAGAGAGTACTTCAAGGTAAAACAACCAACTCTGTTAGCACCACTTAAAATTGATGCCCTGTAACAGACAGAGAGAGTACTTCAAGGTAAAACAACCAACTCTGTTAGCACCACTTAAAATTGATGCCCTGTAACAGACAGAGAGAGTACTTCAAGGTAAAACAACCAACTCTGTTAGCACCACTTAAAATTGATGCCCTGTAACAGACAGAGAGAGTACTTCAAGGTAAAACAACCAACTCTGTTAGCACCACTTAAAATTGATGCCCTGTAACAGACAGAGAGAGTACTTCAAGGTAAAACAACCAACTCTGTTAGCATCACTTAAAATTGATGCCCTGTAACAGACAGAGAGAGTACTTCAAGGTAAAACAACCAACTCTGTTAGCATCACTTAAAATTGATGCCCTGTAACTTCAAGGTAAAACAACACAGGGCCGGGAAACGGGACGTCCCGCTGGGAGGAAATAAGTTTCGCCGTCTCTCAGGCCGGTGTGTGGTTACATTGTGCATGTCTATGCGCGCGCGCGTGTGTGTGTGAGAGAGAGAGAGAGAGAGTAAACGGTTTTAACTAAATAAAATGTGAGACCAAAGTCACTTGGTTCAAACTCAAAGTCTTCTAAAGTAATTTATTTACTGATTTTTTTTTCCTTCTCCATCTCTCTCTTTCTCTCCACCTGTCTGTCTTTCTCTCTCTCTATCTCTGTCTCTTTTTCGGTCTCTCCCCTCTCTGTCTCTCTCCTTCCCTCTCTCTGTCTAGCCCTCTCTTTTTTCTGTCTCTCTTCCCCATCCCACCAGGTCCCCCCCCTCTCTCTCTGTCTTTTTTATTTTTATTTTATATTCACGGGCACAGCTGTACCAAAATTTCTCAGTAACTTTCTATCTCTGTCTCTCTCTCTGTCTCTTTCTCGCTCACTCACTCACTCACATCTAGTTGTATTACAGTGTTCTCAAACTTTGTGTTCTTTGCCTACCATGAACCCCGCCCCCCACCTCATATAAAAACCATGTATGATACATGGCGCACATTATGAGGGTATCTCTTTTAATTTGTTATAGAATACCACTCTCCCTCCCTTATAATCTCTTTCTCTCCTCTTTTCTCTTTCTCTCCCTCTATACCCCCCTCTCTGTCCCCCCTCCTCTCTCTCCTCTCTCTGTCTCTCCCCCCTTCTCTCTGTGTCCCCTTTCACTGTCTCCCTCTCTCTCCCCCTCTTTTCCTCTCTCCCCCTTCTCTCTCTCTCTCTGTCCCCTTTCTCTTTCTCTCACTCGCTCTCCCTCTCTCTCGCTTCAAAGGTGTTTTGTGGGCGTGGCTCCAATGGTTGTCCTTCCTGACATACCCAGTCATCATCTTTGTGTCTATTTAGGAATCATTTATTTACACATCAATTCATTTGTTTGTCCCTCGGGTCATCTCGCGTGGTGGACAGGAACCAAAATTAATTTCGTAAGTCACTACAGCAGTTTAGACATTTACAGTACAAAATTTTCATTCTTTTTTGAACTGCTCAAGAAGTAAATACTCATCACAACGAGTCAAAAGTCATAATTAAAGAATATGTGAATACAAATTGGTAAAATAAAAACTAAAAATAATAAATCAACGAATTCAAGAAATTACAGTAATTAGTTTAAACTTTAAAATAAAAAAATCTTGTAGTTTTTTTTTGTGTGAAGAATTCTTCAAGTAACAAACGACAACAATTGGACGATGTGAACATATTTTTACCGATTACGATACTCTTCAAGATATTTCTCTAAGCTTCCTATTCGAATACCGAATTATAGAACAAACAAACTTCATGGAACCGTCGCAGACAGAACCTTTAAGTCCAATGAGAAATGAAATGAGAAATCGACTGAAATTCTGTTACTATAATATCGATACCGATAGCTCAATAGTTGCGTCCATGAACTCTCGAAGGAACAAAATCTATCCTACAGATATTTCTGTGGTCAATTTACCATCTCATGGGGGACGGGTGGTCGTGCGGTGTAGAGCGACAAAGGCCATGTAAACACCTGCATAGCAAAACGTTGGGCCGCCCGCGGGGGGGGGGGGGGTGGAGGGAAGGGGACGGAATCTAAAAAATGTCGCCCCATGTAATAAAGTGAAAAAAAGTAAAGTGCCACCCGGGGCAACTGATTTCCCCCTTTGCCCCCCGCCCCGCAGTTACATGAGAATTAAAGTACGATCACAGTAATATTGTACAATTTTGAAATGTGGTTAGGGCTGAGGGCTATAGGTGGGGGGGGGGGGCTTGGGTTGGGGGAGGGGTGATTAAAAGAGAACTACACTTCCATAATTAAAATTTAAATTAAATTAAAAAAAAACTTGAAAGGAAATGATTAACTCAACCAACGGTGGCCGCTATCTCATCTTGCAGTCAAATTAGAAATGTGTGTGTCAAGAACAAAGCAAGTCATTTTGTAGGGTAAACATTTTTGTTAAATTTTGTTAACCAGGTAAATTATTTTAGCAAAGTCTGCCAAAAAAAAAAAGATATTTTCGTAAAGGAAAAAAAAAAATTCCAAAAATTTCTAAAACAATATTTCCTCGCTGGGTGAAGAATAAAATTTAAAAGTCTGTTAAACGAGTTGAACGTGGTCCGAATTGTTACAATAATAAATGTCAAAAAGTGAAATTTAACAATGCCATTAAACATCTTCCGGTAATATGTATATTATATATATACACCGCAGAGCATTGCATACAGGGGGGGGGGGGGGACATGCCGTGTATTTAAGATGTAAAATATCAAGTTGCTTAAATTAGAATTACTATGGAAGGTCATTCAGGCAAAAGAAAAAAAAACGTGTGTAGCCTACATATAGAATGAAACATAAAGACAGAGAGAGGGCGAGGGGAGAGGGAGTAGGGAGGGAGGAAGAGGACGGAAAGGAAGAGGGAAAGAGCGAGATGGAAGGAGATAGAGAGATGGAATACAGGGAGGTAGACAAGATAACGGTGGATGAAAATGAATTAAAACAAATTCTCGTCAGAGATAAAACAACAAGATACAAGATACATGACATAATACAAGATACATGACATAATACATGATACATTACACATGACATACAACAAGATACATTATACATAAAATAATACAAGTTACATTATACATAACATAATACAAGATGCATTATACATAACATAATACAAGATACATTATACATAACATAATACAAGTTACATTATACATAACATAATACAAGTTACATTATACATAACATAATACAAGATACATTATACATAACATAATACAAGTTACATTATACATAACATAATACAAGATACATTACACATAACATAAAACAAGATACATTACACATGACATAATACAAGATACATTACACGTGACATAATAATCTGGTGTAAAACTATTGAATGTTCCATCTCTCGCCCGCTCTCCAATTTCCGCTCCCTGATGTTAGGATCCCATCGCCAGTCAAACCTCGGCCAAGATGAAACTAATTTCTAAGATGTAAATAGAATTAGTGACGCGATGGGCAGCCGTACAAGTTTGTAAAAATGGCGAAACGAAAAAAAAAGGAACAAACGGCCAATGAAATGAAACCTTTTAGTTATCTGAATGTACACCCCCAACACCAACACCTCCACACCCCCCCCCCCTCCCCCGTTTCCCTTTTTTTTACAAAGTAAAAAAAAATGACAAAATAATTTTCTAACCGGAAGTATACTTGAGATAAAAATAGATGTGTTTTCTCTTAGATCGTCGTGTTAAAGACATGATAATGTTTACAATGATGACGGAATAATTGAAGTACCACATTCTACAGCAGTGGCCAGCCAGGCATTCTACAGCGGTGGCCAGGCATTCTACAGCAGTGGCCAGGCATTCTACAGCAGTGGCTAGCCAGGCATTCTACAGCAGTGGCCAGCCATTCTACAGCAGTGGCCAGCCAGGCATTCTACAGCAGGGGGCCAGGCATTCTACAGCAGTGGCCAGGCATTCTACAGCAGTGACCAGGCATTCTACAGCAGTGGCTAGCCAGGCATTCTACAGCAGTGGCCAGGCATTCTACAGCAGTGGCCAGCCATTCTACAGCAGTGGCCAGGCATTCTACAGCAGTGGCCAGGCATTCTAAAGCAGTGGCCAGGCCTTTAGAGGGGCGACTGATATATAGGCTTGTAGAGGGGAGGCTGATATATAGGCATGTAGAAGGGAGGCTGATAGATAGGCATGTAGAGGGGCGGCTGATAGATAGGCATGTAGAGGGGAGGCTGATATATAGGCATGTAGAAGGGAGGCTGATATATAGGCATGAAGAGAGGGAGGCTGATATATAGGCATGTAGAGGGGCGGCTGATATATAGGCCCGTAGAGGGGCGGCTGATATATAGGCATGTAGAGGGGAGGCTGATATATAGGCATGTAGAGGGGAGGCTGATATATAGGCTTGTAGAGGGGAGGCTGATATATAGGCATGTAGAGGGGAGGCTGATATATAGGAATGTAGAGGGGAGGCTGATATATGGGAATGTATAAGGGAGGCTGATATATAGGAATGTAGAGGGGAGGCTGATATATAGGAATGTAGAGAGGAGGCTGATATATAGGAATGTAGAGGGGAGGCTGATATATAGGAATGTAGAGAGGAGGCTGATATATAGGAATGTAGAGGGGAGGCTGATATATAGGCATGTAGAAAGGCGGCTGATATATAGGCATGTAGAGGGGAGGCTGATATATAGGCATGTAGAGGGGCGGCTGATATATAGGCATGTAGAGGGGAGGCTGATATATAGGCATGTAGAGGGGAGGCTGATATATAGGCATGTAGAGGGGAGGCTGATATATAGGCATGTAGAGGGGCGGCTGATATATAGGCATGTAGAGGGGAGGCTGATATATAGGAATGTAGAGGGGAGGCTGATATATAGGAATGTAGAGGGGAGGCTGATATATAGGCATGTAGAGGGGAGGCTGATATATAGGCATGTAGAGGGGAGGCTGATATATAGGAATGTAGAGGGGAGGCTGATATATAGGCATGTAGAGGGGCGGCTGATAGATAGGCATGTAGAGGGGAGGCTGATATATATATTATACAAAGTGGCTAGGGTCATTGGGAAAGGGGGGAGGGGTGTACGGACCAGTAAAAAGATTGCAAGCTGAGTGTGAGCTCTAGAGATATGAGAGGACCGTGAGTCATCCGTCAATTATCTGAAGTTATCTGCAAATACTTGGTGGGTGTTTTGTCATTTGTGTATGGTGTAAAATGTGTGTGTGTGTATGTGTGTGTGTATGTGTGTGTATGTGTGTATATGTGTGTGTATGTGTGTGTGTGTATGTGTGTGTGTATGTATGTGTGTATGTGTGTGTGTATGTGTGTGTATGTGTGTGTATGTGTGTATGTGTGTGTATGTGTGTGTGTATGTGTGTGTATGTGTGTGTGTATGTGTGTGTATGTGTGTGTATGTGTGTGTATGTGTGTGTATGTATGTGTATGTATGTGTGTGTATGTGTGTGTATGTGTGTGTATATGTGTGTGTATGTGTGTGTGTGTGTGTGTATGTGTGTGTATGTGTGTGTATGTGTGTATGTGTGTGTATGTGTGTGTATGTGTGTGTATGTGTGTGTATGTGTGTGTATATGTGTGTATGTGTGTGTTTATGTGTATGTGTGTGTGTATGTGTGTGTGTGTTTGTGTGTGTATGTATGTGTGTATGTGTGTGTGTTAGTGTGTATATGTGTGTGTATATGTGTATGTGTGTGTGTATGTGTGTATGTGTGTGTGTATGTGTATGTGTGTGTGTGTTTATGTGTGTGTATGTGTGTGTGTTTGTGTGTGTATGTATGTGTATGTGTGTGTGTTTGTGTGTGTATGTGTGTGTATATGTGTATGTGTGTGTGTATGTGTGTGTATGTGTGTGTATGTGTATGTGTGTGTATGTGTGTGTATGTGTATGTGTGTGTATGTGTATGTGTGTGTATGTGTATGTGTGTGTATGTGTGTGTGTGTCAGCGGGGGAAGCGGGGGCAGTGGCGTAACTATGGGGCGACGGTTTTTCCACTTGGGCGGCGATGACTTTCCACGTCTGGGGCCTAGGTCAGTGGTGGACATAATTATTTGGGTCGCGGGCCACGTAGGGCTTTTTAAAAATGACCGGCGGGCCGGACCAGATGGACGTGGAGAGTGTGGTGACGTCGACTAATACAACCTAAATGTAAAACGTCATAACACAAAAAGGCCAGGGCGTGCTTCCCTCTGAAACGTGTGGTGGGCGGGCCGGTTTAAACAGTCCGGAGGGCCAGATTTAGCCCGCGGGCAGTATATTTGTCCTTGTTGGGCCGTGTAGGAGCGTCATTTTTTCCAAACTCGAGTATTTTAGGTAAGGGAATGGGGCGGGCATTGTTTATAGCCTCCCTGGGACGTCAACAGCGCTAGTGACGCCACGGGCAGACGTTGGTCCTGTTAGTGATTCATTACCAACTGTGGTTATAGTCGACCTAGATGACCTTCTGCATGCAGTCATGACCTTATATTGACCACAAAATAGAAAAAAAATAAAACGCCGTCTGCACTGAAAACAATTAGATCATGAGCTGACCTCTGTTCAAGATGACTGACCACTGGTCCTGATGACTGGCATCAGGTCAAGATGACTGGTCTCTGGTCAAGATGACTTACCACTGGTCCTGATGACTGACCTTTGGTACTAATGAATGACCTCTGGTACTGATGACTAACATTGGGTACTGATGACTCACCTCTGGTCCTGATGACTGGCATCAGTCAAGATGACTGATCTCTGGTCAAGTTGACTGACCTCTGGTTCTGATGACTAACCTCTGGTCAAGATGACTGACCTATGGTCCTGATAACTGACCTATGGTCCTGATGACTGACCTCTGGTCTAAGCGTGGGCAGAATGAGACTGACCGGTACTAACAAGACTAACGACCCTGAACACGTCACACAGTTGTTATTTGTTTGTTTGCTATGAAAATGTTGAAGAAAGAAAAGAAAGAAAAGATAGAGAAGAAAGAAAAGATAGAAAAGAAAGAAAAGATAGAAAAGAAAGAAAAGAAAGAAAAGAAAGAAAGAAAGAAATGTATAATTTCAGCATTTTGTACAAGACAATGTAAAACAACAACACCACTGCCCGTATGAAAGATTTGGGACATGCCAACCAGAGATGTGCGGATCTTGAAATTTAGCGTCCGCGTCCGTCCGCGAATTTCTATCAATGATCCGCGTCCGCGTCCGCAGAATCTTACAACATTGGTCCGCAGTTCCGCATTGCTGAAATTTAGCTGTTTAAATGACTTGAAATTTTTTATGGTAATGCTAAAGAAGATCCGCGTCAGTCCGCAAGTCCGCAACTTAACCATACGAAGCGTCCGCTGTCAGTCCGCGGATTCGGAAAAGTCCGCGGATCTGCGTCCGCAAGCGGACGCGTCCGCTGTCCGCTCATCTCTGATGCCAACCTAAAGTTTTACTTCATATCAAACATTAATCTGCATGGCGCTGTACTCAAAACTCATCTGAATGTATGATGAGCGATGCAGTTTTATCCAGCGATGTATTGGTAAAATAAGAAGTAAGGGAGAGCATAGTGGGAGCACACAAAAATGTGGGAGTTGTCGGGACATGAAAAAGTTCTGGAACGAATTCCGGTTCTGAAAAAAAAGGTAAGGGAACGTCGTTCCACCTCGTTCCCCCTCCCAATACGGCACTGGTTTTATGTTACTACAATAGTGTAAACAAATACATATTTTCGAGAGTCTATGACCAATTTTTATGTCTTAGTTTGAATGTGAGACTGGTGGAGAAACGGATACTGTCTGGTAGTGGATGACGTTATATCACTTGAACTTGGAATAATAAAATATATCAACACTGAACAACTTTATAAATTGTATTAAATTATTTTTTTTAGAATTTCAACAGACAACATAAATTATTAAGGGGAAAAAAAGCAAAAGAATAAATGAAAACATGAATAAGGTCTGTGGGGCCTGGGAAGGGGAGGTCAGGTATAGTTGATAAAATGGGTTGAGGAGAGGTCAAAGGTGAGACACGTGGGATTAATTTAACGATGGAATACTTCCGAATTATAATGCGTAAGACGATTTAAAAGCTTATAATAGAATAACATTTTTTTTTAGAAAAGAAGAACATATTTTGAAGAAAGAAAATAAAAAACAAAATAAAACAACAGTGAAATCCAAAAAGGTTTGGGGGAGGGAGGAAGGGGGGGGGGACAGATTAGTTGGATGCCGTCTGGTGAACTCTTCTCTGTGCTAACCTTTCTGTACTGCTTAGGTCACCAAGACACGCAGGGTTTTTTTTTAAAGTATGTATGCCGAATAAACGAATAAAATAATGATAGTATATAAACAATCCATTCACAGCTATGAACAATCCAATCGCAGCTATAAACAATCCAGTCGTAACAATAAACAATCCAATCACAGCTATAAACAATACAATCACAGCTATGAACAATCCAATCACAGCTATGAACAATCCAATCACAGCTATGAACAATCCAATCACAGCTATGAACAATCCAATCACAGCTATGAACAATCCAATCACAGCTATGAACACGTGATTCGCGACTGATTCGCGGAGAGATGACGCAGTGGGGGACGACGACACAACTCAATGCGCCCTGCACTCAGTGGCGTAACCACAGTTAGGGGCGACAGGGGCGTATTTAAAAAAATGTACTTCCCAAAAGGAAGTACGGCATAGACGCCCCTGGGTGGGGCCCAAAGTAACGCACTGGGGGGATGCTTTTTCCCCTCCCGGAATAGCTACACTTAACTGCCTGCACCATGGATGTAGACATCACCACAGCGGCTACAGCACCGTTACTGACTCGCCGCCACTCGCCACTGACCAGACGTCACTGACTCGTCGCGATTGATACACCGCTACTGACTCACGTCCATTGACTCCCCTAGTGTCCAATAACAAACTGCCACTGAATCGCTGCTACCAACTTACCTTCACTCGCCACTGACTCGCGTCCTTTGACTCCCCTACTATACTCTAACAAACTGCCACTGAATCGCTGCTACCAACTTACCTTCACTCGACACTGACTCACGTCCACTGACTCTCCTACTGTCCTCTAACAAACTACCACTGACTCGCTGCTACCAACTTACCGTCACTCGCTACTGACTCGCGTCCATTGACTCCCCTACTGTCCTCTAACAAACCGCCACTGACTCGCTGCTACCAACTTACCGTCACTCGCCACTGACTCGCGTCCATTGACTCCCCTACTGTACTCTAACAAACTGCCACTAACTCGCCGCTACCAACTTACCGTCACTCGCCACTGACTCGCGTCCTTTGACTCCCCTACTGTACTCTAATAAACTGCCACTGACTCGCTGCTACCAACTTACCGTCACTCGCCACTGACTCGCATCCTTTGACTCCCCTACTGTACTCTAACAAACTGCCACTGACTCGCTGCTACCAACTTACCGTCACTCGCCACTGACTCGCGTCCATTGACTCCCCTACTGTACTCTAACAAACTGCCACTGACTCGCTGCTACCAACTTACCGTCACTCGCCACTGACTCGCGTCCATTGACTCCCCTACTGTCCTCTAACAAACCGCCACTGACTCGCTGCTACCAACTTACCGTCACTTGCCACTGACTCCCCTACTGTTCACTATCTAACTGCCACTGACTCGTCGCCAATAGCAACTGGCTTGCTGCCACTCGCCTCTGACTATGTGACCACTCGCAACTATGACTCACCGCCAATGACTCTCCCGCCTCTATGGCTGTGCTCACCTTAATGAAGCCTCACCTCACCCATCTATTTTCCACACCACACGACGTCAAGAATAAACCCACCCGCTAATTCAATCCCCGCCACAGTTATTACAGTTGACCTTAATACGTTTTCACCTCAAGGTTCCGACATCCCATAATATTACTCAACTTAACGTTTTCTAGAATAACTGAAGAGGAAATTTGAAAAAAAAAAAAAACTTAAATAAAAAAACAAACAAAACGACTTAGGAAAGTTTTGTTTAACTACCACCACCTGGGAATAACCGTTGGCTGTCGAACAGACTACTTAGATACCCCCTCCCCGGGCCACATACCCTCACACACTTCTATTGTTCATTTAGCCACGCTCTTTTTATGTTTCAGGGTTTATTCCCCCCCCCCCCCGGTCCTGTTCGACGTCACAGTCTGAGTCTAGATGTCAGTAACGATAACTCCAGTAAGCCATAAAAGACAACTCTTACAACCCTCCCCCCCCTCACATACACACGCACAGTGGGACTAAAAAAGAAACCCACATTAACAAAGGCGTACCTAGGGTGGGGGTCCAAATTCGAAAGTCCCCCCCCCCCCGGGTCCACCAAAATATTTTTAACATGAAATATTAAGTACATTATCAGTATCTCATGTCATGATGTCGAATGTTAAAATGCAGGGGCCCCCAATCCAACGGCGCCCCCAAATCCCTAGGTTCGGCACTGCACAAAAAACTCATAATGTTTAGCATTTTAACTTCTCAATGATGGCCAAGATGATGTATTTGTGCGTGTGTGCGTGTGTGTGAAAAAGAGAGAGGGGGGAGAGAGAAAGAGAGCGAGAGAGAGAGGGGAGAGAGAGACAGAGAGAGAGAGAGAGGAGAGAGAGACAGAGAGAGAGAGAGAGAGGAGAGAGAGACAGGGACAGAGAGAGAGAGGAGAGAGAGGAGAGAGAGACAGAGAGAGAGGAGAGAGAGACAGAGACACAGAGAGAGGGGGGGGTAGAGAGAGAGGGAGGAGAGAGGAGAGAGAGAGGGAGAGAGAGGAGAGAGAGACAGACAGAGAGAGAGGGACAGAGAGAGAGAGAGAGAGAGAGGAGAGAGAGAGGAGAGAGAGAGGAGAGAGAGAGAAAGAGTTTGAATGCGTGTCTGTGTAAAATGTAATGTAAACCAAACTGATCATGGAGGGGAAAAAAAAAGACAAGCAATCTAAGCCTGTTCCATTCTGGACACAGGACGTGTTAGAGCATTTTCGTATTTTGTATCAGTGTGTATGCTATCTTTCAGTAAATATTTGTAAATTTTGGAAATGTTTATAAATTCAATTGTGTAATGCATATATCTGAAAAAAAGATATTAAAAAGAGGTTTCTTTATATTTGAAAACAAAATTATTTTCTCTTTAATCTAACTACAAGTGGTGTGTGGTCACTGAAATAGGAATCATAATTGAAACATTCTAAATTGTAGTCATTTAATCGTCCGAAAACTCCGTCAATTGTTTGATAATTATATATTATGGGTTTTATAAAAAGTACGGGAAGTAAGTCATGTTGAATAGCTGTTACAAAAATAAATAATGATTACGCCCCTTTGATTAGCTTTTATTATTTATATTTAAAATATAAGCAAAACGGTACATAAAAAACTCTTATATTTTGGCCCTTAGAGGTCAAATCGCAAAATGGACTTTTGATGTACACTTGGCAGGCCAAGACCTACAAAATGATATATATATCATGGGTCTAGGACTTATGGTTGCTGAGATATAGGGCGCTCCATTATTAATATAGCTTATATAGTAAAAAACGGTACTTTATAATGCCCCTTTTACGCCCTGAGAGGTCAGATCGCGAAATGGAAAAAAGTCTTTTCTTGGCAGGTCAAGACCTACAAAATGATATATACATCATGGGTCTAGGACTTATGGTTGTTGAGATCTAGGGTGATGACAGACAGACAGACAGACAGACAGACAAAACGGGGACAATAGAGCATTTTTTTTTCGAAAATGCTCTAACAACAGCATGGAAAATGAAGGGACTGAACTCGGCTGAGTATTGACGAAGAGTTATCCTGTTCCAATTTAATTTTAAAACTAATCTTCTCGTCTTTAGTTAAGTATTGAAAAGTAAACAGCGTGTGATTGGCTAGATATAAGACAACAAATGAAGAGCTTCAAAAAAAAATAATTCTCGTGTCCAATGGACACACACACGTGCCGTTTGAAAATAGGAGACATTGTCTTAACAACAAACATATTAACGATGTAACAGTATATATAGACATCAAAAGTCAAAAATGAAACACAATGGACATTGGGTACGGAGGGTTTCCCTCGAATTCAGTTCCCGGTGTGTTCCCGTTGTGTTCCTGGAAGAATGAGATGTTTATATCATAGAGACTACAAAGCCTTTCTTTATCTCCATCATGGAGACCTGCTGTAGCTCGAACCCAGGACCCTTAGGTCAACAGTCAAGCGCTTTACCGCACGACCACCCGTCCCGGACGTAGTGTCGCGATCGTCACTCCAGACTGGTTCTCAGGGTGGCGGACAGATAGGACAAAGCTTGACCCTTGAATGGTGAATATGTAGGAGAGGGTCAATAACTTCATTTGGAAGGGGGGCCCATAACTTTGGCGCGAAGGGGTCAAAAGCTTTCGTTGGAAGAGGGGCCCTTAACTTTAGTGCAAGGGGGTCAATAGCTTTAGTTGAAGGGGGGCCCATAACTTTAGTGCGAGGCGATCAATAGCTTTAGTTGGAAGGGGGCTCATAACTTTGTGGGAGGGGTTCAATAACTTTAGTTGAAGGGGGCCCATAACTTTAGTGGGAGCGGGAGGTCAATAACTTAAGTTAAAAAAATTCTCTGACTCATTCCGATATCCAGAGCATGTCGGCCCCCTTGTGCAGAGACTTCCGGAAATATTCAGATACCTAAACACATCAGGCGCGGCATCTTGGTCAGGTTGCTCAAGTTTACAACCCAAAGGACTGTCACTGGCATATATATATATATATATATATATATATATATATATATATATATATATATATATATATATATATATATATTGGTATATATATATATCTCAACAGAGATTCAGTGTCAAGACCTATGGGGGTCAGTGCAAATATTCTCCTGCCAAGACCTCGAATGAATTCAATGTCATGATTTGTCCATAAAACAGGACAATAATATAACTTGCTCCAGACTGACCTTGAATGCTCGTTAAAGAAAAAACAACGACAATTATTAATGGCAAAGTACCAACACTCCAGTTAAAAAATAGAAGTGATATTTTAGTCGCGTGCCATAGGTTCACCACCATTGCCCTAGAGCAGGGGTCGGCAACCTACGGCTCGCGAGCCGCATGCGGCTCTTTCGATGTAAAGTTGCGGATCTTTCGATGTCAGATTGCGGCCTTCCAGTTCCATGTGCAAATAATAACAATGATAATATTTTATATACCTAATCCTAATCAAATACCATAAAACTGAAACAACAATTTTAGTGGCCCTTTAAAAACTGAGAAAATTGTAAATTATAACTTTTGTCTCTTTCGTCTCGAAAAGGTTGCCGACCCCTGGCCTAGACAATAGCTTAAGACTGCCAGTAATTGACACAATGTAAATAATACTGTTAATTCTAATATTGTGAATTGAAATTCTCCACTGCACACAACCTGGTAGTCAAATCTAGAAAATAAATCATTCGTTTTATCAGGACCGTAGACATACAAATCTGGGGGCTATTGACAAACTCTTACAGCTGGGTGCCCCCCGTTTTTCAATAAAAAAAGAGGGGGGCCCAGATTGTTTTAGGCGAAACAACTGATTGTCAAAGAAGACGGGGGCCTCAACACAGCTAGGTGTGTACAGTCAACAGTCAACACAGCTAATTGTACACAGTCAACACAGCTAAGTGTGTACAATCAACAGTCAACACAGATAATTGTACACAGTCAACACAGCTAAGTGTGTACAATCAACAGTCAACACAGCTAATTGTACACAGTCAACACAGCTAAGTGTGTACAATCAACAGTCAACACAGCTAATTGTACACAGTCAACACAGCTAAGTGTGTACAGTCAACAGTCAACACAGATAATTGTACACAGTCAACACAGCTAAGTGTGTACAATCAACAGTCAACACAGCTAATTGTACACAGTCAACACAGCTAAGTGTGTACAGTCAACAGTCAACACAGCTAATTGTACACAGTCAACACAGCTAAGTGTGTACAATCAATAGTCAACACAGCTAAGTGTGTACAGTCAACACAGCTAAGTGTGTACAGTCAACACAGCTAAGTGTGTACAATCAATAGTCAACAACGCAAAGTGTGTACAGTCAACACAGCTAAGTGTGTACAGTCAACACAGCTAAGTGTGTACAATCAATAGTCAACAACGCAAAGTGTGTACAGTCAACACAGCTAAGTGTGTACAGCCAACACATCTATGTGTGTTTACATACCGTAACATGAGAATATTTATCTAGAAATGTCATCTCAATTATGGTAAAATGAACAAACCCCCACCTCCCAGGGACGTCCGGGAAAATGGTTTGCTTTGTAATTTCTATCTTGGTTTTAGTTATATCTTTCCGGCCGTTTGTCTTTTGTCTGTTTGTTTTTTTTTTTTGGTCTGTTATTCTTGTTTGTTTCCCATAATTCTTTCAGTTTTTGTCTTTTTTTCCTCCAAATTAAAAAAAAAATGAGAGAAAAAATAAATCAATTTGACGTCATCAAAAAGTGTTTCCATTATTTTTGGTGGTAATAGTGATGTCAATTTGTTGATGGTAATAGTGATGTCAATTTGTTGATGGTAATAGTGATGTCAATTTGTTGATGGTAATAGTGATGTCTGTTGATGGTAATAGTGATGTCTGTTGATGGTAATAGTGATGTCTGTTGATGGTAATGGTGATGTCTGTTGATGGTAATAGTGATGTCTGTTGATAATAATAGTGATGTCAATTTGTTGATTTTTTTTTTCCGTTTCATATTCGGAAGAAAGTGATTTTTTTCCCCGTCCATGACCTCTGTGAACTCACGCCATTTTGTAAATTTGTTTGTATGAAATATGACACTGTGTGGTCAAGGGAAGGGACAATGAAAAAAAAAACCCTCCATGGCTAGAGTGACACTTTTCCTCTGGGTAAATCTGTGTATGTTTGTGACGTCTTATGACTGGACCAAATCTGCTGACCGCTGGATCCCAGGTGATGATGATTTCAACCGTTTACAGTGCCATCAATAAAAGTCTAGATGTTAGTCTGATACTACAAACTGACGGAGATTATAGACTGTCAGAAAAAAAAAACGGCAGAATGACTCACAGATGATGGACAGACGGATCAACAGACAGGCACACAGGCTAACAGACAAGTGGACGGACAGATAGATATAACAGACTGACAGATAGATAGATAGATAGATAGATAGATAGATAGATAGATGGATAGATAGATAGATAGATAGATAGATAGATAGATAGATAGATAGATAGATAGATAGATAGATAGATAGATAGATAGATAGATAGATAGATAGATAGATAGATAGATAGATAGATAGATAGATAGATAGATAGATAGATAGATAGATAGGACAAAATGACCCTGGTGGATGTACTGATGTCCAGCAGGTCCCGGACAAAGTAGTTGCATGGGGGTTCGTCCGGGATATTGAAAGGATTTGAACCAACGGACTACACGTTGCTAAGCGAAACGTAGACCTCAAGTGTGGCCCCTTGATTATAGACACTGGGGGAAAACTACAAAGTTTTAAGTCTTCCTCGGTGAGGTCATCAGAGCTGGGGGGGGGGGGGGGGCAAGAAAACTAACTAACATACTCTCAGACTCAACAAGGGCGAACTCAAGACACATACATGGCACACGCTAGAACTCACATGGGCAAACTACAACCCGTGGGGCCAAATCCTGCCCACCCGAGAGCTCAATCCGGCCCTCTACTCGTATCAGAGAGAAGGACAGAGGTAGCCATTTACGTAATGGATTTTTACCAATGATTACGTTTGTTCAAGACTCATTCCATCTGCTGGGGTCCGGCCGGCCTGACAAAAATTTACGAACCCAATGTGGCCCCCGTGACTTAAAACATTTTTGCCTACACAGCCATGCCGTGACACATACACTCTCACCATTACTTCGGCATCGTATATGGAAAGACTGGTATTCGATACCGCCATAAGACAGTAATTACTGATACAACGAGACACTAATGTATCGTGACAGACAGTTATCGATATATTCAACTAAGAAACTCCCGGAATGGGAATAGAATGTATTACTGGAGAATCCAGTTGTAAACCTAGCAGCCCGGCTTTGCGCGGGATGACTCGGACTGATAGTTAGTGATTGTAAAAAAAATCTTGTACTGGGATTACATAGATAGACATATTAGTGGTAGGTCAATGGGTCATTTGGAATTCGGCCAATGGTACAAGTTTGGGTTTTTTCCCTTTTATACATAAGGAAACAAATTTTTTTTTCGTTGATCAATAGACGAAGAGTGAGGGGGGGGAGAAGAATGGACAGACCTTAGGATAGACAGAAGAATGGTCAGACAAATAGAAAGACCGATGAGAGAATCTACAGATAGGTGAGCTGATAAGCAGACAAACATATAGGCAAGCCTGGAGAACGGCGGGTGGATTGACAGACGGCCAACTAAACAGATGAAAGGGCAAACATTAGGAAATATGGGTGGATAGACGAGCTAATGTAAAGAATGATGGACAGAAGGACTGGTGGAAGAACAGCCAGACGGGCGGAAGAACAGCCAGACGGGTGGGAGAACAGCCACACAGACAACAAGCGGTAGATTGAAGAACATGCAGAAAGACGGGCGGAAGAATAGCCAGACGGGTGGGAGAACAGCCAGACTGGTAGGAGAACAGCCAGACTGGTGGAAGAACAGCCAGACTGGTGGGAAAACAGCCAGACTGGTGGGAGAACAGCCAGACTGGTGGGAAAACAGCCATGCAGACCAACAAGCGGTAGATTGAAGAACACGCAGAAAGACGGGTGGGTGTACAAGGGTAAAGACAGGCGGACGACCGGGTTAGAAAACAGGTGTGAGCACATGGACATGAATAACACCAGTGACAATATGGTGACTGTAGCATTCATTGACATACGGGATGGGGGGGGGTGGGGGAGATGGAGAGAAAATACTTTGTGATAAACAAAATGTCATAATACAAACATTGGTTACAGAATGTGAGTGATGCTTTACATTGTAGTATATACTGATCAGTGAGAATATCTACACATTAAGGAGACAGACAGACAGACAGACAGACAGACAGACAGACAGACAGATAGATAGATAGATAGATAGATAGATAGATAGATAGATAGATAGATAGATAGATAGATAGATAGATAGATAGATAGATAGATAGATAGATAGATAGATAGATAGATAGATAGATAGATAGATAGATAGATAGATAGATAGATAGATAGATAGATAGATAGATAGATAGATAGATAGATAGATAGATAGATAGATAGATAGATAGATAGATAGATAGATAGATAGATAGATAGATAGATAGATAGATAGATAGATAGATAGATAGATAGATACAC
>JAGDYQ010000205.1:1023561-1055558 GCA_021962125.1 Bulinus truncatus | reverse complement strand
GTTATAGCAGAGAACCTTGGGACACGGCGTACCGAACAACATTATTGTCCTCCTTCTGTCCCACCCCGTCTGCCCCCCCTCTCTCTCTCACGCACGCCTCTATCTGTCACTTGTTTATTTATGTTCCTGCTTTTTTTTGGTATCGTCAAACACAGAGCCGGTGGCAGCGGTGTCGCCAAATACGTTCTGGACCAAAGTAGCTCATAATTATAGCGCACACATTATTAAACTCTTTGTAAATCGCGTGTTGTTGTTTTTTGTTTGTTTGTGTGCTACTTATGATCTCAAGTTGTAGCGCATGGCCTCCAATCGTAGCGAAAAATAGCGCAGCGAGTCAACACCGCCGGCGTGTGACCGTGTAGGCAGATAAACTACACATGCGTCTACGGTATTGTTGTTGACTGACACACGCGGATCAAAAAAAAAAACAAACATCATAAGGTCCTAAGCAGGAAGGTAACAAAGTGTACCGGGATGTTTATGCCCATTCACTGGTGTATTTGCGTGAGGAGAGCTTCACTTGTTGATTCACTTCGACCTCTGCCTCCCCTCTCTCTCTCTCTCTCGCTCGCTGTTGATAACTTTACCCTGTCCTATTTATTTTATTACTCTCATCTCGGCTTTGAAAGATTTATGTTTAAAAAAACCAAAACAAACGGCAACATTGTTGTTGCCTTGTCATTACCGGGGAAAGTATAGAACGATGTAAACACATTCCCTTTATTTGGGTTTTTTTTAAGCACGGGAACATGTGTGCGTGTGTCAGTACGTGTGTGTTTATCTCATTCGACGCCTTTCATCGCAAGTGCTTGTCATGCATGCCATTGGTACGGTGGAACGTTTGTTTCACGTCCAGACTGGGCCCGTACTGTGCTCGGCGTGGATTTAGTTGGGGGGGGGCGCTTCCATGGCGCCCCCGGCTGGAAAAAAAAGACAACAAAACAAATAAATTCCGCTAAGCGCATTTAGTTTATAAGTTTGGGATTGATGGCCGAGTGGTGTAGATGCTCGGCTGTCGACCTAGGAGTCCTTGGTTCGATCCTCAATGAGAACGAAGGGAAATTTTCCAGGTCCTTGTGAAAGTTTGTTAATGTTCCACCTAGTCCACCCAGCTTTAAATGGGTACCTGACTTCAGTTTAAGGAAGTAAAGGCGGCTGGGCGTTGTGCTAACCACACAATCCCTTTATATGCCGAGCGATGTTACAGAAACAGATGAATTCTAAACTTCATCTGGCCTCTAGGGCTTATGGAACTTTCATTAACGACTTTGTTGGTTAATCTAGTTCAAAATGCCGGACTAAGACTCGGTACAGTAACCGCTTAAATATGATTCCTATATGTAGTTTGCTGGACTTCTAGTCCTATACGTAGCTGGCTGGACTTCTAGTCCTATACGTAGCTGGCTGGACTTCTAGTCCTATACGTAGTTTGCTGGACTTCTAGTCCTATACGTAGTTGGGTGGACTTCTAGTCCTATACGTAGTTGGGTGGACTTCTTGTCCTATACGTAGTTGGGTGGACTTCTAGTCCTATACGTAGTGGCCGGCCATTATCACGCACTCGACAGTGTGTGTGTGTGAGGCGAGGCCGACTAAACTTGTAGTAAACAATCGTTCGACCTATTTCGATAAACGTTTTAATTAAAGTTCTCCTTTATGCGGAAAAAAACAAACATTTATAGACGATTTGTACCCCCCCCCCTCCCTCATTTGTCAGAAACCTGGACTATTTTTTTAGAAAAGAGTTTCCTGCCATTTTTTGACTAGTTTACTATAAACTCGATCCTCCGTTCGTTGTAACCCCAAAATGGGGGTTGGTGGATTTAGTTGAGGCCCTGGAGAAAGTGTTGTTGTTTCTCCCCCCCCCCCCCCACCTCACCAGACATTATATAACTTACTCGAAATAGTAAACAGCAGTGCCATCAATATATATTTATATATATATATATATATATATGATTGATGTGGTAGCAAACTAATGGAATCTTGCCCCTCCCCCCCCTCTCTCTCTCACACACACACACTCACATAACTTGACCCCAAAAATTCTTAACTGTTTACCAACAAGCCAGTGGTAATTGTATTGTTACCAGTGTCCCTTCTCGAATGTTGTTGGTAACTTGACTGTATCCCCCCCCCCCCAACCACCACCACCACAGGCCAGTGCGCACGATAAGTGGCCACTTGGTCAGGTCTGGTGGTATATATTTGTTTACACTGGTAATTAATTTGTATCCTAATTGACCCTTGGGGGTTGGGGGGGGGGTGGCAGTGGGTGAACGAGGAAGAATATTCCGCGCGTTGGTTGATAGAAATAAAAACACCGTCCCACGCGGCGCAGTTGGAGAAATGTGTCTACGGAGTCACGGTGTAAATGTTGCTATCATCTGCCATCCAGTTGGAGAAATGTGTCTACGGAGTCACGGTGTAAATGTTGCTATCATCTGCCATCCAGTTGGAGAAATGTGTCTACGGAGTCACGGTGTAAATGTTGCTATCATCTGCCATCCAGTTGGAGAAATGTGTCTACGGAGTCACGGTGTAAATGTTGCTATCATATATCATTCATTTCCTTTACGTTGAAACCGTCTACGTAGATGGATGGCCGTGTGACAAAGCGCTCGATTGGTCGACCTGAGGGTCCCTGGTTCGCGGACCAATGGATATTTCATTGTTCATGGTTTAAAGTATTCCTTCCGCTATATCTCCCGTGGTGCCTCCAGTGCCGCTGCACTATCGGCTATGGCGGGGATGGAATAATGGCACCATTAAAACAGTCCCGTTAGTGGTTTCTAGGATTGCATCTGATCCTTACAGTGACTTCACACATACATAGAGACTAGATATTACCAGGCTTGCGGAGCCGCCAATTTGACGGCTCCGGCTCCCTATTTAAGATAGTATCACACGAGACAAAAAATTGTGTAATTGCGCCACGCAAACATGCCGCTGATAAAAAGCTATGCAAATTTTGCCGCGTTCACCCCCATAGTCAGGAACTTGAAAAATATACGCATTGTCGGTTTTACTAAAAACAAACCATTTCAGTGCATCCAGAATCATATCATTATTTTCGACCGAGGTTTCACTAGTCGCCATTTTCATAAGTAATAAAAAGTTATTTCAATGATCAAATTAGCAAATATTAAAATGATACATTATTTAAAATATTTTAAAGACTTCAGTATTTATATTTATTATTTATAAATTCGAAATGACTATTCGGACCCGGGTACCAATAAACTCCGATTTTTATTCGGACCCCGTCCCAATAAAGTCTATTGTTATTCGGACCCGTGGCAAATATGCACTTAGCTTAGCTATACATAAACTTTATTAATGTTTTTTGTTTATTTGTTTTTATAATTGTTTGAATTGTATGATTTAATCCTTACTCAGTGTCTAGGGTTCCACTAAGCGGACTCTCTATTATTATTTTTTCTAATAAAGTTTAAATATAGCTAAGCTTAGTGCATTTTTGCCACGGGTCCGAATAACAATCGGATTTTATTAGGACCCTGGTCCGAATAGCCACAGCCTTATAAATTTATCTAGTCTATTTCAGATATTCTGTTTATAATAAAATTGTTAAATACAGAAAGCGACCATTTTGTTTTTAGTCTATTACAAATTCGCGGTCAAATAATAATACGAAATGACGCGTTCGAATGTCGTCGTATTAACAATTTATTTTAAATGATTGATACAATTTAAATAAAACTGTTTTAACTTTATATATAACAAAATAACATGCCATTAAAAGAATTTCGGAGGGTAAACAAGATTTAAAACGAACACAAAACGATTCCCCATTAAAGATTTCTTGTGGTGATGTGCGTGCACTCTATCATTTAAACGCTGTTACTATCGTGGCGTTCGTAAAAATGACATTTCAAATTATAGGAGGCAAACAATCAAACAAATTTGGAATTTTAAAGCTAAAAAAAAAATTCTGCTGTAAAAAAAAAACATTTGGGAGCCGTGGAGCCGCCAGATTTTTTCGGCTTCGGCTCCAGCAAAAAGTAGCGGCTCCTCGGCTCCGGCTCCGCAAGCCTGGATATTACGCCGTAAAAAATGTTTCTTTAAGTACCGGGTGAGGATAGCTGCACTGTAAATGACTTGATGATTGGACAGAATAGTTTACTTCATGAAGTTATCGGGTGAGGATGGCTGCACTGTAAATGACTTGATGATTGGACAGAATAGTTTACTTCATGAAGTTATCGGGTGAGGATGGCTGCACTGTAAATGACTTGATGATTGGACAGAATAGTTTACTTCATGAAGTTATCGGGTGAGGATGGCTGCACTGTAAATGACTTGATGATTGGACAGAATAGTTTACATAATTAAACTTTGGGGTAAAGCAGTATAGATAAATTGAAATAGTTTGAAGAGAGATATAAAACGTGTCGGTGAATTGTTTAGCGGACCAGCCCGATAACGGATGGGTTTGTTTACCCGTACATACAACAACAACAAATATCACGTGACCGTCGACTTTAAAATAGAAACGCCTATTACGTAACGCTTCTCCTTACAATAGTGAAATAAGAGTTCAGTGTGTGTCTGATGATGAGGAAATTGTGATGGTCGTACAATCATCCAGAACAATTATGTGTATACGTTTCATGGCGATAGTTACTTTGAGTTACGATACTAAGTTTGTGCCCATTGATTGGGCGGGTCTCTCTCTCTCTCTTCCCCCTGGCCTCTAATACATGTATTTCATTATTTTCGAAGGCTGGCCGGCCACTGGGTGAACTCGGGACGTTGACCTGGTTCCTGACCTGTCCACCTGTTTACCTGGACTGCCGAGACTGGCGCGAGGCTCAGTCTAAATATAAACGGCACATACGAGGGGTAATGGGAAGGAAAAATGCAAGGTCACGGTGAACTGGTTCACGTGATAAATGTCCATAACTTGACCATAGCTTATTTTGTTGCCTGTACAAAATACAACACACGGTTGTTGAATAAACCACTGGCATAACAGTACGATGTACACAGTATAGTGTGAATTGAGTAAAAAAAAAGTTCCCTTAAGCCCTTAAGGACTCACCGGGGTAGATGAAGTGTAGAGTTCATCTGTTTCAGTAACCTCGGCATATTAAGGGATTGGTGTGGTTAGCACAACGCCCAGCCCCCAACTTAATGTCGGGTACCCATTTTAAAGCTTGGGGGACTTGCACCAGGACCTGAAAAAATCTCAAGGTTCTAACCCAGGACTCTACACCTCAGAGGTTTCAGAATAGCCCTGGTTATTGATTGATTATGCGTGGGCGTGAAAGTTGAAACGTTCCATCAGTCCACATAGACTCCAGCGTGTCGATCGCCACGAGTCACAGAGTGTCTGGCGTGTATCACACTTCATCGATAGTTTTATGCCTTCACCAAGGGTGGGCAATCTTTTTGCACTTAACACAATGACGTGCTTTGATCTCTTTTTTTTTTCTTTTCTTTTTGGTGCCAACAGTTTAACTTCACATTCCGTGTGTTGTGCCGGGTGAACAAGTGGATGGCGCTCCCCCCCCCATTCTGTCATGGGGGGGGGAATTGTTCCGCTATTTCTCAGGTGAACTTATCCAGTGCTCGATTTAAGAAAAAAAAACCAGTGCCGGGGATTGAATAAACATTTCTGAAGAGCCGGGGATAAATGTCTATGGTTTCATCCCCGGCAGGGATATATTAGCTAAAGCAGAGCCGGGGATTGAATAAACATTTCTGAAGAGCCGGGGGTAAACGTTTGTGGTTTCATCCCCGGCAGGGATATATTAGCTAATGCAGAGCCGGGGATTGAATAAACATTTCTGAAGAGCCGGGGGTAAACGTCTGTGGTTTCATCCCCGGCAGGGATATATTAGCTAAACCAGTGCCGGGGGATGACAGTTCTCGAGCCCTGAACTTATCCCCCGCAACCACTTTGTTTACAACGCACCCTGACCTGACCCCGTGAACTTTGACACCCTGAAGGATTTTTTTTTCGGTGGGTGACCTGGATACGGAATTCCAACACAGCCTACACCACACGTGTGTTTTTCAAGCCAGTGGCGAAGAGGAGGTGGTGGCGAACGAGGACAAAAAAAAAAGGGGGGGGGGGAGTAGTGGGAGAGGGCGGATGGCCTGTTGGGGAGTGGGCTTGTTTGTTTGTTTCATGCTAACGTTATCCCGCCCCCCCCCCCTTTTACTTTCTCCCTGCTTGTGAACTTTAGGTTCAATTTTACTTTTAGATTCTTTTTTTGTTTTATGTTTTCTGCTCTGTCCATAACATTTCATTGAAATAAATTGAAACCGTGGGTTATCTCCCCCCTTCCCGCCCCATCTCTTGAGAGAAGAGATTCAAAAGGGGGGGGGGGAATATGTTTGTTTTCTTGTCATCCTTTCCGGATACGACTTAAGAGTAAAATAAATAAATATTCGTTAGAGAGTACTTTTAGAAAAAAAAACACAACACAACACGCATGTTGTTACTAGACCGGTCAGCCTGATATGGCGAATGAAAGTGCAAACAGATAGTTCAGCCGACATACATATATACATATATATAATGATATTGGTAACGCAGTACCGGACTGATAGATTTGGGGCGCTTGGCCTCTTTGGGGGCCCCTGCATTTTGACATTCGCACCATGACATGAGATAATGTACTTAATGTAAACAATTTTTTGGAGGGGGGGGGGCTGAAGCTTTCGAATTTGGGGGCCCCCCCACGCTGGATACGCCTCTGTGCTAACGAGCGTGTATTTATATATAATGTTCATGGCTGAAGTGATCTTTGATCCTCGAAACAAAACTTCTCAATGAATTACTTTGAGGAAACAACAACAGCAACACAGTGAGGTTGGTACAGGCAGAGGGAAAAAAAGAGATTGTAAGTCCTATATGATGGAGTTGTCAGTGTCACTGTCAGCTAATCTTAGGGAACCTGTTCACACGTAAAATAAAGGCATGATTGTGTATTGTGTGTGTGGGGGGGGGGAGGGGAAGTCAGGTTAAATATTTATTTTCCGTTTTTGTAAAGAGGGTGGTGGTGGTAGTTTGTGTCTCTTATAGAATGCTCTCGTATGAAGCGCTTTAAGCCAAACCAGCCTAACCTACCCCATGAAGCCTTAGGGGTTGTGGTAGACACACACCATCAAGCCGGGGCTACTACGGTGGCTATAGCCAGACCAGCCTAGCTTACCTCATGAAGCATTAGAGGTTGTGGTAGACTCACACTTTTAGGCCACATTTCATCTTCGCGATGCCCCCCCCCCCAGACTAAGAGAACATGGCTTACTTTAATTTATGAAGCCAGTTGAGTCATAGTTACTACACCCAATATGTGGATTAGGCTATTAGCTGCTAGACTAACCTAAAAGCCTCAGACATTTATTTGGTAACAGCCAAGTTATTGTAAGTCAGATAGTAGAAAGCATTGGAGCCCCCCCCCCCTTTTCCCAGCCGGGCCCGATATTCTTAGTTGAGACCTTCCTCATTTGAATGAATTTCTTTTTGGTTTCAGATCACGTGTGGTCCATCAATGTCCAATCCAAGTGTGTTATCGCCAAGGGGGGCTACAAGATGTGTTTGAATGAGACCACTGTGACTTTGTTCAAGGGCACCTCTTTTGAACCAGAGTATATCATACCTGTAAGTAGTCTTCAGCTATGCCGCATGCCTCCACCGGTCATACCTGTAAGTAGTCTTCAGCTATGCCGCATGCCTCCACCGGTCATACCTGTAAGTAGTCTTAAGTTATGCCTCCACCGGTCATACCTGTAAGTAGTCTTCAGCTATGCCGCATGCCTCCACCGGTCATACCTGTAAGTAGTCATGAGCTATGCCGCATGCCTCCACCAGTCATACCTGTAAGTAGTCATGAGCTATGCCGCATGCCTCCACCGGTCATACCTGTAAGTAGTCATGAGCTATGCCGCATGCCTCCACCGGTCATACCTGTAAGTAGTCTTAAGTTATGCCTCCACTGGTCATACCTGTAAGTAGTCTTAAGCTATGCCTCCACCGGTCATACCGTTAGGAACATTTTTTTTAATCAATGAATGAAATGCTTTATGATAATTGCAATTTTTATGAAAGTTTATTTTTTGTTTCCTTTATCCTTGAAGGTTAAAAGCTGTCCATAATTTTTTTTTTTGTAAGTAAGAAATTTGTAGATACGAAACAAAGACATTAACTACTCAATTGTTTCTCAGCTAACCACTGTCAGATCCATTGCCACCACAGACAACTCTTTTCGCATGGAGATCGGTAGAAACTGTCCGACGGGGGAGGGAGAACTCAACTTCTTGGTGGAAGATGCTGCCTTGGCCAGGGAGATGCATGGTGTTCTTTTAGAGTAAGTCTGATGGCAGTCCGCTTGCATTGAAATTGCTCCATCCATGCTTGGTTGGTTGGCCAATCATCAAACACATAGACTAAAACACCCTGTTTCAATGTAAACATAAGCCACATTAATTTTACCTGCAACATTCGCTGCTGGCTTTCTTTTTTCCCCCCTTTGAAGTGTGTTGATATATATATATATTTTTACTAAATGGATGATAAGTGCAGGTAACTCTTGGCATTCTTGTGGAGAGATTTAAGTTCCCGGCAATGATCTCTATGCACCTCTTCAGGAACACTTTATAGTTTATGCAGTTTTTTTTTTTAAAACCTGATTTGGCGACAATTTAAAAACATTTTTTTTTTAAAATAAGAAATAAATATCGCACGGTTGATTTTGTTTTTTTTTGGTGGTCTTTTTTTTTTGTGGACAAAAAAATGTCAACAGAAACTTCGGAAAAAAAAAAAATTAAGTTTAAATAAAACTATGTGTATGAGTGTGTTTTAAACAAACTGTCAAAGTATGACTTGTCACAGCTATAGGTTTTTTTTTTTTTCAGATACATGACTGCACTGGAGGATTCTAGGAAGGCACTGTCATCTCAGGCAGCTCCTCGTAGGAGAACTGATAGCCACACCAGGTGAATACGGATATTGGTATTAGTATTATAAAATAGATGTTTGCGCACGTTAGGGCTGGAGTGTGTGAAGTCCCCTGTAAGGATGAGATGAAATCTCTTAGATCCTATGAACCACTAATGGGACGGTTTTTATGGTGCCCTTCTTTCATCCCCCACCATAGCCGATAGTGCAATGGCCGTGGAGGCACCACGGGAGATATATCGGGAACTTGAGCCAAGACCTGAAAATTTTCCTTGGTCCGCACCGGAGATCGAACCAGGTACCTTCAGGTCGACAGTTGAGCGCTTTATCGAAGAATCTTTTGATTATGATTAGGGCTTGTTGGTTTTTTTTAAAAAACCTGCCAGGAAAAAACGTTTTTTTTTTTGGGGCTTTAAGACCTGGTTATAGCAGAGAACTTAACACATAGCTAAAAAAAAATTGATAAATTCCACTAAATTGCAGAGAAATCTGGTAAACTGTGACTTTCTAGTGAATTCCATAGACAGTCTGACCCTTGTCTATTATCATAGAAAGTAATTGTTCAGCAGAAAGTAATCGCTCAGCAGAAAGTAATTGTTCAGCAGAAAGTAATTGTTCAGCAGAATGTAATTGTTCAGTGATACAGGAGAGTGGGCATGACCAAGTGGCTCACAGGTGATTTGAGGGACGGGGGGGGGGGAAGGGTATACACACACACAGAGATTTATTGCATTTGTTTCCTCGACCTGGAAAGAGGGGTAAATTCAAGTTGTTTACTAATTCTAGAGAACAACCGAGGATTTATTTAGCCACGAATTTACTGTTGACTTGCTAGTAGCAAACGACTTGAAACAGGAGGGTGGGGGGGGGATAAATAATCTGTATCTCTTTAGTTCATTACTAAACAGTAGACGGAATGAGGCTATTTCTTTCTAGGGCACTGGATGTGGGTCCATAGATAGGGTCTGTGCAGGGGTGTCTGTGTAATGTGTCACAGATATAGATAACATTGATATGGGCACTCGATGTGGGTCCATAGATGGGGTCTGTGCAGGGGTGTCTGTGTAATGTGTCACAGATATAGATAACATTGGTATGGGCACTGGATGTTGTCCATAGATGGGGTCTGTGCAGGGGTGTCTGTGTAATGTGTCACAGATATAGATAACATTGGTATGGGCACTGGATGTTGTCCATAGATGGGGTCTGTGCAGGGGTGTCTGTGTAATGTGTCACAGATATCGATGTTAGAAAGTTAAGAGGATGCGAGAGAGAGAGAGAGACAGACAGAAAGTGAATACCATGAGTAATTTATATGCATAGACTATATGTGATTAAGCGCCACACTGAGTTCTACACCTCACAACGCTGATTCAGATCTGGTCTGTGAGCGGCAGACCAAACCTGGTGTCTTTGACTGCCTCATGTATTTACAGTGTTATATAAATGAAACACGGGAAAGAATTATTCGTGAGTGCCTAATAAAGTTGAATAGTTCATGATAGAATTATGTTGAGTCATAATGCAATTTAAAAAAATATATATGAACCCAGTAGTGGTATTTTTATTGTCAGAGAGACTTACTGATTTTTTTTTTTCTCTTTTATTAATTTTCATAAAACTTGCTTGACATAATTACATAATCTTCATTCTTTATCGTACTTGTTAATTAAATACGACTTAAAATAACTATTGCTAGTATGCTTTAAATATCCGTTATTTTACTTCTTTTTTGTAAAAGCGGAAACTGGTTTTCGCAGTTTTTTTTTGAGACGTTGACCTTTGACGACCGTTTTTGTTAAAAAGTCATTTTTTGCATAATCCCTAATTAAGATCCATTAGAAAAAATAAAATAAAATGATACCTCAGAATCTTAATTTGGCACATTTTATTTCCAAGACATTTGTGTTCCAAATAATTTGAACCCTATTTATTAAAGTCTTAATCCTTTCCTAGATCAAGGTAATTTTTTAGTTGGCAAACTGAACATTTTAAATGGTGATTACACTCATATGTTACTAGCTGAAAAAAGGGGAAAAAAAATCTTTAAATTTGTATGCCAAAAATTGGGTAAACTATACTAAATACTTTGACCACAAGAAGAATATTACAAGTGTCATAAAGGTGGCAAAAGGAAGTAGTCATTAGAAAACAACACAGAAATAACCTTTTGCTTCTGGGACGGAATTCTTCTTTTTCAAACTTAAGTTCAGATTTCTAGTTGTTTTGAGTTTTCAGATTTGAGTTTTAGGTTGTTCGAATTTTGAGATTTAGGGCATTCATATTTTGAGCTTTTGGGCATTCAGATTTTGAGTTGTACGATGTATAAATTTTACAAATGTGTGGTTAAGAAATGGTAAAGACTATTAAAAGTTAAAAAAAAAAAAAAAAAATTGACCAGTGTTGTGTAACAATGTGCTATCCTTAGCCCTGGGAGACGAGCAGAGCAGCAACACCAGCGTCCACAGTCATGCTATCCAGCCTCAGTGTCCTGGCAGTCACCCACAAGTCCACTCAAGTGAGTCCATTTTTGTTTTTATTTCTGTATTTTTTTTAATGTGTATTTATTAAAACCTATTTACAAAATTGGTGTGTCCCCCCCCCCCCATTATATCAAGGAAGAATATAATCAATCCCCCCCCCTTCCCTGAAATATACGCCACTTTTTTGTTCATCTATTATTCTAAAACTTGTGTTCCTTGATCCACCAGTCAGTAGAAATGTGCTTCGGTATTAGGAGCCCCCCCCCCCCCCATTATCATGCTATTTTTACATCACCATTTTGGTTGCTAATCAAAGCAACCTGTATAAAAAAAAAAGGAAAATCAGATAATGTTATCAAATGAAAACAAAAATATTTTTAATAAAATAGATGAACATTCTTGTGTACAGCGTTTATGAAACAACTGAAATTTTATGCTTAAAACCTGGTGTATGTGTGTTTTAAAAAAATGTCTAAATCCACGCCTCCTTGTCATATTGTGCACACCTCAATCTTACCCGAGCTGAGAAAATAACATAATGATCAAAACAAATAATGTGAATAATCCAGTCATTTTTTTTATATTTCCCTTCCAGTCCTGCAGACCTTCTCCCTCAGGTGAGGCAGAGGACAAACACAGGGGAGTCTCGCTACTGGGAGGACAAGATGGAGGTCACCCTCCCGTAAGTAAATACATTTTTCATTTATAATTATGAATCATGGAGCCTTGCATGAACAGAGAGGGCAGCACTGAGCAGCTACAAATGTTTAATCCTGTTTGTGCTTGGCAGGAACCAGAGACCTCAATGGTGAGCCTGGATAATGGGAAGGGGGGGGGGAGACTACTGGTCGAATGGTATTAATTTAAACTACCCGACTGTCAACCTGAGGGTGCCGGGTTCCATCTCCGGGAAGAACCAAGGGATATTTCAGGTCAAAGTTAAATTTCCCTTCATGTCTCCCATAATGCCCCCATTGCAGTACTGGCTGTGTTGGGATGAAAGAAGACCCACCACTACCAAACCGTCACCCAGTGGTTTTTACAGGTCAACTGTACAAATAAAAAACTATACATTAAAGCCTTGCCGTTTCTTGCGGTTAGGAACTAGTCTTATCAGTGGAGGCAGGGTCACTTAAGATGTTTTTACTTTACATGTGCTAAGGGTTGCCACCAATAATGAACGCTGATTGTGATGTAATAGATGTGCAGCATGGTGACAATAATAATTGGAGTGCACACATGGACCACACAATGTTACAAGAATTAGAGTGTACACATGGATCATGCAATGTTATAAGAATTAGAGTGCACACATGGACCACACAATGTTATAAGAATTAGAGTGTACACATGGATCATGCAATGTTATAAGAATTAGAGTGCACACATGGACCACACAATGTTACAAGAATTAGAGTGTACACATGGATCATGCAATGTTATAAGAATTAGAGTGCACACATGGACCACACAATGTTATAAGAATTAGAGTGCACACATGGGCCACACAATGTTATAAGAATTAGAGTGTACACATGGATCATGCAATGTTATAAGAATTGGAGTGCACACATGGGCCACACAATGTAATTGCACTTCATTATTCTCAGCTGATCACTGTCTGATCAATTGCCACCACAGACAACTCTTTTTGCATGGAGATCGGCAGATACTCTCCGATCCAGCGGATCAACGACCAGTGATATGTCATCAGCTGTTAAGACGGCAAATTCATAGAAATAAATCATTTTTGTTGTAATGAATCGGTGCTTTTAGTACTGTTACAGAAAGGTACTAGTGAAATAATTATTTGACCATATGCATTTCAAATGGGATGAAATGTAAGATTTTCGTTTCATTTTTTGATAACTTTCACAAAAAGCATGAAAACTTTTGATTTATTCTACAACATTCAATAAAAACACATCTACCTAGATTTTTAGGAGTTTGCAGGTCTGCCAGTAATGTTCTAAATAAAAAAAATTGTGTCCTTGAAACATAACTGCATGTGATATACATTTTTGACGTTTCAACTGTATTTAAGTTTTTGTAATTTCTTTGTGTTTTTTGCAATGTCTATATTCTTTTTGCAATATCTCTATGTTTTTGTCTATTTCTTTATGTTTTTTTGGCAATTTCTTTATGTTTTAGGTATGTGGAACCAGAGCCCTCAGCAGATATGGGAATCAGCATAGTTCCTGAAGATATGACACCTCCATCTTCTCCCAACCATCTTGACGGTCAGCTCATGATAGTTTTTTAACTTATAGTAGGAGTAAATATTACAGCCATAAACTTTTACTAATGAGAATAATAACCTTAATTATATTCTGTGTATGTTTTTTTTTCCCCATCATTTAGCTGTTTTGATTTTAAGAATTTGGCAGGCTCATTTCTGTGTTACGTGTATATGTTAATTTGGCAGGCTCATTTCTGTGTTACGTGTATATGTTAATTTGGCAGGCTCATTTCTGTGTTACGCGTATATGTTTGTTTTTAATGTGTCAAGTTTCAGTTTTAGAATTATTCTTTGTGTGTTGCAATGTTTCTATTTCATTCTGAATTTCATTTTTTTTTGTCTTTGTGTTTTTAAGAGCAAATGAAGGAGTACCTAGAGATGGACAACTCCGAAAACTCTCACATGACCACATCCATTTCACAAGACAGCAGTTACATGCAGATGGTCACCACCTCACATACTCAGAAAGGTTTGACTTATTATGAAAACTGTTTTGTTTTGGCCACCCACCTAAAAAAGACATTGAGTTGTAATTATGTATGTTTGTATGGACCAGGGACTTGTGTGAGTGTTGCGGTCATAACTCTTAGAGAAAAATTTGTTTATGTTTTTATGCTATATAAGAAGCACAAATGAACATAGTTCTATATATCTGTATAAATTATTTGACTAACAACATATATGGTTTATATATAAATGAAAGTTATACATATTTAAACTTGTAGTCCATTTATTCTATATATTTGTATAAATTATTTGACTAACAACATATATGGTTTATATATAAATGAAAGTTATACATATTTAAACTTGTAGTAATTTTGTTATGAATGATCATGCTATCTATATTCATTAAACACTGTACCATTATATAGCATTTTCTATAAATATGACTATGACCGGCAACACATACGCCTCGTCCCTGGTATGGACCCTCAGTACATTAATTATAAATCCCAATTTTTTTTTGTCACAACCCACCTTAAATTCATTCGAACCCACACTTAGAGAACCACTGTGTTAGTCTAAGCCACCCAATGCTCTGCTCGTTTTGCCAAGTTTTCCCTTTTATTTTGTGGATTAAACAAACTTCTAGATTTATAATATACAGAAAAATCTTGTTGTAATTAAGTATGTATGGAGCCTCAGTTCATCAATTATAATTTGAAATTTTCTAATCTCTTTTTGTCTAGTCAAGTTTAAACTTTAATACATTAAGTTTTTTTTTGTCCCTGCCTTTTTTTGCACTTGTGTATATCATTTTATGACAGACCCTCCAGTGTCAAGTTGTCAGCAAGGGTCAGCCCAAACAGTGCCGGACACTTACATGACCATGGGCAGCAGCACCCAGCCCCCGGGCTACGCTTCAAGTCATGTGCCCACAGCAGGCAGTTCCAGCCATATTCCCAGCCAGCATGCTGCGTCAACCGTACCGCCGACTGTGCATCATGGGACAGCTCCTATCCAGATGCACAGTTTTTCTGAAAGTCACCATTCAACTTTACCCACTGTCAGAGAAGGTGGAAGTGAGTGCTCCACTGTTTTATTTATACATATAGGCCAGTGATAGTTTCATTGTCAGAGAAGGTGGAAGTGAGTGCTCCACTGTTTTATTTGTACATATAGGCCAGTGATAGTTTCATTGTAACCATTGATCATTTATTTATATAATATAGGCCAGTGATAGTTTCATTGTAACCATTGATCATTTATTTATATAATATAGGCCAGTGATAGTTTAATTGTAACTGAAGTCCATTAATCATTTATTTATTACTTTGGCAATCGATCATTTATATATTAATCATTACCTGGGCCATTGATGGGGATGGAATCTGCTTCCTCTTGAACTAACCAGTGGAGACTTTCAGTCACACTTGGAACAAATTCCATCAAAACATATTGAATGAATTCCAGGAGTGGTTATGGACTTGTTCTCTGAGAGTCTACCCACTAACCCTGGGGACAAGATTCATTAAAAAAAAAAGATAAGAAACTATTAAAAATCAAAATTATTGATTTTTCGTTGTGTCCAGCACTAAACCCCGTGAAGAACTGTATTGGGTCATTGTTGACCTATATTCATGATTGGTACCTGGCATAGTCAGTAAGAAATGAAATTTTCTCATAAGGAAGATTAATGAGCAAATTTTAAACCTTTGAAAAAAAATAATATTAATCACTGTTGACGTATTTTATTGTAGATAATTGTATACAAGTTATTTAACTAAATTTTATTGCTAACCAGTATAATTTTTTTTTTATTTGACTTTTCTTAAGAAATCCACTATGCTCTTAGTAGCTTTGAAGTGGGGGAGAAGAGAGTCCTCTTATTCAACTGTGAACCAGGCCAGAAAAATTCCATGGTTCTCACTGTGGATCGGACCCGCGACTCTCAGGTCGACAGTCGGGTATCTGCGCCACTCTGCCACCCCTCCCATGTATGTTTTAGTATGTTTGCCGTTATTTGGTTTTATTCTTAAAATTCCATAATTCCTTCTTGCAGGCAATGAAGGTTATTTTCCCATGGAGATAGTCAGCAGCCCCGCCAGCTCGACTGGGGGGATACTGAGGCCTGAACCTGCCAAGTGCATGCTCCTGGACGACACAACAGGCCTTCCACCTCGGACCTATTCCCTCGGCAGCAGGCCGGTCAGCAAGAAGGATACCGGCTACATGGAGATGGGACCCCGGGGAGGCTCAAATGACATGTCCAGGGCCACAAGCGCTCCTCATATTATCAACAAAAGTAGGTCATTGTTTTGATTTCTGAAAATGTTGAGCTCCACTGTTTGAGGTTTTTTTACTACTTGTATTATTGGGAGGTATTGTGGAAGGCACGTGTATCCCAATAGGCACGTGTAGCCCAATAGGCACGTGTAGCCCAATAGGCACGTGTAGCCCAAATAGGCACGTGTAGCCCAAATAGGCACGTGTAGCCCAATAGGCATGTGCAGACTATGGGATCAACGCCCGGCAGATTCACCCTGTAACAATCCTCTCTCTCCCCTTATGTTGCCTTGGCAGCCTCAGCTGTAGTAAAGATGTAGATATAGTGCACTTCATAAACTGGCCCCAGGAAAATCAGTGTATGTGGAAGTCTGGGAAACTCGATATCATTCCAATCATTTAAATGTTGTTCTCATATACTGGCTGACATGTTGCTCTCATATTGCATATAAACTGGATGTAATGACAACATTAGGTTGTAATCAGGACATTGAGATATTTTATCTTTCATTTTTTTCGCTCTTAAAAAAAATTGTCAAAGTTTTATTAAGCGCTTCAAGTAAGAAGTCGAAGGTAAATAAATCCATAAATGAAACAACAAATTTAATTTAAATCCATAATGATAATGGAGGTTGAAAAAAGTGGGTCATAATGTGGTGATATGTGTTAGGGCAAGCTGCTGCTATTGTCTTTATTGGTAACCAAAGGGTTAATAACAAAAATTGTCTGTGTAAGCTAATACATTTTATTCCATTATTAAGTTTCGATAATATCTAACTGGGAGTTTGTTTTATTTCAGCTCGAAAAGAAAAAGAGCATTACACTGAATCTCCATCCCAGAGTGCCAGTCCGCTGAGTGCGTCTTTCAAGTCTGACGATTCCGATTCTTTTATGGAGTACATGCCCATGAGACCACGTACGGCTAGCGATAGTTTCAACTACAGGCCACGCACTTCAAGTTTTGGTAAACTCCAGCCCATGAGCAGGCCCAGGTCCTCCAGCCACGGGCAGGGCACTCGGCCTTACAACAAGTTTAGTAAGCTGATGGTGGAGCAGTCGAGGATTTCATTGGATCCGCAGCAGCGTGTTTCGCAGGAGTCATCACTTCAAGGTTCCTTTGAATCTTTGCGGGTATCCAGTGAAAGCTTGCGTAAAACAGGCCACGATATAAGGAAAAAGACCGGGTCAAATGCCAGCGATTACGCTGAAATGAGGGGTACACCTTCCCCTCAGTTGAAGTCTGAGGCAGATCCGGGCTACATGAGCATGCAGCTGGGGGCTGCACACAGAAGGACCTCACCGCACAGAGTTAGGTCAGATTCGAATTCGAGTGGCCGCCGCCCAGTCACCAAGTCGGCCTGCTCTGACCGAACGATTCAGCAGCAGCTAAATTTGCAAGAGTCTACTGTTTACACTGAAATGGCCCCTCTGAATGTTGTCCACTCTGGTGGAGGAGATCCTTACATGAACATGGAGTGTGGTCAGCTGCAGCGGGGTGGCGTAGTCGACAAAAGACCGGTCAGCGGCTCGTCATCTGTTCTTCAGCCCCAGGCTGACTCAGCATACTTAAACATGGCGCCGGAGAACTCAAGGCCCCATGCGGAAACTGGACGCTCCGTTTCTGTGGAGAATGTTGACACTTACATTTTGTATGATCCTGTGCAGCCAACCAGTGATAAAATGAGAACTGCATCTGTCGGTGCCAAAGATAAGAAGCCCCGCCCTGCCAGAAAGTCATCTTCAGTCTCTGTGTCCTCCTCATCACCAACATCTTCTGGAACATTCATGCCCCAGGCAGCAGTCTCGTCGTCTGCAAGGGTAGGCAGCAGTGATTCCATCCGTAAAGCCTCGAGGCAGTCATCCATGGAGAAAAATGCCAGCCTGGGTAAAGACTTCAGGAAAAAGAGTGGCTCCATGGGCAGCAGGCCAGTCAAGGTTTCTTTCCTGGAGAAGGAGCACCAGACCCCACTGTCCATATCAGCACCTCAGAGGAAACCATTAGATGACAATGATGATGAATACATTGAGTTTAGCCCCACCGTGACCCTCGGAGAGGGCGATGCCAGTTATAGAAAGTCTCAGGCCCTGCATCATCCTGGTCAGTTTCCCTATGTGGCCCAGCATTCCTCTGGTGTCAACCATCATCAGCCCGGATGTGCTGAGGTCGATGAGGCCTACACTGAGTACAACCCTGCACTGCCCCCTATTTCCAAGAATACCAAATCTCTTAGGCTGCCTTCAGTGAAAGTCACCAACCCCCCCAGCGTCGTGCTCACTGCCAAGCAGATTTCTGCCAAAGATGTACCTGAGTATGTGGGGTTTGAACCTGGGGTTATCATGCCGGTGCCAGTTTCCTCCCATTTGGCTCAGGAGGACTACGTCGGCTACCAGCCGGGAACATTAACAAAAGGCAGAGGTGGCCACCAACCCAGAGCACGGTTGCAACAAGATTATGTCGGGTATCAGCCCGGATCAGTGTCTGCACCAGTATGCACTGGCTTTCAGCCGGGAGCAGCGGCAGCAGTGGCTCATGACTACATTTCCTATCAGCCCAGCTTAACACCTGCACAAGATTATATTGGGTATCAACCTGGCTCAGTTACACAGAGAGGAGCAGCAGCCAAAGACTATCCCAGCAGTCAACCAAAAGTCACCTCAGCTTTTCCATTTTACCCTTTACCTCAGGCGCAAAAACAACAGGAAGTAAAGCTGGAAAATCAAGAGTACATAGGATTTGAACCAGGAAAGAACATGTCTCAAACTTATAAATCTCCATGTGCCGCTATCTCTTACATTCAGAATCCTGTCTCAGTGGACAAACTCACACAGAAACAATCTTTAGTTCAGCCGCATTGTTCCAGCCAGTCAGATAAGCCAGTAAACAATAAGACCACGATGGACACACTTGTCAGCCAGCCCTCGAGCCATTTTTCGGTAAATCCTGAGAAGTCCACACCTGAAGCCTATCTACCTCAGAATTTATGCGAGTCGAAGTTTCCTCCAGAAACAAACAAACAGTTTTGCGATGATGTCTGGCCCCGTTCTTCTTCCGGTTGTGTTCCTTCCAACACCCAATCTCCATCGCTCTGTGAACCTCAGTCATTCTGTGCTGCTCAGCAGGTTGTGACTGAGGCACAGCCCTGTACTGCTCTGCAGAGTGTGACTGGGGCACATGCCCAGACAGACAAACCAAATATTTCACAGCAAACCCCCAAGTCTACAGCTGATGACAACAACCAATATTTAAGCTTCAGTCCAGCTGGTTCTGTGAGATCACCCAGCGAGGCCCAGAAGGGATCAGTTTCCCCAGCAAGAGGCGTTTGTTTACTCAATGAGCCCAAGTTAACTGAATTGAAAGTTGATGTTAGCGGAGGGGGAGGAGCCCTGCAGTCGCCAGTCAACAGGACTCAGGTTGAAAGACAGTTATCTGCGAGTGACACTCCATCACCATCGTGCTCGTCCTATCCAAGTTCCCCAGCTCATCCCCAGACCACAAAAAGTTGTGACCCTGCAGCAGTTCCTCCAGACAGCCAGCCATCTCCAGAGTGTCTGAACAATAATAAACAGATTCTGAGCCCTCAGCCATCTTGCTGCATGGACAACAATAAGAGACACAAACATATGAGTGGTCCTGAAGTTACTTCCCCTATATCCCAATCCTCCAGACAGAAACACCCTAGTGGCTCTTCCCAAAAGAACCGCAAGACATCATCAGACACAGAAAAACCCTTGGGCAAAGTTAGCAGGACGGAAGTCGGCAGCAATTCTGACCCGTCATCTTCTGGAAAGAGCAGACGCCGCATGCCCAGTGGCGACAAAGTGTTATGCAGCAGCTCTGAGAAAATACCTCTGTCGCCTGCTCGCAGCGGCGGCGTGGAGTTTTTCTGCGGAGAGGCCAGCCCCACGTTGGGTAAGGCTCTGGAGGCAAAGATGGCTGTTGTGGAGGCAAAGATTCGCTACAGTGTGGGTGATGTCACTGCCTTGATGTCGACCGTGAACAAAGACAGTCATGTTCTCAGTTTGGGTGACATGACCACTGCCATCAATAGGGATGGACACGGTCTTATACGACCTGGAAGTAGTCCTTGCATGCAGAATTTGGAATCCAGTCAAGACCCTTGTGGCCGGTCATCAGGAAGTGACCCGACCCCCACTAGTAGCTTGCATTCTCGAGCCAGGCACAGTATTCCGGATCTTGGTTTTTTCCAGCAGGTGGTGTGTGGTCCAGAGGGGAAGGCCAACTCCAACAGTGGGAGTGGTGATAGCTGCGGCAGTGAACCTGCATTGAAACCCTTGAATTATGTCAGCCTTGACCTGGGTATTTCTGAAGGTCAAGGCGATGCCGACTGTAAGATGATGCGTAGCAAAAGTCGCAACTCTTCAGATGCAGATGAGAGGCAACCTCCACTGTCATACGCAGAGATAGACTTTGTGAGGTCACAGAATTTAAACAAAGGGAAGTCACTCACTGCAACTGGGGGAGACAAATCTTGAAACTAATGGAAAGCTAGTGAATCATCGTCTTTTCTGTAAATGGCAAAAAAAAAAAATGTAATAATGAATGTTACAGTTTATTTGTTTCTATGAGCTGTCTTCTTCTTATTTTAGTTGACTTCATTAAAATGTGACAAATTATCATTACACTGATAAATTTTTCTCCTCAACTGTGACAAATTATCATTACACTGATAAATTTTCTCCTGTAACACTCATTATGGTCTTAAGTCTAGTAACATTCAGTCAAGACTTGATGGTCTGTCACACTTTCACCAAGACTCATCATTTTATATTGTTCAGCGCATAATGCAATTCTCCTCATTGCTCTGTGTACGTTTTGTCCAAACACAAAATGTTATGATGGTGTATGTAAATTGCATATTGAGATTGCTCTGAGTATATAGTGGTGGCTTGCTCTGAGTATATAGTGGTGGCTTGCTCTGAGTATATAGTGGTGGCTTGCTCTGAGTATATAGTGGTGGCTTGCTCTGACTATATAGTGGTGGCTTTATATGGTTGTTTACCTGTAACCTGATATGGTACACTTAATTTTCATGTAACTGATAACAGCATCAACCTCTGGTTCTTATTATTATCTCTAGTGCTTTATGCTTTTAGACTATCTGTTAAAAATTGGATGGCTGCTGGAATTCTTGAGCATACAGCTTCTTTGTCTGCATTAGACATTATTACCTGTTTTACAAGCCAGCCATTGAAATGTATCCCAGTGCGAAGCCATTCTCGTAATATGTTTTCATGATACATTATGTGTAGATGACCTGGGCTTCAGATTTGTCTTGTGGTAATCATAACCCAGTGAAGCCTCTTTGTTTACTGTATCTTTTTGCATTACCCCAGTATTTTCTCATTGGCATTACTAGGGGGGAAGGATGGTCGTGCGGTAAAGTGCTCGACTGTCGACCTGAAGGTACCTGGTTCGATCTCCAATGGAGGACCAATGGATATTTCAGGTCATGGCCTGAAGGTACCTGGTTCAATCTCCAATGGAGGACCAATGGATATTTCAGGTCATGGACTGAAGGTTCCTGGTTCGATCTCCAATGGAGGACCAATGGATATTTCAGGCCACGGCTTAAGTCCCCGCCATGTCTTCCTTGGTGCCTCTAAGGCCATTACACTATCTGCGATTATGGTGCGGATGAAAGAAGGGCAACTATAAAAACGGTCCCATTTAGTTGTTGACAGGATCTAAGAGATTTCATCTCATCCTTACAGGGACTTCACACACACACACACACATTGGTATCTTTAAACCAGCATCATCATCTGGTAGAATGTTTATTTTGTTGTTGTTGTATTTAACATTTTCCCCAAGAAAGTATTTAATGGATATAAAAAATGTCTGCTTCATTTTGTCCAGCTTCCTGGCTGGCACATCATTTACTGTCTGACCTTTTTCTTCTTTGAAGTTTTCTCATGTTCAAATGGCAGGATACCAACTGTTAAGTTTACGGTAGGGGGGGGGGGGTCCTCCAGCACGGAGGTCCTCAAACTTTCTTACTGGGAGATCTTCTCCCCCCCCCTTCCTTTTTTTTTTCTACAAAGAATCGGTTTTTATTGCCACAGCATCTCATGCAAACTGGGTGTTTGTTTTCATCCTCTTGGTTTTAGATGGGGGGGGGAGGCTCCCTGGTCATCTCTGATTTGAGAACCATTGCTCAAGCACGGAATCACTCTTAGTGTGACAGAGCCTCTGCTGTACCAGTGTGTGTGTGTGTGTGTGTGTTATGTGCCATAAACAGATGTACTCAGTTGGATCACGAAATCACTCTTAGTTTGACAGAGCCTCTGTTGTACCAGTGTGTGTGTGTGTGTTGTATGTGCCATAAACAGATGCACTCACTTGGATTTACATGCACTTCATTTCACAGTGGGCACTCACTTGCCCTTAATGTCTGCAGCGCTTCTCTGCTATCAATGCATTGTGTTCACTGTCTATCACATGACTATAAATCACACACAACATTGCACACCTTTGACCTTTTTATTTCAAATATTTAAGTAGCACACAGCAAGTATCCACAGAGCATTGCATTTTTTAATATTTTTTTTTATTTCTTGTTTTAAAGAATGCTTCATTGATTTTAATTAAGATTTGTTTTCAATCTTTTCCTCTTTTTTTATTTCTGTAAGTTAGATTTTCATTTTTTTTTAAAAATTGTATTTTTGTTCATGTAACTACTTTGCCAGTGTTATTTCCATGGTGAAAGATTTCATTTGTACATCAAGGGTGTATGTATTTAAATACAATTATTTTTGACTGAATCCGGTCTCAGTGTTTAGATGTAAAGCTTTATTTGGTCTGGCTCATTGCAGTGTCCCATCACGGCTCATTGCAGTGTCCCGTCACGGCTCATTGCAGTGTCCCGTCACGGCTCATTGCAGTGTCCCGTCACGGCTCATTGCAGTGTCCTGGCACGGCTCATTGCATTGTCCCGGCACGGCTCATTGCATTGTCCCGTCACGGCTCATTGCAGTGTCCCGTCACGGCTCATTGCAGTGTCCCGTCACGGCTCATTGCAGTGTCCCGTCACGGCTCATTGCAGTGTCCCGGCACGGCTCATTGCATTGTCCCGTCACGGCTCATTGCAGTGTCCCATCACGGCTAATAGCAGTGTCCCATCACGGCTCAGTGCAGTGTCCCATCACGGCTCAGTGCAGTGTCCCATCACGGCTCAGTGGAGTGTCCCATCACGGCTCATTTGAATTGTCATTTTTGCCCCGTGGGGGCATGGCTTGGGCCCTGTTTAAATGTTTCATCTGCTTTGTAACAAGGTCGGATAACTGCAATTATTGACTAATGGTCGGCTGCTAGTGCAGACTAGCCCATTATATGAAGGGGTGTATGGGGTGTCAGGCTATAATTTTACATTGTGATTTATATACAAGCTGGTGGCAGTGAGTTACCATTTGGCCATTTGGGTGACTAATATCTCTACCCATCACCCGAACACAGGCCGGCCACAAATTCCCCACCCTCCCAATACCCCCCTCCCCCCAAACAATCCAGTGATATTACTGCAGTCTTATTACATTATTTTCATTGTGTACATATGTTATTGGGTTTTTATTTTCTTCTGAATGTTGAGCTCTTGATTAAATTTGACTGTGAACAAAAAATAAAAAAAAATGTTTTCAGACTGTACACAGGTTACTCGGGTCTTTTGTTTACTTTGTATATCATATCATTTACTTTGTGTACTGTATCATTTACTTTGTGTACTGTATCATTTACTGCGTGTACTGTATCATTTACTGTGTGTACTGTATCATTTACTGTGTGTACTGTATCATTTACTTTGTGTACTGTATCATTTACTTTGTGTGCTGTGTCATTCACTTTGTGTGCTGTGTCATTTACTTTGTGTACTGTGTCATTTACTTTGTGTACTGTGTCATTTACTTTGTGTACTGTGTCATTTACTTTGTGTACTGTGTCATTTACTTTGTGTACTGTATCATTTACTTTGTGTACTGTATCATTTACTGTGTGTACTGTATCATTTACTTTGTGTACTGTATCATTTACTGTGTGTTTTGTATCATTTACTGTGTGTACTGTATCATTTACTTTGTGTACTGTATCATTTACTGTGTGTACTATATCATTTACTGTGTGTACTATATCATTTACTTTGTGTACTATATCAAATGAGAATTTAATTATATTAGCAGGCTCATACAATTTGACTTTTATATCTAGGTCGCATTGTTATGCTTCATTATTGAAAAAAAAACAGTTAAATCTACATTATAAATAGTATACTTGTATATATAAATATACTCCTATTATTTGATTAACGCCTTTTTGAGGGAATACAGTTCTTCAATTAACAGCCTGTCAAGTTAATGGGTAAGAAACAGTGACTTAAAAAAAAAAAAGATCGAAATTAATTTTAATCTCTTGTGGTGATTTAATAGTTAATGCTACAAATACTCCCCAAATGTAACCAACTTTGAAACAGAACACATGGTCTCGATTTAACTCTGTGAGTTGTAACCAGCTATGAGCTATAATTGTAGCTGTGAGCTATAAGTGTAGCCGTGAGCTATAACCAGCTGCGAGCTATAATTGTAGCTGTGAGCTATAATTGTAGCGGAGATTTATAACCAGCTGTGAGCTATAATTTAGCCGAGATCTATAACCAGCTTGTGAGCTATAATTGTAGCTGAGATCTATAACCAGCTTGTGAGCTATAATTGTAGCGGAGATTTATAACCAGCTGTGAGCTATAATTTAGCCGAGATCTATAATCAGCTTGTGAGCTATTATTGTAGCCGAGATCTATAACCAGCTTGTGAGCTATAATTATAGCGGAGATCTATAACCAGCTGTGAGCTATAATTTAGCCGAGATCTATAACCAGCTTGTGAGCTATAATTTAGCCGTGATCTATAACCAGCTGTGAGGTATAACCAGCTGTACCTCTATAAAGAGTTCACGTGTATTTTTTTATATATAAGGTTTAAATCTGATGATAAAAAAACAAAAACCATGGTAAAAAATTACTTTTCAATTTAGAATGAAGAATGAATACAATAAAACCAGATTTAAAAAACAAAACTCGATTTTTCAAAAAATAGTATAAACTTCACTTATAAGTAAAAAAAACAATGTTCATCCTTCGGAGCATAAAGAGTTGGTGCTGTAGATAGTGATTAATAATGGGGGAATTGGCGATAGAGGATGGCACCCACGCTTTATTTAAGACCGAGACTTTGTATCATAAAACAAAAATCGCCCGCGAATGGTGGCTTTGAGAGAAAAAAAAACGGCGGGTGGGTCGTCTGCATGCGTAGAGGCGGGTGGAGGGACACATCCGTTATTCGCAAAATTTTCACCACGATAACCCGATGCGTAATAAACGACGCGGTGTTCTGGGGTCCTTCAGTACTGAGGCCCCGTGCTGTGCGTGTTCCGACCCGCCAGATCTGTGAAAATGATTACCAAATGTGCAAAAGTAGTCATAACATAATGATAAAGTACGCCGTTTAATGATAACAGGGGCAAAAAACAATAATTGTGCAACTCAAGAGACAAGTTAATGAAATTTGTTTCGCTAACATTTTATGCCATGTTATTATTGACAAGTTTTTTTTCCACGCCTATTACGTAAACATTGCACTCCATAGAGACATTTCCGTTTCAAGTTTTTAATGTAAACATTTTACATTGACGGCGGAAAGACAATCATCAAAACCTTCTTTCTCATAGTTCAAATTTCTTTCTGGCAGTAGATGGTAATAGGTTAGTATCAAATAAATATTTTATATTTGCGGCAAAAATATGCTGGCATAGGTGTTAATACTGGTGGGGTAACTGGTAACGTAATTAGAGAAAAGTGGTAAATATACATTGGGGGGGGGGTCCTTAACAACAAATGTACGTTTTGGGGCCGTAAGGAAAAAAATCGCGGTCAAGGTTGCCGCTAACGAAATCGGGCCCCAGATAATCTTTGACAACAGGGGCCCTTGTGGTGACCCACCGCCACATGCTAGACACGCGCATATATATATATATATATATATATATATATATATATATATATATATATATATATATATATATATATAACGGCAAAATTAGTCTCAACAGGTAGCCCCGTAGCGTGAAAATTCTACAGCAGGGGCCAGGCCAATAGCGGGGGGGGGCAGGAAATAAATGTTACTAAGTAGAGCAAACAAGCAGGGGGGGGGGGCAGACAAAACGCGGGGGGAAGGGGGCCCGGCCTCCCTGGACCCCTCGCAAGCTACGGGCCGGTACCCCCTTAGCAGTGGGTGAGGGGAGGGGGAGGGGCTGACTGAGGTAGCCGCCTCCCCCCCCCAGGCCATAGTGACCCCATCGAGTTCATCAATCTGTTATAAAATTTCTTAGGATTTGGTGTTTACTCATTGGAGGGGGGGGCTCTCTCTCTCTGTCTGTCTGTGTCTCTCTTTTTTTTCTCTCTCTGTTTCTCTCTCTCTCTCTCTCTGTGTCTCTCTCTGTTTCTCTCGTTCTCTCTCTCTCTCTCTCTCTCTCTCTCTCTATATATATATATATATATATATATATATATATATATATATATATATCGTCGGCATCCGTCCGTCTCGAGAGACGATGGTGTAGCTAAGTTGAGTCTACTAAACACCGCCGGGAATGGCTGTGCAGTCCGACTCGGGAGTGGCAATCCCTGCCGCACTTGTCACACTTGAAAATAGTTGGTTGTTGTAGTTGATGTTGTAGCTGCTCTTTTTTCCGCTTCCGTCTTGTTCTTTTCAGGGCAGCATTTTCCTGTCGCTCAGCCTCTGCGCGCAATGAACCCTGCCGGACAGCGAGCCTCTAGGACTGGCGGTCGGCTGCTTGGCTCTCTCAGGAGTTGGGGTTAATGGAGCACTCTTTCATATTCTTTTTGCAGGTGTCTTTGTAGCGCATTTTAGGGCGCCCTGTTTTCCTCTGGCCGGTAACTAGCTCGCCATAGAGTAGGTCCTTCGGGATGCGGCCTGCGTCCATTCTTTTGACATGACCGAGCCATCTGAGGCGTCTCTCGCTGAGAACTGCAAACAAGCTGCTCATTTGGCCCTCTCCAGCACCCCAGTGTTAGGGGTCTTGTCTTGCCACTTTATCTGCAGTATACATCGCAGGCACCTCATGTGGAAATTGTTTAGCTTCCTTTCGTGCCTCGCGTAAGTGGTCCACGTCTCACATCCATAGAGGAGGGTACTAACTATGCAGGCCTGGTAGACGCGCAATCTGGTATTTTCGGTGAGGCTGGGGTTTTCCCACACACGTTGCTTTAGTCTCGCCATGACTGTGGCTGCCCTAGCGATTCTGCAATCGATCTCCGGGTCTATGGATAGCGAGCTGGAGATGGTGGACCCTAGGTAAGTGAAGTTCTCGACGACCTCTAGGGCGTGCCCATCGATGTCAATGCTTGGGGGTGTATCTGTACCCTGTGCCATGACATTCGTCTTTTTCAGGCTGATAGTCAGTCCAAACTCCTTACATGCATGGGAGAGGCGGGTGACAAGCTGCTGCAGTCCGTCTTCAGTGTGTGATGTCAAGGCTGCGTCATCAGCAAAGAGCAGCTCGCGGATTAGGACCTTTGTGACTTTGTTATAAAGCTTGCCATCGGACCTTGTATGGATGTAAACACCCTCGCTGCAATCCTTGAAGGCGTATTGGAGGAGCATGGAGAAGAAAATGCCGAAGAGTGTAGGTACAAGGACGCAGCCCTGTTTTACTCCGCTGCTGACTGGGAAGGCCTCGGAGATTGCGCCGTTGTAGCAAACCGTGCTATGCATGTTGTCGTGGAAGGACATGACCACTGCAAGCAGGTGTGGGGGGCAGCCAATCTTTTGCAGCAAGTTGAAGAGTCCACTTCGACTTACTAGATCAAACGCCTTTGTGAGGTCGACGAAAGCGATGTAGAGTGGCACCTGCTGTTCCTGACTCTTCTCTTGAAGTTGACGAAGTGAGAAGATCATGTCCACTGTTGATCGGCCAGCCCTGAAGCCACACTGTGACTCTGGGTAGACTCGGGAGGCGAGGGCCTGCAGGCGGTTTAGAGCGACGCGGGCGAAAGCTTTGCCGACGATGCTGAGGAGGGAGATGCCCCGGTAGTTATTACAGTCGCTCCGGTCCCCTTTGTTCTTGTATAGTGTGATAATGTTGGCATCCCTCATGTCTTGGGGGATATAGCCCTGTTCCCAGCATCGACTTAGGAGGTCGTGCAATGGCTTTAGCAGTGCTGGTTTTCCGCTCTTCAGAACTTCTGGTGGGATTCCATCGCTACCGGGTGCCTTTCCGTTTGCAAGGCAGTCGATGGCTTTGCTTAGTTCATCCACGGTGGGTGTGGTGTCTAGCTCCTCCATGACAGGCAGATCTGGGATAGCGCCAAGAGCGGCATCTGTCACAGTGTTCTGGGTTGCGTATAGCTCCAGGTAGTGTTCGGTCCACCTCTGCATCTGTTTTTCCTGGTCCTTGATGACCTCTCCTGTTTTGGATATAAGGGGGGCGGTTTTGGAGGGAGTTGGGCCTATTGCCTTTTTGATGCCCTCGTACATCACTCTTGCGTTTCCTGTATCGGCAGCTGCCTGGATGCTGCTACAGAGGTTCAACCAGTAGGAGTTGGCGCATCTGCGGGCGGTCTGCTGGGCTTTGTTCCTGGCTGTCCGTAGGGCTTTTAGTGTGTTGGGACTGGGTTTGGCCTTGTAGGCCAGTAGGGCTTTCCTTTTTACCTCGGTAACGGGTTTCATTTCCTCCCAGTGGGCCTCGTACCAATCGGCGTTTTTCCGCTCTATCTTTCCATAGGTGGTGATGGCGGAGTTGTATACGACATCGCGCAGACGCGACCACCTAGAGTCGATGGTGTCAACTGCTAACTTTCTTTCGCTGAGTGCAACTTCCAGACTGCTGATAAACTGTTGGTTTATTTCGGGATTTCAGGCACAGTTGATATTGATGCGTGGGCGACCTTTTTTCTTGGAGTGATGCAGTTTCTTCGGCGTTATGCGCACCTTGCTTGCCACGAGGGCGTGGTCCGTGTCACAGTCTGCACTGTGGTAGCTGCGGGTGAGGAGGATACTGTCGATATTCCCTCTTCTGGTGAGGACGAGGTCGAGTTGGTGCCAGTGGCGGGAGCGTGGGTGCCTCCATGACACCTGATGGATCTCTTTGCACCTGAAGAAGGTGTTTGTCACGCACAGGCCATGGTGGCACGAGAGCTCAAGCAGTCTCTGGCCATTTTCATTTATCTTTCCCCTCCCAAAGCTTCCGAGACAGGTGGGCCAAGCCACATGGTCAGCTCCTACCCTTGCGTTGAAATCACCAAGGAGATAAAGGCTATCGGTGCTAGGAATCTTCAATAGCGCTTCATCTAGGGCCTGGTAAAATTGATCTTTCTCCTCGACAGTGGAGCAGAGAGTTGGAGCATACACGCTGAATATGTGAGCTGGGCCAGAGGACGTTGACAGTCGGAGGATTAGTAATCTCTCAGAGCCGTCTGTTGGGGGCTCTATGAATCTGACAAGCGTGTTTTTCACCGCGAAGCCAACACCGTGTTGCCTCGGTTGGTCTGAGGACTTCCCTTGCCAATAGAATGTGTAGTTTGCTTCTCTGATTGTGCCGGTTTCTGCCAGCCGGGTCTCCTGTAGAGCGGCGATGTCGATGTTTAGTCGTGAGAGTTCCCTGTCGATGACAGCGGTCTTCCTTGCGTCATCAATCTGCTGAAGGTCAGATGTGAGTCCGGTACACATGGTCCTGATGTTCCAGCTTGCGAATCGAAGAGCTGAAGGCTTCTTGCTAGTTCTTATCTTGAATTTGCCTGGTGCGTTTGTTTTTTGGCCCACTTTTTGAGAAGTGCATCTCTAATCCCCACGCACCCAGTAGGGCAGGTGAGCCATGGCGAGACAGCACCCAACTGGCTGGGGGCTGCCCAGCTTGAGGCGGGCGGTAGCTGTCCAATGAGGCGCGATGACCTCTCCCACCGTCGAAAGAGACCCCTGGCGCTCGTTTCCTTCGCCAATCGGATGAGCTTAGAACCGGTAACTGCCCCCTTCCGTGTTGTATCGACATCGTGCGACGACGCTGGAGTATCCTCTCCAGTTTAGCTACAGTTTCAAGGTTGTTACTGCCGGGGGTTGGTAGCGGGGATAAGCTCCCACTAACAAATAAAATGCTCCCAATGGCGTGCGTCTCAAATAGCCTCTGACAACCAAGTCCAACTCCTGACCTTCTCGTGCGGCTTAGCTACTAAGCCCGGCGAAATTGTTTCCACTGACAGGAGAAGGGGCGAAGGCGGTTCACTGGCGCCTCAAAACCAGCCGCTACGGGCAGATGGGGCTCGTCAACCTCGGTTGGTAGCTCATCTAGGAGAAGGAAAACTCTGTTTTCAAACCTCCGCTGCCTAGCGGCATACCTCCTACGAGGATAGGCTAAGGTAGTAAACCCTGAAAAGAAATCCGGAGCTGGAGTCCCCAAGGCGGCCAGACCTTATATTGTCAACGCCGGCAACTCCTGCGGTGCAGCTGAAGCCAAGCCGTATCGACTCTGTCTTTCCCTTGGATCCCTCAGTTGCGCGGAGAGGGGGGGACTGCTGCACGGGCAACAGCTATCCCTCCATATTGCCATATTTTTTCACGGACCAACCGGGACAGTTATGTCTTTTTTACTTTAGGTTTAGGGATGTCGGTTCCGGGGGGGGGGGGTATGAAAACAGTAATGTAAAAAACACTTAAAACATAAAATAGATAATCTTTGTTATTTTATTCACAATGGTACACAAAATGATATTTTTACAAAACAAAACAGTTTTCTTCATGTTTTACCACTCGTATTTTTCACTTCTGTAAATTTTTAGTACTGTGTTACTTACCAAAATGTTACTGATCACACAAGAGCAGATTAATCATTCTCTGATCTAATAATTTTGCTCAATTATTTCCAAGAAACTGTGCCCTGAATCTAAACCGGGACAATTTCAACAACCGGGCGGGACACCGGGACAACCCAGTATATCCGGGACTGTCCCGGCCAAACCGGGACGTATGGCAAGCCTATATATATATATATATATATATATATATATATATATATATATATATATATATACTACTCCACATCTCTACAATTATAAACAAGCTGCCTTCCAAATAGAAAACAAACGTTCTATTACCAAACTAAAAATGCCTATCGCAATATTTTGCACTTTTAAAAAAAAAAAGTCTGTGTAGATTCTTTTAGACATTAATTTGACAACCATGACATACGTCTTCCTGTTTAAATTGTTTTACCGGAGTTGTAATTGGATTCATGAACTAAAAGAAAAAAATAAAAGGTGTGTCATACTAAGTTAAAAATCTCATAGAGTTATCCTCTCTTGGGAATCGTATGTTTTGACATCTCATCGAGTTATCCTCTCTTGGGAATCGTATATTTAGACAAGTAAATCTGCTTAATTTAAAACACTCGTCAACTCATTAATCCAGTGCTGTTTTTTTTTTTAAATGGTACCGGTACGCCGTCGTGTCATAAAAGAAATAACACTGAAACTATAGTGAAGTAAACAAATGTCTACGGGAAATAAAGGTGACAGAAAACAAAAACAACACTTCATAC